>CM035138.1:87369249-87694821 GCA_020205605.1 Panax ginseng | reverse complement strand
AAAAAGAAAATTGAAAATCTGCTTCAATGTCCATTGTGCGAAATAACTGGGTATCTAAGCCTCGGGAAGCATCGGTATTCACACTAAAAAGTGTGATGGATAAAAGCAGCTTGACTAGTCAACTTTTGTGGCCTTTGTTACTTGAATAAGTAAGCCTTAGGGGTGTCTCTACACCTAACGCCCTAAGATTATCTGGTTTGGGAGTCGTTGGTGGAAAGTTCGCTAATGGGTAACTCTGAAAAGCCTAAGAAAAGGACACATTGCACATGTCAAGTAAAGAAAAAAAATATAAATACGAAAAAAAAGCATGAAAATACATTCATCTGTGCTAAAAAGAAGCTTCTATGAAAAAACTTAAAAAACAAGAAAAATTTGTTCTTGGTAACTAAGTTAAGTAAGTATGATAATTTTAGGAAAGTTACTTATGTGGTTATAGTTTGATTTAATAAAATTCATTGGTGAAATGGTAAGGTTGGTAATTTTGAGTTGATTGATAAGGCGTTGATTAGATTTTCGCAAATTTAGTGTTGATAATCATTATTTGTACCTTGAAATCTTTTGGCATGATGGTTGAATAGAATTTTTTTAGAAATTAAACTTTTGGTTTACACGAGGACGTGTAAAAGGCTAAGTGTGGGGGAATTTGATGAGTGCATATTATTCATTTATTTTGATTCCTTTATGTTTAGTTTTATTCCATGTTTCATGTGTATATGAGCTTATTAATGTGTTTAATGAGTTCAGGAAGAATTGGAGCTGAAATGAGGAAAAATGGATAATTACAGGGTTTTTAGCATTAAGTTGGATGCATGGTCAAGGCTTGGGACTTGAATTTTATTGTAGAGCTCTTCTTTAACTTTCTGGAACATCTTGAATCGTCCCAGTCGGAGTTCATATAAAAAAGTTATGATCTTTTTACTAAACAGACGTTGAACCTCAAAGTTTGGAAGTTCCAATTTACATAGCAGTCCGTTGGAGCCTCATTTATACCTTGATTTAGCCAGAATCTGTCAATTCTCAAAGCATAAAAGTTGTAGATCTTGTCAATATCTTCGTTTTGATAGGTAGCAGGCCCCGTATGTCCTCCCAGATCAAAGTTATGCGCGTTTTACTAAAGGACGTCGCAGCAGAAAATGGAAATTCGCCCCAGCAAATTTGAGCGGGAAAATGGGGAAATCTTGGATTTTTGGAAAGTTTCTAAATGCATATTTTAACAGATTTCTACATGGAATTGGATTGATATTTCTATTAGAATTAGGATATCTTTAGACTAAGATTTATTTCCAAATTGGATTCTATTTCTTTATGGAAACTAGTTATAATTTGTAATTCCTTTTAGGATTTGGATTTCTACATCCTATAGGATTTAGGACTTTGTCTAGCACTATTAATAGAGGATGATAGTAAGGGTTTTATACATTCAATTTTCTACTAAATTCTCTCATTAACAACATTGGAGGATTGAAGGCATGAGCTAAGTTCTTTTTATTCAGTTCTAAGGAATGTTGAACCTTATTTATAATTAATGGTTAATTGAGTATTCATTATTTATTTCTTCTCACATGAAATTCATTCTTGATAATCTGATTTAATTTCGAATGCTATTTGGCTTAAGCGATTTGATTTCTGCAGATTGAGTTGGTTACTTGAATATCATATGCTAGATCAAGGAATAATATTACGTGTAATTGATATTGTTTCTAATCACAAGTAGTAATTAGTAATATCGATTGCGGACAAGCTTTTGAGTATTGCTATGATTATCGGAAGACAAGTTAAACAATCCAGAGCTTATATGTTTGTTGCTTGGAATAGTCTAATTCCCTAGTTCTTAATCTTCGCTATTATATTAAATCTAGAGAGCTTATTCTAGGTTATATAATTGTTAGAATCTTGTGAAGAGCTTGTTTCATTGAAAGTGACAATCTAATGGGAGTTTGAATAGTAGAGAGCTTGTTGTTACCTAGGGCTATTAGTTTCATTGAAGGGTAAATAATGTTACACTTGATTAATCTATTATTGTAAAAAGGTGATACTGAACTGAAGAACTGAACCTTTTTATTCATTTTTTATTCTTATTAGTTTATTCTTGTTAATTTAATTAATTAATTCAAAATCCCCTTTTCATTAGAAATCATAGGATAAATATAAAACAAATCACTCTCTGTGGGATCGATTCTTGCTTATTACTGTGCTAATTGTTTAGATTTGTAAAGTGAAAGTGAGGTTAATTTAGGAGTGTAAACGACAGCTCCTAGTAAGGGTGAGCAACAAGTTTGCCCATCAAGTTTAAGTTCAATAAATTAAAGATATATCATGACAGAAAGAATTGAATAATAAGCTGGCTAAAGTTCTATAATATAATTGTGAACTGGCATGAACAAATTTTTATAGCTGAACGAACATGTAACATGAACAAATATATCTGGATCGAATGGTAATGAATGTGATCAGCCTTTTATACCTGATGAATACATGCAATGTGAACAGAGTGCGAATCAATAATTCATAGACATGGTATAATCAGTAGAGATTAACCACAAGCATATTTCAAAAATATCAACTGGAGGTCGAGTTAGAGAAAACTTGCATGTTCGGTCGATTACTATTACGCAATTTATCTAGCTTTGCTTGAAGACCTATTATAAATAATATTGATCTACAAATTAGAATAATATTATCACAATTATAAAATTACCTAAACACATTATCACATAATCCTATCAGTCTATACAACACATACTACTTAGTATCAAGTCAAACTATTGCAGTCTGAGTTGAATTCGGCACAATTCTGACATCTTGACGGCCTAGTCGGAGAATTATCGAGTCTATTTTCCTTAAGACTCGGCCTAGACTGATTCACAATTATCGTAGATAATTTATTACCATTTATCATAATTTTTCAATCATTAATATCGTATTTACATGAATTAAATACAACATTATTTCCTTATCATTAATATTTATTTAATATTAAATATTAATAAAAATCATAACATAATATTATAATATATTTATAATATTACAAAGAATTTTTAATACTTTAAAATCATATTTATATGATTTTTAAGCGATTAAATCCATTATCCGATAATTGGAATTAATATTAAAATATTAATATTTTCATGGTAAAATTTCAAAAGTTATATTTTATAACACTTAAATAATTTTTAAATCATTAATTCTATTTTCCACAATTTATTTAATATATTGATTAAATAAATTGATTGCCATAATATTAATTTAATAAAGAAATTCATCACAAAATATTAAATGACATTATAAATAAATTAAAATATTTTCTTATACCATAATATTATTTTTCATGATTTTTCTAATATTAAAATCATTTTAAAGTTATTTATTTAATATTATAATTAAATAAATTAAATGCCATTAATATTCTAAAATATTAAATATTAATGAAATACATTGAATAATTAAAAACCCATTTTGGACTTTAAAATAATTTTTAGGAATTTAATATTAATTTTAATACTAAAAAACCATTTTTTTCTATTTATTAAATAAAATAATTGATTTTTTGAAATTAAATGTCACTAAAGGGGGCTTATAGCGGCAGAACTGTCGCTATAGGTGTTCTTCATGTTCTTGAGCCAAACCCAGAAACTCATGTTAGTTTATCGGGTGCTTACTTTGACTAATCGTAGATCTTAGATAATAAGGATTCTTGGTTTACATTTGAGTTAATGTTGTAGTACTTGTATTCCGTAATATATAGTATTATTTAATATATATATATATATATATATATATATATATATATATATATACTAAAACAGAATTATAAAAAATGCAAATAAATTCGAGTCCTTTGAATTTACAAAGTCTCCTTAAAGCAAATTTATTCCCTCACTGGTGCTAAAGGATTAAATGAATAATTGCTTCCAAGATAAAACTGATTTCCAGTTCTTAATTAGAAGCACTTCAAAATTAAGAACTCTACGAACACAACATTATGTTATGTACTGAACTGTATGAATTATGATGATGCATGCAAGTATAAAACTGTGAAAAACTTAATGCATAGTAGGTTTGTTCAGAGAAGGGGAACACTGGAATGGGAATGAACTGGACAGAATGGAAAACCTCATCGCAATGAGAAAGAGGCGAAGCGGATACGGAATTGCGAGAAAAAGGAAGGAAACAAACGCCGTGGAAGGGAAAAATAATATCTTTGCAGAATCGAAAATTTTCGAATGAGAGAAGGAAAAGATTTGTTTTTAGGCGCTCCCACATCGACTATTTATAGAAATAATTCCGCGGTTTATTACCGTTGGAATATTACCGCTCCGTCCCGCAGTTTATTACCGTTCCGTTGGCGCGGTTTATTCCCGTTGGCTTCAGACTTCAAAACTACGTAGTATCATGACTGTAGGAAAAACTACGTAGTATCATGTACTGTAGGCTAATTATTTTATCAAAATCTGATAAAACATTAAATAAATTTTGTTCAAAAAATATATATCATGCTTACACCCACACACTTTGAGCATTTCTAAGACAACCGGACGGACGGACGGTGGTGGCATGGCTGTGTGTGTGTTTCAACCATGCATTGGCTAGGTCCTCTCCCTTCCACAAAAGTGGGGTTCCCCTTGGGGCCCTTCCCATTGAGCAAACATACCATATATATGTTCTTCAATTTTCCCTCTAATGCCTTATGTGGGACTTTTGCAATTTACAACTTCAAGTAGGTGACTTTGGAGTCAATTTCCTCATTCAATTCTTAATGAATTTGAATATATAAATATACCAAGTTATACTCCTCATGAAGGAGAACACATTGGTGGAAAGACCCGACATTTTCAGAATGTGGGTCCCTCATTTAATTGAGCCTCAAAATGCTCTAATATTTAATGTTTTCAATCTCATTTCCAACAATCCCCCACATGAATGTAAAATTGGCTTTACACATGGAAAATAAAATAAAAATGTTATGAATATGTAGACTCTAGTTTAGTACACAAGAAAATATATTTCATCAGGTTAAATAGCCTAGTGGCTTTGAACTTACCCTAGCAAAATCTATTGGATTTACTTGGCTAATCAGTAGACTTGATGTCTTTGAACTTTCAGATTTTTGTGTAAACCAAGACAATAGAATTCACAAAATATTTCTTCAAAACATAGTTGGTTCTCACGTTTGTGTTCATTTTGGCCTTGAATCACCTCTTGGTTTCATGAGTGTATTAGAGAATTCAGCCTTCAAAATTCTCACAGAAGTGGCCCCCTTCTTACTCACGTAGGTGACTTCTATCAAGAGTATCCTGCAATACCCCACTTGAACATTTTTCAAGATATAAAAATCATTAAAAGCGTAACTTATCCCGATTCTCGCGGTAGATGTGCACTGTCTCATTATAGGAATGGTTAGGAGTAAATATCTCCTCAGTGCTTTTCTGAGTACTTCATAGTTCAGTTTGCCCATTGAACCTAGATCTTGGGATCTCCAGTCAGCTAGGTTGGGTTGCCACTTAGACGACTCTTTAACAATAGGCTTTAAACCCATTCCCTTCGATGAACTTTCCATTTGCTCTCTTGTTAAACCTTTCGTAAGAGGATCCGCAATATTATCTTTTGACTTTACATAATCAATTGAGAAAATTCCATTTGAGAGCAATTGTCTAACGGTATTATATCTTCGTCATATATGGCATGTCTTGCCGTTATATAAATGATTCTGTGCTCTTCCAATTGCTGATTGGCTATCACAGTGTATACATATAGCTGGCACAGGTTTTGACCAATTTGGAATATCCTCTAAGAAATTACGAAGCCACTCTTCTTATTCTCCAGCTTTGTCTAACGCAATGAATTCTGATTCCATTGTAGACCTAGCAATACACGTTTGTTTTGAGGATTTCCAAGACAATCGCCGCACTACCAAGTGTAAATACATATCCACTTATGGATTTTGAATCTAGTATCGATATCCAATTAGCGAAGATATCCTTCCAATCTTTGTTGGATATCTTGTATAGTGCAGTCCATAGTTTTGAGTATGTTTTAAATATCCCAAAACTCTCAAAATAGCTTTCCAGTGATCTTTACCTGGATTACTCGTATACCTACTTAGCTTACTTACTGAATAAGCTATATCCGATCTAGTACAGTTCATGACATACATTAAACTGCCTATTATACGAGAATATTCTAGTTGAGATATGCTATTACCTCCATTTTTAGCTAAATGAAGATTTATATCAACTGGGGTCTTATTTAGAATTATATTATACTTGTTAAAATTTTCAAGTATTTTCTCAATGTAATGAGATTGAGATAATATAATTCCATCAGATGTTCTAGAAATCTTGATTCCTAATATTATATTAACAACCCCCAAATCTTTCATATCAAATTTATTTGCCAACATACGTTTGGTAGAGTTGATAACTTCATTGTTGCTACCCATGATTAACATATCATCCACATAAAGACAAACAATGACATATTCTTTTTGAGTACTTTTAACATAAACACATTTGTCACACTCATTGATTTTAAAACCATTTGATAACATAACATTATCAAATTTCTCATGCCATTGTTTTGGTGCCTGTTTCAATCCATACAATGATTTAACAAATTTACATACCTTCCTCTCTTGTCCAGGAGCAATGAAACCTTCAGGTTGTTCTATATATATTTCTTCATCTAATTCACCATTTAAGAATGCAGTCTTTACATCCATTTGATATATTTCAAGTCTATTTAAAGATGCTATTGCTATTAGCATTCGAATAGATGTAATTCTTGTAAAAGGTGAATAAGTTTCGAAATAATCCATTCCTTCCTTTTGTCTATAGCCTTTAACAACAAGACTTGCTTTGTATTTATCAATTGAACCATCTGATTTCATATTCTTTTTGAAGATCCATTTATACCCTAAGGGTTTGGAACCAGGTGGAAGGTCCACCAATTCCCATGTATAATTTTGCATAATGGATTCAATTTCACTATTTATTGCTTCTTTCCAATGAGAAGCATCTGGAGTGGATATTGCCTCCTTGTACGTTCGAGGATCATTTTCTAACAAAAATTTTAGAAAATCCGGACCAAAAGACGTTGAAGTCCTTGCCTTTTTCCTACGTCTAGGTTCATCCAATATAGACTCTTTGTCTATATTTTCAGGATTATTAATAGTAGCATCCAAAGGTCTTTTATTTGAATTTGAATCTTTATTTCCATTATATGAAAAAATATTCTCAAGGAATGATGCATCTCTTGATTCAATAAATGTATTAACATGAATATCATTAATTTCAGATTTATGAACAAGAAAGCGATAAGCACTGCTGTTATTTGCATAACCAATGAAAACACAATCAATTGTTTTTGGTCATATCTTAACCTTTTTAGGTTTAGGAACCATCACTTTTGCTAGACACCCCCACACTCTTAAATATTTATAGCAAGGTCTATGACCTTTCCATAATTCATAAGGTGTTTTATGAGTTTTCTTATGAGGCAGTTTATTAAGAATATAATTGGCAGAAAGCAAAGCTTCCCCCCACAAATTCTGGGTTGCTCCGGAACTGTTTAACATAGCATTCAACATTTCTTTCAATGTTCGGTTCTTGCGTTCAGCAATACTGTTAGATTGAGGTGAATAAGGAGCATTAGTTTGGTGAATAATACCATGAGTAGAGTAAATCTCTTCAAATGGTGATTCATATTCACCACCTCTATCGCTTCTTATTGCTTTAATATTTTTGCTAAGTTGATTTTCAACTTCATTTTTATAAAGTTGAAACTTTTCTACAGCCTCATCTTTGCTTCTTAGCAAATATACATAACAATATCTTACGCAATCATCAGTAAAAGTTATGAAATATTTTTTCCACCTCTAGTTTGCACAAACTTTAAGTCACATATATCAGTGTGAATTAAATCTAGAGGTTCAGTTTTCCTTTCAACAGAATGAAAGGGTAATCTTGTCATTTTTGATTCCACACAAATTTTATATTTATGTTTTTTATTAATATCAAATTTAGGCAAGAATTCGAAATTAATTAATCTATGCATTGTATCATAATTAACATGTCCTAATCTAGCATGCCAAATATTTGAAGATTTCAACAAGTACGCAGAAGAATTAATTTTATTAATATCAATAGACTTTGGTACAACAGTTATTACATTCATCTTAAAGAGCCCATCATTCATGTAGCCCTTTCCTACAAACATATCATTTTTAGTAAGTACAAACTTATCAGACACAAACACCAACTTAAAGCCATTCTTGCTAAGTAGTGACCCAGAAACTAGATTTTTGCAGATATCTGGCACATGAAGCGCTTCATTCAAAGTCGGGTTCTTTGCGGATGTCATTTTCAAAGATAATCTTTCCACGTCCTTCAACCTTTGAACTTGAGGAGTTTCCCATGAAGAGTTGATCATCATTCTCTACTGGTTTGTAAGTAGAGAACATCCATCTGTTGGAACAAATGTGGCGAGTAACCCCAGTGTCCACGTACCATTCTTTAGGATTTCCTACCAAATTACACTCAGATACAACTGCAGAAAGATTAATGTCTGAAACATTTTCAGAAAGCTTTTCCAGTTCTGTCATATTAGCTTGAGGCTTTTGTTCTCTCTTGAACTTCTTTGGCTTTCGACATTTATTTGATTTATGTCCTGGAATGCCACAATTGAAGCACTTGCCTTTGAATTTCATCTTAGCTTTGAAATTCAAATTTCCTTCGCGCTTCCTTTTGTTGTTGTTGTTTGGCCTTTGTTCTACCACATTTGCCTTTGCTTCATACAAATTTTTCCCACTCTTCTTTTCAGATATTCGATTGTCCTCTTCAATCCGAAGTCTCATAATCAGTTCTTCAAGATTCATCTCCTTGCGTTTATGCTTAGATAATTCTTGAAGTCTTTCCACGACGGTGGAAGTTTTTCAATCATTGCAGCAACTTGGAATGAATCACTTAGTGACATTCCTTCAGCATGAATATCATGTAGAATCACTTGTAATTCTTGAACTTGGGTGATGACTGCTTTAGAATCTGCCATCTTATAATCAAGAAATCTACCGACTATGAATTTCTTCATGTCAGCATCTTCAGTTTTATATTTCTTGTCTAAAGATTCCCAAAGTTCTTTTGCAGTTTGAATTGTACAATACACATTGTACATGTTGTATTGTCCATTCCATTTATCACATAATTTACAAGAAAGAAAATCAAAGATGTTTCCATGCATCAACTGCAACCACTTTTTCCTTGTCAGTTTCTCCTTCAACAAGAGTAGGACAATCTTCTTGTAGAAACCTTGACAAATTCAATGTTGTGAGATAGAAGAGCATCTTTTGTTTCCAACGCTTGAAATCAGTTCCATTAAACCTTTTAGGCTTTTATCCATGAGACAAACTCATGGCAGGAATGGTGCTAGTAGATGCCATTTCTGTTATACAAAGAACACAATTATCAATAAACAGAAACCAATTTCTGTTATACAAGACGTGTAAAAATATTAACTGTTATATTAATATGCAAATAGAATATTATGTATAAATCGATTAATATGATATATATAAAATAACAATATATATATAATTAACTAACATGTAATATTTACGTAATATATATATATATATATATATATATATATATATATAATAACAAAATATTTAACATGTAATAAAATTTCGTAACATGCAAAGACAATATATATATATACTTTGAAAAACCTTATTTTCATTCATAAAAAAATAATACGATAATTCTGAGTAAAATATAAATTTATTTTAAGATTGTATTCCGTAATATATAGTATATATATATATATATATATATATATATATATATATATATATATACTAAAAAGAATTATAAAAATGCAAATAAATCCGAGTCCTTTGAATTCACAAAGTCTCCTTAAAGCAAATTTATTTCCTCACTGATGCTAAAGGACTAAATGAATAATTGCTTCCAAGATAAAACGGATTTCCAGTTCTTAATTAGAAGCACTTCAAAATTAAGAACTCTACGAACACAAAATTATGTTATGTACTGAACTGTATGAATTATGATGATGCATGCAAGTATAAAACTGTGAAAAACTCAATGTATAGTAGGTTTTTTCAGAGAAGGGGAACACTGCAATGCAAATGAACTGGACAGAATGGAAAACCTACTGCAACGGAAAGAGGCAGAATGGATACGGGAATTGCAGAAAAAGGGAAGGAACAAAACGCCAGAAGGGAAAAATAATATACTGCAGAACGAAAATTTTCAGAACAGAGAAGGAAAAGATTTATTTTTAGGCGCTCCCACATCGGCTATTTATAGAAATAATTATGCGGTTTATTATCGTTGGAATATTACCGTTCCGTTCCACGGTTTATTACCATTCCATTGGCACGGTTTATTCCCGTTGGCTTCAGACTTCAAAACTACGTAGTATCATGACTGTAGGAAAAACTACGTAGTATCATGTACTGTAGGCTAATTATTTTATTAAAATCTGATAAAACATTAAATAAATTTTGTCCAAAAATATATATCATGACCGCCCACGCCCCATGACCCATGACCCACGAGCCCGAGTTCGAGCTCCGAGTTCGGCTTGCCATTACCGACGGACTGGACGGGATGACCCATGCATGACGGCATACACACAATGGGTTTCAACCATGCCTTGGCTAGGTCCTCTCCCTTCCACAAAAGTGGGGTGCCCCTTTGGGCCCTTCCCATTGAGAAAACATACCATATATATGTTCTTCAATTTTCCCTCTAATGCCCTATGTGGGACTTTTGCAATTTACAACTTTAAGTAGGTGACTTTGGAGTCAATTTTCTCATTCAATTCTTAATGAATTTGAATACATAAATATACCAAGTTATACTCCTCATGAAGGAGAACACATTGGTGCAAAGACCCAATATTTTTGGAATGTGGGTCCCTCATTTAATTGAACCTCAAAATGCTCTAATATTTAATGTTTTCAATCTCATTTCCAACAGTACTAATGTAGTACTACAACTCTAAACAAATTCCAAGGAGAAATCATTACATAACAGCATGATCTGAGCTTCAGAAAAACTTGTCAGTGTTGTTCTTCATTTCTTCGTTATCCAAAAATGAAGAACAGTTGCAGAGTACCACTTTTGATGCTCTCAAACTTTGATTCCAGGGCTTGTTTGTGACGCCCCCAAAATAGGTATACATAACCTATTCTGAGTCGCCAAATATATGGTACAGAATACAAATACAACCTTAAATATACAACATGACCTGTGAGTTTTAATACAAATATTATCGTCTAGACATATTCAAACTCAAAATAAGTCCTCAATACATTTATTATCACACTATTTCATAGAATAATGAGGACTACTAATGCTATCATCTGGACCATCACTCCGTTCCCCGACTAGTCCCTGTTACGTTCTCATTTCCTGAAGAGAACAATGAAAGCAAAAGGGTGAGCTCAACTAGCCCAGTAAGAAATATTATGACTAAGATATTGCAGAATAAATTATCATTAGCCTTCAACAGTGTTAAACTAATAAAATATAACAAACATGAAGTTTAACTGCAGCAGAACAAGCAATCCAGTAGAAGAGTCAAGTAGAGAATAAAATCTACTATCTTCTATGATCTAAAAGGTTTTTCATCACTTTTATCGCTGAGACTCAGCTTAATAAATAATCAACGTCATCCCTGCACTACGGCGAAGGATATTCATTAGTATCATGACCACAAATTATCCATGCACTACGGGTCAATGATATTCGTGTATTCATCAATGGTCATGATCATGCCAACAACTATCCATCAATGCACTATGGCCAATGAGGATTTTTACCACATCATTTGTAACATTACGGTCATGATTATATCGAACAATCCCTGGTCATAATCATACCAAGTTCATATATGCACTACAGGCCACAAATGACTTTCAACATAATATAAGCATGAGGATGATGACAATTCAATAAAACAAGTTCAAGAATAAATTTTAAAGATTTATAAGTTAATTTATCCTGAACTCAATAACGTCCAAAATGTCAACATGATACTGCTTTGTGGAGTAAAATTCAAGAATGCTCAGAAGAATATTTCCCTGAAAAGATACTAGATGAAGCGCAAATATCCAGGATATTCTACTAATTTCATTGAGTATAGAAGCCAAAACTTTAACCAACTGAGTATAATAGAATATATGAAACCGCATATGAATTTTTGCCCACCATGAGGTAATCAACGTAGATAGATCATTTCAACAGAATAATAAAGAATGGAACCAGGTCATACGTAATTGAATGTACGAAGACAAGATGTTCCAAATGTAATAATAAAGAATGGAACCAGTCACGCGTAATCCGCATGACGAGGATGTTCTAAATGTAATAATAAAGAATGGAATAACAACAAAATTCACCAGGCATGCGATAGACCGCACATACAGGTTATTCCAACAAAGTAATAAAGAATGGAATAACAACCCTTACGAGTATTGAAATAAAATAACTCTCTTCACGAATACGAAAGAATAATACCCCTTACCTTAGTAGGAGATTGGATACTGCAATAATGTAGTAACAGACTACTCTTCTTCTTTCTCTTTTATTCTCTCTATACTTTCTCTCTCTATAGCTTGAATGAATTAGTGAAAAATAATGAAGAAATGAGCTTCTATTTATAAGCTTTGCAGAGTAAGGGTAAAATAGTCTTTTCACCATAATTTATGACATCACCGCTGATGTCATCGATCATAATGCATCATTGCATACCTCATCGTCCGATGACATCATCGCTTACCTCATCATCCAATGACATCATCGCTTGCATCACAGGAATTCAAATTCAATTTGTTCTCTTCCACCTCCTTTTACTTTTATACCATGAATTTACTATAATAATGCTACCATTCAAATTATAAAAAACGTACTATTATATAATCACATCATACTACTATAATGTAATATTATAATAATATATTTGAATGAATTATTTTATCGGAAAAGATAAAATACCAACTTTCAACAAATGTCACATGCTAAAAATTCTCTCGGTTTAAATCCACTTGAATAAATATTTTCTTATCTATCATTTGTGTCCACATAAAATAAATATTTCCTTATCATATAAATCAATAATTAATTATTCGCAATTAATATTACGTAATCACAATAATGATAACTGAGACCATTCCCGTGAAAGAAGGGGCTTTCAACAAGGATTTCTCCTTCATCGGCGCCGCAATTAGGTGACCAAACCTCTCATCGATGTAACTTTCTAGACATTGCCAATAATGCTATCTAATAATATTATTCAAATAATATGAATTATTGATCCGATAATGGGAAATATTGTGCGTTGACAATTATTGAAACAACAATAAATATAAAATATCAACGCAACAATTATTGAACCAATAAAATAAAATATTGAGCATTAATTATCGTAACAATTATTAAGTAGTGCCTTTCACGTAAGAATCAATAATTCAAAAATATCATGCAATACGTAGCGTGTCTTTTGCAACAACGCCAGACATCGTATTTTAACCACCGTGTATTCCAACAAATTGTTAATTCAGAAACTTTCGTCGTTATTTTATAAAAAGATATTTTTGTCATTTTTTCAATCTGATAATAATTCTGTTGTGGGGTCCACCAATGATTGTGCCGTCGTACGAATATTCCCTATTAAAACGAATATTTCCCGACAAATCAAATATTATATAACAACTTGCCTTCTTTGCAGAATTTATAAATATTACCCATAACTATAATATTATAACAAATTCATTCCACAATAATCAAAATGATATTTATAGAAAATTCATCTTTATTCATAAAAGTTGGGGTCTTACAACCTCCCCTTCTTATGAAATTTCGCCCTTGAAATTAGGGTACGTACCTGGTATGTCGAAGAGATAAGGATACCTTGATTTCATTTCAGATTCTAACTCGTAGGTCATTTCCTCAACATTGTGGTCTCTCCACAAAACTTTGACTTGAGGTATAACCTTGGAGCGTAGAACATGTTCCTTCTTATCCAAAATTTTAACAAGAACCTCTTCATAAGTTAAATCTTCTGCTATTTCATCCGGTTCTAACTCAATAATGTGGTTCAGGTCTTCCACATATTTACGTAACATGGATATGTGAAAAATGTTATGAACACGAGACATACTTGGCGGTAAAACGAGTCTATAGGCCACAGTTCCTACTCAATCGAGGATTAATAATGGGCCAATGAATAGAGGATTGAGCTTTCCTCTCTTTCCAAATCTCGTAACTCCTTTCCATGGAGCAACACGTAACAACACATGATCTCTAATATCGAATTCCACGTCCTTTTGATGAAGATCAGCATAACTCTTTTGTCGATCTTATGAGGTTTTTATACGTTGTCGGATCGTTTGAACCTTTTCCGTAGTCATACGTACCAACTCCGGTCCCAACAACGTTGCTTCACCCACCTCATCCCAAAGATATCGAGAAACGACACTTTCTTCTATACAACGCCTCAAATGGAGCCATGCCAATACTTGCTTGATAACTGTTGTTGTAGGAAAACTCTACCAATGGTAAGAACTTATCCCAACTTCCCTTGAAGTCAAGGACACAGAGTCTTAATAAATCTTCAAGAGTTTGAATAGTCCTCTCTCGAACGACCATCCATCTGCCTTCGAGGATGATATGCCGAAGCTAAATCAGAATCTGTGCCCATAGCTTTCTGCAAACTAACCCAAAATCGTGAAGTAAATCTTGGGTCTCGATCAGAAACTATGGATACTGGCATACCATGCAAACTTACAATCTCATTTATGTATATACGAGCAAGATGTTCAAGTGTATAAGTTTCTCGTATAGGTAAGAAATGAGCCGACTTGGTCAATCTATCAACAATGACCCAAATTGCATCTATGCCTTGAGAAACTTTGGGAAGACCAGTAACAAAATCCATGGTAATGTGCTCCCACTTCCATTCTGGAATTTCAAGTGGTTACAATGGACCTTTTGGTACTTGATGCTCCGCCTTGACTCGTTGATAAGTTAAACACCTTGAGATAAACTCCGTGATCTCTCTCTTAATATTGCTCCACAAAAATGAATGTCGGAGATCATGATACATTTTGGTACTCCCAGGATGGATTGTAAACGGTGTGTTGTACGCCTCCATCATGATTTTATACTTTAAATCAGAGTCATTAGGAACATAAAGTCTGGAGTTGACTCGAAGTATTCCTTCTTCATCGATTCTTGCTTCTGGCATAGCACCTTCTTGCACTTTCTTCCTCATACGCATCAGCTCCAGGTCTGTAGCTTGAGTAACTTTAACTTTATCGATTAAAGTCGGTTCTACTCATATATTCGCTATCATCACATGGGTCCCTGGAGTCTTTAACTCTATCTCCATCCTTTGCAAGTCATATAAAATGGGCCTTTGCGATGACAATATCGCACTCATGCCCGCATATGATCTTCTACTCAATGCGTCAGCTACTACATTCGTATTACCAGGATGGTATTGAATGGTATGATCATAATCTTTCAACAGTTCAAGCCAGCATCGTTGCCGCATGTTGAGTTCCTTTTGAGTGAAGAAATATTTGAGGCTTTTATGATCCGTAAAGATCTCCACTTTCTCTCCATACAAGTAATGCCTCCAAATTTTAAGTGCGAAGACAACAGCTGCCAACTCTATATCATGAGTAGGATAATTCCTCTCATATTCTTTGAGTTGCCAAGAGGCTTAGGCTATGACTTTCCCATGTTGCATGAAAACACATCCTAACCCTTTGCCTGAAGCATCACTGTAGATTACAAATCCCTCCGAGCCAGATCGTATTGTCAGAACAGGTGCTGAAATGAGTCTCCTCTTGAGTTCTTGAAAACTCTTATCACATTTCACGCTCCAATCAAATTTTGTATTTTTTCGAGTCAGCTGAGTTAATGGAGTAGCGATTCGAGAAAACCCTTCTACGAATCTCCGATAATAACCAGCTAAGCCGAGAAAGCTACGTACTTCGGTCACTGATTTAGGTTGCTCCCAGCTTTGAATAGCTTCAATCTTTGTCGGGTCAATAGATATTCCATGACTTGATACTACGTGCCCAAGGAATGCTACTTCCTCAAGCCCGAACTCGTATTTCTTCAACTTGGCATAAAACTTGTTTTCACGAAGCTTTTGGAGTATCAGCCTCAAGTGTTGCTCATGATCTTCACGACTTTTGGAATATATGAGGATGTCATCAATAAAGACGACCACAAAGTGATCAAAATATTCCTTGAATACTCGGTTCATCATATCCATAAAGGCAGCAGGAGCATTAGTCAATCCAAAAGACATGACTAAGAATTCATAATGCCCGTACCGAGTTCTAAAGGCAGTCTTCGGAATATCCTCAGTTTTAACCTTCAAATTGATGATATCCGTAATCTAAGATCGATCTTTGAAAAGAATTGTGCTCCTTGTAACTCGGGTCAAACAGTCATCAATGCGAGGTAACGGATACCTATTCTTGATGGTGACATGGTTCAATTCCCTGTAGTCAATACAAAGTCGCATACTCCCATCTTTCTTCTTCACGAATAGAACAGGAGCACCCCAAGGAGACGTACTAGGACGAATGAAACCAATGTCTAAAAATTCCTACAATTGGGTCTTTAACTCCTGAAGTTCAATAAGAGCCATTCGATATGGGGATTTGGAAATGGGTTTTGTACTGGGTTCAAGGTCGATACAAAATTTAATTTCATGCTCTGGGGGGTAGGCCATGAAGTTCTTCAGGGAATACGTTAGGAAATTTATTAACAATAGAAATATCATTCAAATCTGACGTATATTTGTTTAAATCTATGACATGAGATAAGAAAGCTTGACATCTGTTTTTCAATAAATGAATAGATTTATAGCTTGAGATGACAGTGGTTGATTTTAATGGTTTGGTTGCTTGAATTCGCATAATAGGTTTGTTAGGAATATGAAAGCTAACAACCTTACGAAAATAATCAATATTTGCATGATGAGTAGTTAACGAATCAATCCCTAGAATCACATCAAATGCAAGTATTTTCAATGAAATAAGATCGACAGGTAATGTGAGGGTACCGATTTGAACCAAACAAGACTTATAAATAGTGGATGTAATGAAAGTTTCTCCCAACGGAGTTTCCACATATAAGTCAATGTCTAATTTCTCTGGAGTCAAATTTAATCATTGCGCGCAAGTAGGAGAAATAAAAGAATGGGTAGAACCGGTATCAAATAAGGTATAGACTTCGCTAGAGTTTATGATAAGCTTACCCGTGATGACCTCGTTTGGGTTCCTTGCTTTCTGGGAGGTCACAACAAAAGCTCTCCCTTGAACTACTGGTTTAGACTTGTTTGGGACGGTATTTTGTGTCATCGCTCCAACTGGACTTGTCTTCGATGCATGAAAAAATCAGGCTAGGTGAGCTTCTCTTCCACAATTATAACACATTTTGTATGGCATCGTGCAGTTTGGACTGATATGTCCCTCCCCACCGCATTTGAAGCATATGATAGGTGGTCGTTCCCCTTCCTTAACAACGGGTGTTGGTTCTGACGTCTTTCCATTATTGTTGAATCTCCTCTTCTTGAAATATCCATTCTTATTTTCTTGGCCATGATTACCACCGAAGTGGTTACCATTTATGGCATGTTGATTCCCACCACTTTTGGTGTCACCGCTTCGATGAATGTTGCCACTAGTATTGTCATTTTGTCGGTTGCTTTCTCTTGGTTGCGTTGACTCGTTATCGCTCTCCAATAACTGAGCCCTATTTACAACATCTGAATACAAACACAGTTTATGAGAAATTAGATATTGACGTATCTCGGGTTTCAAACCTCTTAGAATCATCCGCGTCATTCTCTCCTCATTATCAACCAAGTGAGACGCAAACCGAGACAACTCGGCAAACTTAGCTTCGTACTTCGACACGGTCATATTGTTCTGCTCCAACTTGATGAACTCTACCTCTTTCATGTGACGAATACTTTCGGGAAAGTACTTGTCGTTGAATAGTTCTTGGAACTTCTCCCAAGACATCTTTAGTGTGGCAGGTTGAGTACGCTTTACCGATTCCCACCAGTAATCTGCCTCTCCTCACAACATAAAGGTGGTAAAGGGAACCTTTTGCTTCTCGGAGCATCCCAAGATATCAAATATCTCGGTGATCTTCTTTATCCATGCTTCCGCCTTAAGTGGTTTTGGCTCTCCAATAAACTCCGATGGTCCCAGCTCCTTGAACTGTTTAGCGGTGACCGTCCGACAATTTCCAGTGTTTCCACCTACATTTTGGACAGGAGCCACTCTCGCCTGATGTTGCATGAATTGCATAAAGCCTCTGAACATTCCATCATTCATCATTTGGTCAGTGTTGTTGTTTGCATGAGGATTGTCGCCTTCCTGATGCACATTATCCTGATTATTGATATATGGAGACTCAACGGTCTCCTGTGCTCCATTGCTATTCTCAACATTCTCGGATGTCATTTTCAGATACTGCCACAAAACAAGGGTTAATTGACATGTAACATATTATCCCTATACTCTGACCGACCAATTAAATATCGAATAAACTTAGGTAGGAAATACTAGCGAAGGAATTCCCTGTCTTTCCCCTCCTAGTTCTAGTCTCACATCTTAGCCAGTGATCATATCCCTAAGCTTTGATACCAACTGTGACGCCCCCAAAATAGGCATACATCACCTATTCTCAGTCACCAAATACATGGTACAGAATACAAATACAACCTTAAATATACAACATGAGTTGTGAGTTTTAATACAAATATTGTCTTCTAGACAGTATTCAAACTCAAAATAAGTCCACAATACATTTATTATCACACTATTTCATAGAATAGTGAAGACTACTAATGTTATCATCTGGACCGTCACTCCATTCCCTGACTAGTCCCTGCTACGTTGTCATTTCCTAAAGAGAACAATGAAAGAAAAAGGGTGAGCTCAACTAGCCCAGTAAGAAATATTATGACTAAGATAATGCAGAATAAATTATCATTAGCCTTCAACAGTGTTAAACTAATAAAATATAATAAACATCAAGTTTAACTGCAGCAGAACAAGCAATCTAGTAGAAGAGTCAAGTAGAGAATAAAATCTACTATCTTCTATGATTTAAAAGGTTTTTCATCACTTTTATCGCTGAGACTCAACTTAATAAACAATCCACGTCATCCCTGCACTACGGCCAAGGATATTCATTAGTATCACGACCATAAATTATCCATGCACTACGGGCCAAGGATATTCGTGGATTCATCAATGGTCATGATCATGCCAACAACTGTCCATCAATGCACTACGGCCAATGAGGAGTTTTACCACATCATTTGTAACATTATGGTCATGATTATACCGAACAATCCCTGGTCATAATCATACCAAGTCCATCTATGCACTACAGGCCACATATGACTTTCAACATAATATAAGCATGAGGATGATGACAATTCAGTAAAACAAGTTCAAGAATAAATTTTAAAGATTTATAAGTTAATTTATCTTGAACTCAATAACGTCCAAATTGTCAACATGACATCGCTTTGTGGAGTAAAATTCAAGAATGCTCAAGAATATTTCCATGAAAAGATATTGGATGAAGCACAAATATCCGAGGATATTCTACTAATTTCATGGAGTATAGAAGTCAAAACTTTAACCAACTGAGTATAATAGAATATATGAAATCGCAAATGGATTTTTTCCCGATATGCGGTAATCCACGTAGACAGATCATTTCAACAGAGTAATAAAGAATGGAACCAGTGCGCGTAATCCGCATGCATGTGATATTCCAACATAATAATAAAGAATGGAACTAGGTCATGCGTAATCCGCATGCATGTGATGTTCCAAATGTAATAATAAAGAATGGAACTGTGTCATGCCAAGAATCCGCAGATAGTATGTTCCAATGTAATAATAAAGAATGGAATAAACAGAATTCACCAGGCATGTGATAGACCGCACAGACAGGTTTTTCCAACATATTAATAAAGAATGGAATAACAACCCTTACGCGTATTGAAAGAAAATAATTCTCTTCACGAATACAAAAGAATAATACCCCATACCTTAGTAGGAGATTAGATAATGCAATAGTGTAGTAACAGACTACTCTTCTTCTTTCTCTCTTATTATCTCTATACTTTCTCTCTCTATAGCTTGAATGAATTGGTGAAAAATAATGAAGAAATGAGCTTTTATTTATAGGCTTGGCAGAGTAAGGGTAAAATAGTCTTTTTGCCATAATTTATGACATCACCGCTGACGTCATCGATCATAATACATCATTGCATACCTCATCGTCCAATGACATCATTGCTTGCATCACATGAATTCAAATTCAATTTGTTCTCTTCCACCTCCTTTTACTTTTATACCATGAATTTACTATAATAATGCTACCATTTAAATTATAAAAACGTACTATTATATAATCACATCATACTACTATAATTTAATATTATAATAATATATTTGAATGAATTATTTTATCCGAAAAAGATAAAATACCAACTTTCAACAAATGTCACATGCTAAAAATTCCTCGCTTTAAATCCACTTGAATAAATATTTTCTTATCTATCATTTGTGTCCACATAAAATAAATATTTCCTTATCATATAAATCAATAATTAATTATTCACAAATAATATTATGTAATCACAATAATGATAAACGCACCATTCCCGAGAAAGAAGGGGCTTTCCAACAAGGATTTCTCTCATCATGCGCAAGTAATTAGGTGACCAAACCTCTCATCGATGTAACTTTCTAGACATTGCCAATAATGCTATCTAATAATATTATTCAAATAATATGAATTATTGATCCGATAATGGGAAATATTGTGCGTTGACAATTATTGAAACAACAATAATATAAAATATCAACGCAACAATTATTGAACCAATAAAATAAAATATTGAATAAAGAATTATCGTAACAATTATTAAGTAGTGCCTTCACGTAAGAATCAATAATTCAAAAATATCGTGCAATACCGCAAAGCATCAAGGCAACAACAACAGACATCGTATTTTAACCACGAGGTATTCCAACAGTGTTAACGGTAAAACTTTCGCCGTTATTTTATCAAAAGATATTTTTGTCGTTTTCTCAATCCGATAATAATTCCGTTATGGGGTCCACCAATGATTGTGTCGTCGTACGAATATTCCCTGTTAAAACAAATATTCCCCGACCAATAGAATATTATATAACAACTTGCATACTTTGCATAATTTATAAATATTACCCACAACTATAATATTATAACAAATTCATTCCATAATAATCAAAATGATATTTATAGAAAATTTATCTTTATTCATAAAAGTTGGGGTGTTACATTGTTTGTGTGATCTAAGAGTTCACACATGTAGTATACATGTCAGGGTATAATTATATAACATAATATCAGGCTAACAACAACACAGGTGAGAGATCAAGGCTGGTCAAAGTGATGTCAGAAAACTGTTCTTGGTGAATTCTGGGTTTTCCAGAAATTTATCTGGACAGTTAATCAATCCTACTTGACCACCCACACCTTTGATTGTATGCAATATTTAAATGTTCTAGAGGCATGATCATGTAGCTTAAATGTCAGTATACAAATCTATTACATAAACATGGCCAAATCACTTAACATCAGGAAGATCAGAGGCCATGAAAATGTTGTTAGACCTTTTCTGGGTTGCCCAGAAACCAGTTGGTCATGGTCGGTCAATGACCTTTGACCCTTAATAACATGCAATATAAACATGATCTGGGCTTGATTTAAGTTTTAGGCCGAAGCCCTTACAACATAGAACATATCTATAACTCTAAACACATATATCATCAAACACACACAGATCTAGAAGCTCTGACATTTACTTGTCAGAGCACAATACTAGGGTTCATGATCAGTTTCAAAAATTTGATTTCTGAGCATCTGAATGATATGGATCTAAGAAGTAACAACCCAAATCACTAATTGACACCATCTAACACTGTTCTAAACATCAGCTAACAACATTAACACAAACCTTGAATATCTAACAAGTTTAGGGTTTTATAGCTCTTGAATGCAAAGATTTTGATTCTGATCTTGATGATCTGATATTGGAGAGCTAAGGGATGATATTGGCTTTCCTTATCACTTATTTTCTCTCAAAATTTTTGGATGGGAGAGAGAGAGAAGACCTGGCTAGGTTGAAAAATAAAGTGAGTCACTTTTTTCGACTTTATGCTTTTAAATCCAAGATGCAATGTATTTTGCTGGCAATGTTGGCTGATATTGAGAGATATAAGTCACATTCTAGAGCTAGGGTTGGTAAACAACCAAACTAAGGCAAGATCTATACTCCATCTAATAAAGAATTGCAAAAAGGGTAGTTTGGACATTTAGCATACAATTTTAAGGTCACTTGTGCAAACCCTTAGGGTTAAAACCTAAGGTTTTTTTTTAAAATAAATCATTTTTCTAGGATTTTCTAATTAGATTTTAGAATAGAAAATTATAATTTCTAAATTATACTTAGACTTGAAAATTAGGATTAAGGATTCCTAATTTAGCAATTAGGGTTCCTAATTTAGCAATTAGGGTTTCCAATAGAAAATTATGGTTTCTAAAAAAATAGGGTTTCTAATTAATCACTAAGGTTTCCCTAATTAGGTTATAATTAATAACACTTAAGCCTTATACTTAGCATTTGATTTCCCAAATTAGGGTTTTAATATTCCAAATTAGGGTTTCAGATTCCCGAAACTGAAATTATGGTTTCCAGAGCCGGTTATTAGGGTTTCTAATTAATCTTTAAAATTTTCTAATTGAACGTCGATGTTCTTAATATAATAATAGGGTTTGTCACTGATATTAGTTATTTGGTCAACCCTTGACCCTTAACCACATACTGTACACATAAAACCACATACACATATACATATACACTTATACCCTTAATCCTGAATAATTCTCCAGAAAGATTTTTAAATCCATAAATTTTCTTCCTATAAATGTCAAATCCATTCACTTATTTTCTGTCTAGGTTTACTATTCAACCTTTAATCCATCATTTAAGATTTAAATAATTTTCTAAATTCTCGGGTCGTCACATTCACCCCTTCTTCTAAGAATTTCGTCCCTGAAATTCAACTTACACCTTACACCTTTCATAGACAGCATCACATGCTACCCAATACATTCCTCACAAGAGTAAAAATTTTCAAATAGTGCTGAGGAGTTATATAGACTATTGTCTGTCATTTTCGAAAAGGTTATACAGAAATTCATTTGGAAAACCGTCATACTTACAGACACATAGGGTAATTAGCCCGATATGCCCAGTACTGTTGGTTGGAACAATTTTTCCCCGTTCCTTCTATCCCATCCGCCTTAGGCGCACAAAAAATTTCTTACCTCAGTCTTTAGCGAAATTCGCACCAAAATAATTTGGTTCGGGAAAATTTTCAAAGAACGCTTAGAGTTTTCATAAACGTTGGTCTAGCCGAATCAAATAGCTTAGACTTATATCAATAATTCAATTCAATCAAAATATTTAGGTATAACCAAACCCCGTTGGCAAATTAAAATTTTAAAATTTGTTTGAAAATGACTTCATGATGTCGTACTGTATTAACAGCTCGTTTGAGGATGCCGTCATCAAGTGACTTTGTCATAACACGTCATACAATAGTGGAATAACGATTTTAGATCAAATTCAACACTAAGTATTCCTGTATTTATAACTCCATCAACTTTTTATCATCTCTGCACCAGGTTACATAGTACATAGCTGATAAATAAAGATATATTTTGATATTTCAAATAATTATCGTCTAGCTGAAACAAGTAGCATAGACTATACTTTAAACCGTTCAAAAATCATTACAAATTAGTTTTATAATCTCAACAGGTAATGACGTGTCGGTGGCCCGAACTCCACACATACACAATGGTCACCAGCAGTTGAGAATAAAAATTCATTTTCAAAAGCACATAGTGTGTATTTAGCTTGACGTCAAAAATTTGGAAGTCTAGCATTGCTAGAGGATTTGGAAAACCTATGTCTCCACTAATAATCCATTGCTTAATAATGATATCTATTCCTATTATCCTCAATATTCCATTCACACTTAATTCTACCCAGTTCGTCAAACTTACAGCACTTATGAGTTCAGGAACTTTCCACAATCATGTGAATTTAAGAACTTGTCCTAGACAGACATTTGGCGTCCATTTGCTGAGGGGTTCAAAAACATTTCATATAATTATGAGTCGAGAACTTACCATAAATATGAGTTTTAAGAACACATACTTAACCTTATATTCTCTAACTATACCCTACCTATCTGTTATACACTTGAGAAAAGAATCACATTCTCAACAGGTATATAGAAAATAGCGCGACACAGATATTTCAATGATTATCAATACCAGAAACTAAGTGGTTTCTACACCAAGTACAATTCCCCGCCCATAACAAGGAATCATATAACTCAGCTAGTGACATGAGTCCTCAATTGAAATACCCACCTAATCCTACCTCCCTTCTTATTACAAATTTCATTTAATCCGTATTCATAATCCTTTCCTGAATCTGTACCAATTCATAGAAACACACCAATCTTTGTTGTAAAATTTTCAATCATTCACTTGACCCTTCTGTATACTATAACCTTATCAGATCACGGGGTGATCTCTTATCCTTGTATTTTTAGTCTTTTAGACTTTATCTATTCATCACTACTGTTCACCTTTATTATCAGAGTTAGGGAACTCCGTGTCTTTTATAACCCGCTGAGATTCGTCATTGAATCTTACCGACTGACTAACTTTATTTGAGTTAATACTTATTCTAATCACTGCGGTTATTAGTCTCAGGTAAACCTACCTAAGGTTTATAACCTACAACTTTGATACCAACTATGAGGTCCCCAGATCCGGGTCCCAAATCACCGCGAATCTGGTACAATCAATTCTATAACTATTGCGGAAGATATAACCATAAATTATTTATACAATAAACTTTACACACTATTTCCCAAGGTCGAGTAACCTTAACTTATACACAATTCATAACTTATCTAACATACAATGTTATTATCATACATAACTGTTGGGTTTCGGCACATAAAACGCAGCGGAATATAAACAATTTAAAGTGCAATTTCGAAACCGTAAAATAGGATCCATGCGAAAACATAATAATTCAGTGTTTAGATATTATATCGAGTATAGAATTTTTTGAAACACTACGAATCCCCAACGCAATTCCTCACGGTACTACGTCTCTACGGTATCCACACGAACGCACGCGAACCATCACACAATTCTGCAATAAAGGGAGTTGCGGTACTAGCCACCAAAGGAACAAGATTTTCGAACTTTTCTCTAGTCTCTCTCTAAGAGCGGCTAGGGTTTGTGAGTTTATGATTGTTACCTAAAATGGCTGCTATATATCATATATATAGTAGTTAATAGGAATTAATCAAAACCCTAATCTAATTAAAATAAAATCTGAATTTATATATATATCTTAATTAAGTCTTACTTAATTAATATACCTAAATATAAATTATCCTATTAATTTAAATTCGTAATTTAAAATTCTTTCAATCATATTGACATATTTAAATCTTTACAATTTAAATTAATTTTCTTTTAATTACGTTTTTGTGTGTGACTTTATAAGGCTATTATTACATTGGTAATAATTTTAAAATCATATTATAAAATTATAAGCGTTGAGCTGCATCTAGTATTGCATCATCGCTACCCAAGTAATAATAAGATCGATGATTCGATGCAACCTTTTCGTGACCAATGTTTCAATGTAATTTAATCCTTTTAACCTTAATATCCTAGATTAAACTCGAGTCATGTAATGTGTCATACTCTTCATAATTTAATCTGAGTTTTTCTTGATCAATGAGTAGACTATATGAAACAAATCACTATTTGAGCATGGCCATGCATTTCATAGTCCTACTCAATCAAGAGGCCTATTGATATCACCCCTAACACTCATATTCTTCACACGATTCATGATGTACACAATAATCACCTTTATAGTCCACCCTATTAAATGTGACATTTGATGATATCAAAGTACATAAATTCCCGTGTAGTAATATATTGATTTTAGGTCGGAGGATCATTACATCATTGTCACTATGAGAATTTCTAATGACACTTCGCATAATGCTTCACATAGAATTCTCATTGTGGGTCTGTCTAGTACATCATTCTCTAACAAGTACCTACGCATTGACTTAATATCTCATATATTTATGACCAATGAGATTTGGTCATCAGTCAATACACATACTAGTCTCAATGCATCATTATTTTCCTATCAACAATGATACTTGACTAGGGACATTTAAGAGCAATGATACTAATTGTAATTATATAATCTCATGTTCAAGTCATATACTTGAAACTATATAATTTGTATCACTATTCTAAGGAATTTTATTATGTTAACATTTATATAACGCAGTAAATAAAACCATAATAAAATCATTCATTTATTCAATCAAATATAATATCAAAATGTTAAGCAATTATATCAAATAATTGGCCTTTAGGGCATAAACTCTAATAGTCTCCCACTTGCACTAGAGCTAATCACTCATGTATCTAATACCCATGGAACTAGTGTGACCGGCATCTTTTTTGCGACAAAGCCTCGTCGTCAAATTGGATCGCAAGGTATTTTTAATACTTTAAAATCATATTTATATGATTTTTAAAATGATTAAATCCATTATCCGATAATTGCTATTAATATTAAAATATTAATATTTTCATGACAACATATCAAAAGTTATATTTTATAACTTAAAATATTTTTATAACACTTCAATAATATTTATATGATTTTTAAATCATTAATTCTATTTTTCCACAATTTATTTAATATATTGATTAAATAAATTAATTACCACAAATATTAATTTAATAAAAAAATTCATCAAAAATATTAAAAGTCATTAAAAATAACTTAAAATATTTTCTTATACCATAATATAATTTTCATGTTTTTTCAAATATTAAAATCATTTTTAAGTTATTTTATTTAATAATATAATTAAATAAATTAAATACCATTAATATTCCAAAATATTAAATATTAATGAAATATATTCGTAATAATTAAAAACCCATTTTTGGACTTTAAAATAAATTGTAAGAATTTAATATTAATTTTTAATAATTAAAAACCATTTTTTTCTATTTATTAAATAAAATAATTGATTTTCCAAAATTAAATGTCACTAAAGGGGGCCTATAGCGACAGAACCGTCGCTATAGGTGTTCTTCATGTTCTTGAGCCAAACCCAGAAACTCATGTCAGTTTACCGGGTGCCTACTTTGACCAATCGTATATCTTAGATCATAAGGATTTTCTGGGTTTACAATTGAGTTAATGTTGTAGTACTGATGTAGTACTACAACTCTAAACAAATTCCAAGGCCAAATCATGACATAACAACATTATCCGAGCTTCAGAAAAACATGTCTGAGCTGTTCTTCATTTCTTGGTTTTCCAAAAATGAAGAACAGTTGCAGGCTAACACTTTTGATGCTCTATAACTTTGATTCCAAGGCTTGTTTATGTAATCTAAGAGTTCACACATGAATTATACATGCCAGGATATAATTCTATAACATAATATCAGTTTAACAACAACACAGGTGAGAGATCAAGGTCGGTCAAAGTGATGTCAGAAAACTGTTCTTGGTGAATTTTGCGTTTTTCAGGAATTCATCCGGACAGTTGGTCAAACCTACTTTGACCACCCACACCTTTGATTCTATGCAATATTTAAATGTTCTAGAGGCATGATCATGTAGCCTATATGCCAGTCTACAAATCTATTACATAAACATGGCCAAATCACTTAACAGCAGGAAGATCAGAGGCCACGAAAATGTTGTCAAACCCTTTTTGGGTTGCCCAGAAACCAGTTGGTTATGGTCGATCAACGACCTTTAACCCTTAATAACATGCAATATAAACATGATCTGGGCTTGATTTAAGTTTCATATCAAAGCCCTTACAACATAGAACATATCTATAACCCTAAACACATATATCATCAAACACACACAGATCTATAAGATCTGACATTTGCTTGTCAGAGCACAATACTAGGGTTCATGATCAGTTTCAAAATTTTGATTTTCGAGCATCTGAATGATATGGATCTAAGAAGTAACAACCCAAATCACTAATTGACACCATCTAACACTGCTCTAAACAACAACTAACAACATTAACACAAATCTTGAAGATTTAACATGTTTAGGGTTTTATACCTCTTGAATGCAACAATTTTGATTCTGATCTTAATGATCTAATATATGAGCGCTAAGGAATGATATTGGCTTTCCTTATCACTTTTTTTCTCTCAAAATTTTCAGATGGGAGAGAGAGAGAAGACTTGGCTAGGTTGAAAAATAAAGTGAGTCACTTTTCTAGACTTTATGCTTTTAAATCAAAGATGTAATGTATTTTGCTGGCAATGTTGGCTGATATTGAGAGATATAAGTCACATGCTAGAGCGGTTGGTGAACAACAAAACTAGGGCAAGATCTATACTCCATCTAATAAAGAATTGTAAAAAGGGTAGTTTGGACATTTAGCATATAAATTTAATGGCAAATTGGTCACTTGTAAAACCCTTAGGGTTAAAACCTAAGGTTTTTTTTATATAAAAAAAATCAATTTTATAGGATTTTATAATTTGATTTTAAAATAGAAAATTATGATTTCTAAATTATAATCAGGGTTTCCTAATTAGATTAGGGTTTCCTAATTACTTAGACTTGAACATTAGGATTAAGGATTCCTAATTTAGCAATTAGGGTTCCTAATTTAACAATTAGGCTTTCCAATAGAAAATTAGGATTTCTAATCATTAGGGTTTCTAATTAATCATTAAGGTTTTACCTAATTAGGTTATAATTAATAGCACTTAAGCCTTATACTTAGCATTTGAATTCCCAAGTTAGGGTTTTAATATTCCGAATTAGGGTTTCGGATTCCCGAAACTAAAATTAGTGTTTCCAGAGCCGGTTATTAGGGTTTCTAATTAATCTTTAAAATTTTCTAACTGAACATCGATGTTCTTAATATAATATTAGGGGTTGTCACTGATATTAGTTAGCTGGTCAACCCTTGACCCTTAAACAAATACCGTACACATAAAACCACATACACAGATACATATACACTTGTACCCTGAATCCTGAATAATTCTCCAGAAAGATTTTTAAATCCACAAATTTTCTTCCCAGAAATGTCAAATCCATTCACTTATTGTCGACGTCGGGATTTTTAGATGTCCCTTTCCGTTACTTGTTCTTTGGTGTTCTCATTTTAGGTGAGATTTGTTTGAAAAAACAAGTGAAGAAGGTCCGACATGTATAATGTCGACGATGGATCATAAGAGTCGCCATTGGTTTTTAAATGGTTTTACCAACACAATCGAGAAAAGGTTTGCGAAATGACCAAATGATGTGACATCGCTAAACGGGTTTGGTGAAACCGAGATTCATTAGGGTCCGGGGACTTGGTTATGCTGGGAAGGTGTTAGGCACTTCGACATCCGTCCAGTTACTACTACGGTGGCCGCCTCTTTTCAAGAAACTATTATCCGAATGTGTGTGTGGGGTCAATGTGCTGTTATTTGGAAGTATTGTGAGGCCTCATTCGTACCTATATACACAGGGTTTGAATTTATGTAAAAATTCAATTTTAAGAAAGATATGACAATGATGTTTTATAAAAGAGGTTTTTCAAACCCTGATGCTCAATAGTAATTGAGACCTTTTACAATCCCATTTTATTAAGTGTTCGACTTGATTGATTTTATTTTACAGATGTGGGGCATCCGTACGAAAATAATGTACAAAATAATGCCGACTTCCTCGTGGGTATGAGAACCATCTGAGGAAATTCAGACATCGCAAAATAATTTACAAGCTGCTTACAGCTGAAAATGTCCATCACAGGAACCGAATCTAGATCCAATAGGCTGAATCTGAGATCACATGATTCCTAGGCGCACAAGATACCGCAATTTCTTTTAAAGGAGTAAGCAAGTATATAAATAAAAGCTATAAATATATATATACAGACATGATCACCAACCACGAAGCACCTCCATGGGGGATCAAAAATGTAAATAAAGCTGTAAAAGCTATCAACCGCCACGGAGGAAACTCCAGGCGGGACGAAACGTAAATAAAGCTGTAAAATACGGTCAACCACCACGAAGGAAACTCCAAGCGGGACAAAATGTAAAGAAAACTATATAAAGCGATCAACTTCCACGAAGTAAACTCCAGGCATGACGAAACGTAAAGAAAGCTGTAAAAGCGATCAACCACCACGAAGTGAACTCCAGGTGGGACGAAATATATATATATATATATATATATATATATATATATATATATATATATATATATATATATATATATAAAAGCGATAAACGCATAGGATGTAAAATCGGGCTCGTAAGCAGAGTTCGATTATAGTTTATATATATATATATATATATATATATATATATATATATATATATATATAAAAGCGAATAAAATAAACGCGGATGTAAAATCCAGGCTCATCGTAATGTAGTCCGACATACGTTAATATATATAAGTATATATATATTAAAGCAAGTAAACGCTCCGGATGTAAAATCCAGGCTCATCGAACAGAGTCTGACACACAGTTAATATATATAAGTATATATATATTAAAGCAAGTAAACGCTCTGGATGTAAAATCTAGGCTCATCGAACAGAGTCTGACACACAGTTAATATATATAAGTATATATATATTAAAAGCGAAATAAACGCTCAGGATGTAAAATCCAAAGGCTCATCGAACAGCAGTTCGACACACGTTAATATATATAAGTATATATATATTAAAGCAAGTAAACGCTCTGGATGTAAAATCTAGGCTCATCGAACAGAGTCTGACACACAGTTAATATATATAAGTATATATATATTAAAGCAAATAAATGCTCCAGACCGAAGTCTAGGCTCAATCGAGGCATAACTCGATAATGTTAGTCCAGATATATAAACTGAAATAAAACCACGGACCGAAGTTCGGGCAAATGCGCGCAACACGACTCTCAACGTGAAGAAGGGTGTGTGCAGAGATGAAGAGAAAGGCTTTAAAGTGTGTGAACAGTTGACTGCCAAAGAAGACTTCTATATCTTTAAAGTGGGTAAACACCGGCTTTTTGTAGGTACAAAAAGTAGCTATATATGAGCTCTGCTGTGTATTTAAAATGAGAAAGTACACTGTATGGGGTGAATCCTGAGAGCAAATTAGGCGGGCCTTCCTCGCCATTTTTCTTGTAAATGGCCACCCCAAGCCCTCTATTTATAGAGGATGGATGCATGAGTGTACTGCTATGGTGAGCCATAGTGTATTTTAGAGGCAACCCGGGTGGGCCCGGGTTTCTCGGGTCGGGTCGTCTCGTAGAACGTGCACTTAAGCACTGTAATGTCCACTCAAACTTTCAGAAGTGCAATCTTGGCATCCGATTGAGGTATACAGGACCTATTTCGGACCGCCGTTATCAAGAGTTGTACAATGGCATAGGATTAGAGTTTGTACGAAGTCATTGAAGATGGGATGATGCCCTCCGTTCTTCAAGCTTCAAATTCTATCTATTACCCCGAACAATAGTCACTCGGGACTGATTATCATTGATTCTTGTGGGACATCGTTGCGTAGAGATGTGTATAAAATGTTGAGAAGACATGGCATGGCGTCGTGTTGGCGAGATGACGATGTTGCCCCTCACCGGTGTTATCACCGGTTTGGTCTGATAAAGCAGACGTTGCTCGAGAGCTCATTTGAGATTGGATCACTTGCATTTGTTGAAGGTCCTCGATGTCATCTTTGAGGTTTTTTTGTTGTTGATCGATTACATAATCAATGAATACGATGCAAGTATATACGATATACCAACAAGTAATAAAGTGAAAGTGAAAGAGAGTATCGTTCCCACGAGGAATTATTTAATAAAATCACCAAGTACTAATTCTTAACCAAACTAATTTTATTTAAACAATCTCAACTCGTGTTTTTTCTAATTAAGAAAACTAAATTAACTAATTAAAACTAAGATTTTAACGAATGAATTCAAATAAATAAAGATTAAGACTTCAATATCCCCAATTATGAATTATAAATCAATTATCCAATTATCCCAATTATTATGCCTCTTGAATTGTTAACATGTGGAATTCTCAAATGCCAAAAGTCCTTTTCCAAGTGATCAATTGCCTTCTATTTAATCCAGATTAATCTTGCTATATTCCTATGCAAATCAATTGAATTAAACTCTTTCCAATCCCAATTCCTTACGTGTTACATGCATGTGACAGATATTTCCATTCAATTCACAAACCTAATTTTTCACCATGCAAATAACTAAGTCACATGATATCATGCCCAGTTCTAACCCTAGAATTCCTCTTCCAATTCCTTCTAGAGTAACATAGTAATTACTGATCAAATAATTAAGCAATAAGCACAAGACAAGATAAACAACTCACTTTAACATAAATAATTAGAATATAATGAATAACTAATTCATAGCCATAAAAAGTTCAATTGAAATCTCAAAAATAGTTAGTTCATAATTAATGAATTAAAACCAAGAATCCACAACTGAATAGACATCAAAGATAAAAGTAAGATGAGAGAAGAGAATAGAATCTGTTGTCAGCAAATCTGATGTTCCCCTCTTGCTCTTGCTCTTGATCTTCAATGGTCTCCAAGTTGCTTCAATCTCCAAAACTAATAAGAATTAGGGTTATTTTCTAATCTAAAGGAGTGTTTTTTCTAGGCTAAGCTATGTAATCTCCCTTTATTTTATGCCTTACATCATGTATTTATAGGTTACAAGTACAATTTTTAGTTTTGGAACAACCCCTATCCTATTTGGAGTCAAAAAGGTGTCAAAATTCGACCAAAACGCGTTCAGGCCGCACCAAACCCTTCCCCGATTGCTTGGTATTTGGGCAGCAAGAGAGTTCCCCCTAAGCGCCATTTACCGTAAAATACACTAAAAATCGCCCTTGGTTGGCCCAAAATCTGACATTTTCTGCTCCGACGTCCTTTGGGAAAATGGTCATAACTTCTTCGTCCGAACTCCGATTTTGATGATTCAAGATGTTCCGGAAAGAGGAGAAGTAGATATACAACTTTCATTCTTGAAGTTTGTCGAAATTATGTCAGGATCTATAGTCAAATTGGCTCCGAAGTGGCTGCTGTGTAAATGGCAAGCCGAAAACGCGAATCTAGCCACCCCAAACATCGATCCATGTGACTTTTGTCCCAATTCCTATAAAATAACATAAAACATGCATGAATAGACACAAACACATAAAAACATCCTAAAAGACTTAAGAACAACAATAAATTAAGCCCGAATGTATCCAATTCATGGGTATAAAACTCACTCATCAAATACCCCAAAACTTAAATCTTTGCTTGTCCTCAAGCAAAAACACAAATGTTATGCAATGCAATGTAATGAAACTAATCTATATGCCCTCTGAATCCAACAAGAATGTGAAACAAGTCTATTCAACCTAGCCTTAGAGAAATCAAGCAAACATGATAATACATCATATTAAAACAAATCGAAGAATTTCTCAATCAATCATCAAATCTTAGATCGTTATCAACGATATAGTGCGTGTGTGCTCCACAACAATGTTAAGCGATATAAAATCAAATTTAAGACATAATAGATATCTTGAAGGCATCATACAATTGCAAATTCACAAAATTCACGAACAAGCTAGATCCAACTAAAGTCAAACATCCACCAAGTTCAAGAGTCCAATCGGGATACTTATGCTTTACTTTTCATTACGGGGCTTTTGCTCTTTTTCGTTTTATTGTTTTTTTTTAACCATAAGCGTGCAATGTCTCATTCCATTAGGCTAACGGTGTCACCCCTTAGCGAGCTTTCGACCAATGACTCCTGCACCATATAAGACCTTAGGCGCTTAGGTTTTAAGATACCCCTTCAGGCGCATTTTACTCAAGTAACAAAGGCCCCGAAACAAAACTAGCCACAGTAATTTTTTTTTTCTTTTTTCTTTTTTTTTTATAGATGGTTGGTGAGTCGTTTTACGCTCCATCTCACGCTTGTGTTTATGGGGAGTGTTTCTCCTCAACTCACCACAAGACTCAACATGTTTTTTTTTAAAGCTTATATACCCCAAAATTTCCCCCAAACTTAAGTTTTTATCAAAATTTAGCCATCTCCGCCTTTATTCATGTCTTTCATTCCTTCACACTAGTATTATACTTAAAAATCCATTATGTATCAATTTAAACTTAATCGATTAACATAGTTGTTATTAACGTGCTAACCTTGATTATACCGATTTCAAGCAGGAAAAGATTCAATTCATAACAAGAAATCACATCAAAGCCCTGAATATTCAATACTATACTTATCTACTTAACTCCAGTCTCATCATTGGCCAAAATAGACTTTTACTATCTAACAATTGGAATCATGCAAATATAAACTAACTGCAACAAACATAGTAAACTAACTACTATTTTTTGCGATTTTTAAATTTTTTTTTTAAACAAAAACAAAAACGAATGCAACAACTAAATGTAAATAACCCGAAAACATAACGAACTACAATGTAAATAACTAACTATATGCAATACGACACTAAAATGCCCCCAAACTTAAACTAGACATTGTCCTCAATGACTGAAATAGAAAAAATTAAAGCAGAGGACTTCCCTGAAAATATAGCAATATTCCTCCTTGCCCGCTAAGTTTGGAGAATAGGCTAAGCACATGGAACAAATTGGGCACCACACTTGAATTTGACTTGAATAACTCAGTAAAATCATGATAGAAGCAATTTTATTAAATCCTAAATAAATGCAAATTCAAAACTACTAATATAAAACTTAATAAAACTAAAAATAAAAATTAAACTTGGGTTGCCTCCCAATAAGCGCTTGTTTTATAGTCTCACTGACTTCTTCAATTCTCTATCCAATTCCCCTATTTAAAGTTGAGGAACCCTCCATCCATCGGAAATAATATAGCTTTTGGTAGGTTCCCATTTACGATAGCCATTGTATTAAAGTCACCTAGCATGCTTTCTTTAGATAAGATCACATTCAAGAACGTCCAAAGCATCTAGGTGGTTTCTCCATTAATGTCTGCGAATATATTACGGTATTGAAGCTTATCGACACAACAGTTTTCTTCTTCTATCTTCTCCGACTCATCGCACCATGGTTTGAAGGTGTACTTGCTTTTACATCATAGAGTAGTATTGCCGGCGACATGACTACCAATCGGACAAGGTTTTGCAAATCTACTTGGGACTCTTGAAGCTGTGGAGGAGAAGGCACTTGAGGCATAAACAACATTGGCTCATCATCATTGGTTCTCACAATTAGTTCTTCACCGACCTTGTTGTCATTATCCCCACTTGTCTCCTCTTTTTCATCTCGTGGCTCATTCAGTTGTAGATTTGGCTCGGGCTCACCATCGGCCTCGGAATCCATGTCATAGGGCAGTGTATTGAGGGACGGTTGTTCAACGCATGTGCTATCTGTTCCACTTGATTTTCCAAATTCTTGATCAACGCCCCTTGGCTTTGCAAATTCAGCTCTACTTGATTCATTTTCTTGTCTTGTTCCTCATTCCTTTTTTCAGAAGCTTTAATAAATTTTTCCAAGGCTTCCTCCCAATTTGAATGTTCTTCTTGTTGTAGTGGAGGTGGACACAAGAAATCCTGTGGGTATGTTGGACTTGGAGCATAAAATTGATCTTGATTGTTACTCCATGAAAAATCCAGGAGATACCCCAATCGATGATAGTTGTTGGGATAGACATAATTATTGGGGTAATCACCACTATCTTTGCATCTGCATTTAAACCGATGGTGCATTGATGACTCATATGATTTCAAAGACAATAATCACAAGTAACCACCATACTTTGACGATTTGAGCTTCAAAAGCTTCAAACATCCTCGAAAGTGTCTCAATATGTGCTGACAATGCAGAAAGTTTCTCGAGTCTTTCAATCTCCACTCCCCTTGGTTGAGTCATGTTCGTGTATGGCCATTGATACACAAAGTCATCCATGGTACCTGAAAAAGAGAAAAATATTGAAAGAGAATTAAAAATAAAATAAAATGTTTAATTTAAGACTAATTTGATTGAAATTAATATTGGTAAATAATTATTAAATTAATTCCTAACAATGGCGCTAAAACTTGTTGATTGATTTCATAATCAATGAATACGTGCAAGTATACACGATCGACAAGTAATAAAGTGAAAGTAGAGTATCGTTCCCACGAGGAATTATTTAATAAAAATCACCAAGTACTAATTCTTAACCAAACTAATTTTATTTAAACAATCTCAAATCGTGTTTTTCTAATTAAGAAAACTAAATTAACTAATTAAAACTAAGATTTTAACGAATGAATTCAAATAAATAAAGATTAAGACTTCAATATCCCCAATTATGAATTATAAATCAATTATCCAATTATCCCAATTATTATGTCTACTGAATTGTTAACATGAATTCTCAAATGCCAAAAGTCCTTTTCCAAGTGATCAATTGCCTTCTATTTAATCCAAATTAATCTTGCTATATTCCTATGCAAAACAATTGAATTAAACTCTTTCCAATCCCAATTCCTTACGTGTTACATGCGGCGAACAGATATTTCCATTCAATTCACAAACCTAATTTTTCACCATGCAAATAACTAAGTCACATGATATCATGCCCAGTTCTAACCCTAGAATTCCTCTTCCAATTCCTTCTAGAGTAACATAGTAATTACTGATCAAATAATTAAGCAATAAGCACAAGACAAGATAAACAACTCACTTTAACATAAATAATTAGAATATAATGAATAACTAATTCATAGCCATAAAAAGTTCAATTGAAATCTCAAAATAGTTAGTTCATAATTAATGAATTAAAACCAAGAATCCACAACCGAATAGACATCAAAGATAAAAGTAAGATGAGAGAAGAGAATAGAATACATTGTCAAAGAAATCGATGTTCCCTCTTGCTCTTGCTCTTGATCTTCAATGGTCTCCAAGTTGCTTCAATCTCCAAAACTAATAAGAATTAGGGTTATTTTCTAATCTAAAGGAGTGTTTTTCTAGGCTAAGCTATGTAATCTCCCTTTATTTTATGCCTTACATCATGTATTTATAGGTTACAAGTACAATTTTTAGTTTTGGAACAACCCCTATCCTATTTGGAGTCAAAAGGTGTCAAAATCGACCAAAGCGCGTTCAGAGCCGCAGCACCAACCCCTTCCCCCCAGTATGCCCAAGGCCGGGCAACTGCTATTGAGTTCGCCCCCTAGCGCCGGTATTTGTAAAATACACTAAAAATCGTGCCCCTAAGGCCTGGCCCAAAATCGACATTTTCGCTCAAGCGTCCTTTGGGAAAATGGTCATAACTTCTTCGTCTGAACTCCGATTTTGATGATTCAAGATGTTCCGGAAAGAGGAGAAGTAGATATACAACTTTCATTCTTGAAGTTTGTCGAAATAATGTCAGGAGCTATAGTCAAATTGGCTCCTAAGTGGCTGCTGTGTAAATGGCAAGCTGAAAACGCGAATCTAGCCACCCCAAACATCGATCCATGTGACTTTTGTCCCAATTCCTATAAAATAACATAAAACATGCATGAATAGACACAAACACATAAAAACATCCTAAAAGACTTAAGAACAACAATAAATTATGCCTGAATGTATCCAATTCATGGGTATAAAACTCACTCATCACCTGTCCTCTTGGTGTTATCTCTGGGTTAGTATGGATTAACTCATTGTGAGCGCCGAGATTGAAGCTGGTTGCATTTGAAACAAGCATTTCCGGGGTTATCACCGAAACTGCATTCCTTGGGGTTATCACCAAGGTTGGTGGCTATTCCCATGGTTGGGACTGAGACTGGATACCTCGGGGTTATCTCCGAGATTAATCGGTCTTCTCCGATGTGTGTTCCGGTATTGGATCTGTACGCCTCGGGGTTATCTCCGAGGTTGAAATTGTTACTCCCACAGTGTGTTCCAGGGTTGATGCTGAACTTCTGGGAGTATCCGGAATGGATAGGGATTGTCTTTCAAGGTTCCCTCTTAAAAGATGAATGTGTCCTCCTGCAATGTTAGTAACATGTGTACAGAAAATTTCGAGTGTCTACAGATGCCCCTCTTTATCATACTCATGCATGGCGATGTATGGGTAGGATAAAGAATCCTAGACACTTGAAACGCAACAAGACAAACATGGTACTATATGTAGAAACATGATGCAAATGTATGACGCATGTGTACTAGTTTGTAGCCCAACATGCTGGGGATGATTGCTGGCTCCCTGTTGCTTCAACTGGGGATTGGCAATGATGACCAGATTTGATGTGTAATCCAAATATGTTAGGATGTTGATTTTAGTTATCACCAAATTCCTATGTCTTTGGTAACGACTTGATCCTGAAGATGTACCTCTTATGAGTAAGAGATCTGTGGGGATAAAGCTTGGTCTGTTTGAGGATGTGTATAACATATTCCATCATCTATCCTCTTTGATAACATTGTCCTTTCCTGGTTGGTATCACTACGACATGTCAAGATTCTTTTGGATTTGCTGCCAACAGCAAATGCTGTCAGGGATGGCTGACCTTCATTGACGTGTACTTCACCGATATGTGAATCAACGGCTGAAAAACCCTATGGGATAGACTGTCAAGGTTGCTTGACCTTCGCTGACGTGTGAATCAATGGATGATACTTTGTGGGTAGATTATCAAGGTTGCTTGACCTTCGCTGATGTTTGAATCAACGGAACACTGCGTTGTGACCCCCGCCGGGGATCCGTTGGGAAAAATGAGAAATCGAGCATGAAACCCTCGAATAGCTTTGGAGTTCTGATAAGTTTAATCGCTATCGGCTGAAATAACGTCAAGGCTTCTTGAACTTCATTGATATATGTGTCAACAACTTGAATGTACGTTGTAATCCCCTCCCGGGGCTTCATGTTGTAACCCCCGTCGGGGACTCACGTTGTAACCCCCATCGGGGATCTACGTTGTAACCCCCATCGGGGACTCATGTTGTAACCCCCGTCGGGGATTTACGTTGCAACCCCCGTTGGGGACTCACGTTGTAACCCCCGTCGGGGATCTATGTTGTAACCCCCATCGGGGACTCACGTTGTAACCCCCATCGGGGATCTACGTTGTAACCCCCGTCGGGGACTCACGTTGTAACCCCCGTAGGGGATCTATGTTGTAACCCCCGTCGGGGATCACGTTATAACCCCCGTCGGGGACTAACGTTGATCTTTAGGGTAATGACCTAGAGTTGGCGGCATCGGACCTGTACAAGGTATTGCCGGATGTGATTTATAGCAAATGAGATCATTGGCAGGGTATACCTCGTGTTCGGGTGACTACCAATGAGTGATGTACAGACTCAAAATCTCATCTAAGAAGACCAGGATTGCATGTTGTTTTGCTCATTCGCGTGGCATTTTTATTCCCGATTTGACCTTTCTAGTCTGCAAGAACTCCTTTGCAACTCAAACTGGGACCGAATGGAGGGGTGGGGGCCCATAGGGTGCCACAGTACACACCGCTTCAAACCAGTAGATGAGCCAAAGAAAATTAATAGTGGATGATATATTCCAAAGAGTTGGCAACAAGTCACTTTCAACTTGTTTCGCAAAGAGAAATCCGAGAGCCTCCTTCAGATCTGCTGAGTTCGGGCTATTTTACGCAATTTACATCACATGATATCGTGTTCTACACTATCCCGTAATGTATGCATGTATTTTTTCCAGTTTTTATCCGTTGGATTTTGAGTTATAGCATGAAATGCATCTAAACACATAGTAGTGATTATGTATACACAAATGACTTGCTAAAAAATATTCAACACAGTAATTGTTAGTATTAAACCATGCTGAACATAATGATGTGAAAATATTTAACTTTCGAGACAGTCAAATTGGCACCTTTTTCTGCTATTTTTTGTCCTATTTGAGGTCCAATGAGCAAAAGGTAGAAAGGCAAAGTACTCCTGATATTGAGGTTAACCTTATGCATGGATGATTTTGATTTTTAATGCATATATTGTGTATATGACTTTGGGTCAGGTGTGCTACTGAATGGCCACCTAGACATGCCTATATGCATGTGGATAGTCCTATTTTCAAAGGGGACTATGGAAATTTTTTTCCAAATGTAGGCATTGGGTAGTCATGCACTTTAACTCTATTGTATGTTAAAGTAAATGCATACATGCATATAGTCATAAAATGCATTCTAGAAAGCTCCAGGTAAGGAAATACCACACCCTTTCTGAGGTGATTTGGAGACTTGTTGTCCAAATATTATGGATCCGGATCGGTGAAAGCGGTTCTCGTAGGACCACTTCTGGTATACGGAGGAGGGCTTCGAAGTGCCCTCGACCAGATTCATCGAGATAGCCTCGTCGATTGGTGGAGGCCATGATTCATCCAGTCCAGGCAGACGTGCCAGACGTTGAGGACGAGGAGGAAGATATTCCGATTGAGGATCTCGCTCCTTCCGCACATGTCCCTCGTAGGGAGCTACCTTGTATTCAGGTGGTAAACCTAGAGCTGCTGGGTGATTTGAGCAGAAATCCATCGATGTACTTGCATGCTAACGAGGTATGGCGTTAGACTTTGATCTTCCTTCTTTCCTATTGATGAAGATTAAAGGGTTCTGATGTTTGATCTGCATTTCATGCATATTCCCGGCTTCACACAGCCTCGAGGGAACTGGTTCAATATACACTCCATGTATCAGGCTCTTCATCCTGATTACCAAGTTGTAGTGCATGACTAGGGATTCGAGGCATTCTTCTCCATCCTTCCCCGTCGTTGTCCCTGGGGTTACCTCAGGGCATTGTCTGGGCGATGGTTTCATCAGACTCAGTCACTCCATCTGCTGAATTGCGAGGTGAAGATGACGCCGTTGGATTGGAAATTTATCACAGGTATGGAGTTTGGAGGGGAGCCAGTGCCTTGCATGGCGAATATTACCCCTACTGCCGTCAGATCCTTGTTAGGAGTTCTGGCGGAGGTGCTCAAATGCTCCGTTCAAGTCCTTTGAGTGTAGATGCTATGAGCGGGCTTTTGAGTGAGCCCATGCCTGATGATGTTAGAATCAGGGATCTCATTATGCGGCGATTGTTCCTGATGATCATTAGAGGCTACTTCATAGCAGATAACTCTTCTACGGTGTCTTTCGCTTTGATCAGCACCACACATCATGTGGACCGTATTGGAGAGTATGATTAGGGTTCCTACACCTTTGCCTATTTCTTCCAGGGCATGCGTATGCGCTCACAGGGTTTGACCGAGGCTTTGCTAGGCTTCTACCCATTTCTGCTGGTGAGTATTTCTCTTGTCTTTTCCCATTTATAGGTTAAGAATGTTTACTGAAAGCAAATGTTTTTCCATTGTGTTGGCAGTTTTTGGGCCTATGAGTGGCTCCCATGCTTGCGTCCTGTGAGTGTGTTAGGTTTAGATACCTATCCACGAGGACGACGATGGCATCACTCCATTTTGCCAGAGGTCCTTGTGGTGAGGCTTTGATCCTTTGCCGTATGTCAATTGGAGTTGTTGAAAAGTCGATACCATCACATGGATTCCCTATTCAAGGGAACACTTGACCATCGGCTTTGAGGATGGATACCCGACTGGAGTCGAGTACGTGATTTCCACCAGGAGAGTTCCTCTTTTCACATATGGAGGCTGGGAGCTCTATTTAGGAGAGCGTGCTATTAGGAGCACCACAGGGGAGATTCGTATGCCAATCTTGCCTCCTGCCAGGCATCATTGGTCTGTATTGCAGTCACCCGTCACTGATATCCCATTGTTGGGGTTCGACGGCTTTACATTATCAGAGGGTCCATGTACTCAGGAGACGTTCCAGCGTTGGTGGTTCCCTCGTACTATTGGAGCCTAGTCTCGCGCCACACAGTTTATGGGGGATATGGTTCTAGGATCCGTGATGATGATGGATTGGATAGCTTGTGTCCGAGATCCGACTCATATGACACAGATTGATAGTTTGATCCGGCAGTTGGACCAAGCACATGTATTTATCCGGCATTTGGGAAGAGATCCGGCAGAGGCGGCTTCATTTGATCCTTCCAGCTCAGGCGCTGGCCCCTCAGATGACCCATTCGATTTTGCCGGCATAGATCCTCCTCTATATAGGCCTGACATCCCTGTTGATAGAGATCCAGTGACTCAGGAGGAGTTACATCAGGTGGACAAGATTGATGATATGGATATCGACACCATTGTCTTCTTCTGATGTGTATTCTCGTTATATCTTTTGATAGGCCTCTGTTAGATATTGGGTGGTTGTACCCCATTCTCGCTATATCTTTTGATAGGCCTCTGTTAGTAGTAGGGCGTCTGTGCCCCAATTCCCTGTATTTGTAGCTGTACAGATATGATGTATTAGATGTTGATATACTTAGAAATGTATGCACAGTTTTTTCATTCCCTATATCATATTTCCATCTATTATCTGTTATGCATGTATCATGTTATGCATATGTATGTATGTCCAGAGATATTCAGCATTGACCCCTAGATGGTCTTATGACACGGCCTGTACAGATGTCTTCTTCGACAGTTAGTCGTATAGATTATACCCCACCATCATTGGTGGCATTGGGTATGCGATCGTGGTATGATAGCATGTCACCACCGAATTGTGGTGATTGTAAATCATTTTTGCGAGATACCATGACCTTATTGACGTTTCAGGTTCGCGTAGGGTTTGTGGACGGGATGCTAGAGCATTGGGTACCGAATAGGCAGGTCTTCCGATTCGGGACCCATGAGTTGACTCCTACTCTGGAGGAGTATGCACGATTGACGATGCTGCCATTAGGCAGACCTTACGTGCATATGGCTTTGGGAGACATGAGTAGACGGTTCATGACTCTCACTGGATTGCGGCGCAGAGTGGTGCAGGATGAGCTGACGTCTGGCCACATGATATCCTAACATTTTTTGTATGACAAATTTGGCTCTGAGGATAGCTATTCACGACATTCTGGGGATTTCACCGCACCGGAGGATCATTGGCGTTTGGCCAGGGTTGATGTACTGCTGTTATGCGTACTGTCGTATATCTATATGCCACCGTACATGGATGAGATAGACATATGTGTCATCATGGCCGTGAGAGCTCTCAGGGAGGGTCACACCATTATACCTATGATTGTAGCAGAGACCTGTGGTAATGGTGACATCCCTCGCCTTTGCACTTATCCAGCATGTGAGTGTTCACGGTAGTAGATTGGTCATGCTATATGTGTGGTTTATGTCACACTTGAGACCGATTAGCACTCTTAGACGGCATGGGTATTGGTTTACCCATGATGTAGCCATGTCATACTCATTTCAGCCATCAGAGTGTATAGATGCTTGTCTTGGTCCATATTTTTGGCAGATATCAGAGATCCATTCAGCATATTGCCGTGTTCGGGGCTTAGCTCACCATACAGCTTCATTACTCATGCTCCGGGCATGGACTATCTCCCTCTGGTTGGTTTGAGGGGCGTGACTACTTACCACCCACTGGCCGTGGTGTCGCAGTTTGACTAGTTTTATGATTTTCATCCTTTCGAGGGGGCGATAGGTCAGAGTTCAACTTCTCGATATCTCTTAGTAGAGGACTGATCCCGTGTGTATGCTAGTTGGGATCAACGGGAGATAGCTGCTTTTACGTGAGACATCAAGGGTTATTACGTAGAGAGTATTCATGGATGGAGACAAAGATTTTATCATTCGCAAAGATATCTATAATCTGGGATAGTGAGTCGGATGATGTAGAGCCCATGGAGGACATCGATTCCTACATCGAGGAGGAGCTTCTTTGGGTTGCCAACATTTCTCTAGATTCTCCCAAGATGTTGTAATTCAAAGACTCGACACAAAGACTTTGAGCGAGTCTTCATCGATGACCTTTGAGAGAGAGATCGGGCTCGATCTATGATGTTGGCGCCCTTGATGGGAGAGATGCAACTCTATTAGAGAGAGACGAGGCATTAGCTCGTAGAGATATCGCTGTTGTTGAGCAGGATGAGGCCAGATCAACTAGAGACGCAGTGATAGTTGAGCGGGATAGTGCCATATCTGCCCGGGATGTGGCTGTCACAGATAGTACTGCCGTGAGGTCCCTTACCATTGGCATGATTGTAGAGATGAGCGCATATATTGATGATCATATGGTCACCATGTAGATGGCTGCAGATCTGTTGGGTCGTGTGGACATTCTCGTACAGGAGACCACAGCTTCGCCTACTTCTTCTGAGAGGGATGCCATGTTGGGCTTGTTAGCTCGCATATACCCTGACTTGTAGATGAGCTTGTATTTTTTTGCACAGACTAGCTTAGCCATTTTGTCATGTACAGTTTACATTGTATATATCAAACAACATTGTGTATATGACAGGGAAATATTTTTTTGGATCACTTCTCTTTTAAATATGTTTTGCTACTTGCTTGATATTTTGCCTGATGCTTCAGGGCTTGTGATCATGATGTATTCTAAATTCCTCCTAGGTGGATGGACATTGAGTTGTCTCTGGACAGTTCAGAATGGATCATTGATCTGTATGTATCCCTACCATCTTTGGTGTCTTGGGACTGGTTTCTGTACAGAAATGGAGAGGAGTGTGGCTTTCCTCTCTGAGATTGACCGCACCACAGATGGTTGCCAGTACCTCTATTTAGGAGAGGCCTAGTTAATTTCATCTCTTATGGATTGGTGTTGCTCTTCAAGGTATGACCGCAGCTTAGATGGTCGCCGAATCTCCTATTTGGGAGGAGTTCAGGTAATTCCATCCCTTTGGTCTGAAGCCAATGAAATGTAGTGGATTGAAAGGTGATCCCAGTACCAACTGACAAGGGTTTGTGTTTTGGTAGGGGGTGAGACCGAACCATGAATGGCTGCCTACGTACTCCTATTGAAGAGGAGATCAGGTTTGCGTAGTTCAAACATGGTGTAAGAGGTTCAACGCTGTATATGGCAGAAATGGTCTAGGAATGTTTTTGTTGTTTTTGTTTTTATAAGGAGAAGAGGGTAGAAATGTTTTTGTTGTTTTTGTTTTAGTTTTATTGCGACTGGGCCATATGAAATGGTTGCCAATGTACTCCTATTGAAGAGGAGATCAGGTCGGCGTAGTTCACCCCTCAGGGCGAGTGGAGAAGCGTAATCCCATGTGCAGGTCAGAGTGCGGGGAGAAGAAAGTTTTATCCTAGGTTGAGGATAAACTGTAGGTAGGAGAAGTTTGATCCCATGTATGGGTAGCAAAACTACAAACGCAAGAGTTTTAATCCGTAGTGGGATGACCTAAGTCATAGGAACGCAGAGGAGCCAGGCTGCTGGCTTGAAAAGTATGTTTCCCTGAGGGGCAAAGTGTGAAAGAGTTGTATGTGGTAAAGGATTAAAGAATCGAAATGATTGGTGATTTGATGGTCCAACACCAGGGTGTTTGCTTGATGGCAACTTCAGACATAGTACCATTTCACGTCGTCCGAATTGATGAGTTGCGGAAATTTATCGCCGTCCATTTCTTGTAATCTGAGAGCGCCTCCTGTCAATACTTCCTTGACAACAAACGGGCCTTTCCAGTTAGGAGCGAATTTTCCCTTAGATTGATCTTGGTTGTCAAGGATCTTCTTCAAAACCAAATCATTCTGTTTAAACTGCCTTAGCCAGAATTTTTTGTTGTAGGATCTGGCGATCCTTTGTTGATATAACTGACCATGGAAGATAGCCGCGGTTCGCCTTTCGTCTATTAGAGACAATTGGTGATACCTTTCTTGTACCCATTGGTCTTCATCCAGCTGAACGTCTATCAACACTCTGAGGGATTCCATTTCAACTTCTAAGGGGAGCACTGCTTCCATCCCATAGGTTAATACGTAGGGGGTTGCCCCAGTGGAAGTGCACATTGAGGTTCTGTAGGCTAACAGAGTAAGAGGCAATAGGTCAGGCCAATCTTTGTGGTTGGCAGACATCTTTTGCATAATCTTCTTGATATTTTTGTTAGCCGCTTCAATAGCACCATTCATCTTTGGACGGTAGATGACAGGGTTAAGATGTTTGATGTGGAATTTACTTCATAATTCCTCCATCATTATGTTGTTGAGGTTCTTAGCATTGTCTGACACAATCACCTCTGGTTGTCCATATCGACAAACGACATTGTTTCTGATGAAAGCAATGATGACTTCTTTTGTAACCCTGGGGAAGGAGGCTGCCTCTACCCACTTGGTGAAGTAGTCGATCATGGTGAAGATAAATCGGTGACCATTACTGGCTTTAGGCTCAATGGGCCCGATAACGTCCATTCCCCACATCGCAAAGGGCCAAGGTGAACTCATATTGTGGAGTTCTCGTGGAGGGGATTGTATAGCATTCCCATGAATCTGGCACTGATAGCATCTCCTAACGTGGTCATTGCAATCAGCTTTGAGAGATAGCCGAGAATGTCTCCATCCCGAGGACCTTCTTGACAAGGAGGGGGCCACTCATGTGGGGGCCACAGACTCCGCCATGGATTTCATCCATAAGCCTTTGGGCTTGATCTTTGTCTAAACATCTGAGGAGACCTAGTCCTGCATCTCTTTTGTAGAGCACATCTCCACTCAGGTAGAATTTCATATCAAGTCGATGGATCCGCCTTTTCTCAGTCGGGCTCGCTTCTGCGGGTGTAGATCCATCTCGTAGATATTCCTTGATATGCTGATACCAAGGATGTTGGATGGGAGGTAGCTCATCCGATACTTCTCCAACGTAATTCCTATAGGTTGGGGCCTTGTGCAGGGAAATCGTGACAATTGGCAAATGTTCCTTATCTGATATGCGAATCAAGGAGGCCAAAATTGCTAACGCGTCCACAAAGTCATTCCTATTATGAGGAATGTTTAGAAAGGAGATTTCTTCGAACTCCAAAACCATCTTCAAAACCTGCCGATGGTAGGGCAACAAATGTAGTTCCTTGGTTTGATAGATTCTAGTGGATTGTCTGATTACCAACTCTGAATCTCCAAAGACAGTTAACCGCCTGATGCCCATTCAACGAGTAAGTTTTATCCCCATGAGACAGCCTTCATACTCAACTATGTTGTTGGTGTTGACAAACTGCAATTTGACGGCGATGGGATACTGCTCCCCCGTACCAAATACTAGAACTACTCCAGCTCCAGAACCTTCCAGATTAAAAGCTCCATCATTGGCGAGTAAGTTCTTATCTTCCATGATTGGCGCGTATCGTACTGATGGTGTTGTTGAACTGTCATTACTCCTTCATCTGGGAAATATGTTTCCAAGGGTTTGAAATCCCCTGAAGGTGCGGTGGCCAGTTGATCCGCAATTCCTTGGCCTTTGATGGACTTTTGAGTCACATATACGATGTCAAATTGTTGTAGGATCAACTGCCATCTGGACAGCCGGCAATTTAACATGGGTTTGTTGAAAACGTATTTGAGAGGATCCACGCGGGATATGAGATGGGTTGTGTGACCATGGAGGTAATGTTGTAACCTCATGGAAGCACATGCTAAAGCACAACACGTCTTTTCGATCAGAGTGTACTTGTGTTCACTGCTGCTGAATCTTTTACTGAGGTAATAGATAGCTCGTTCTTGGCCTCTATCGTCTTTCTACCCCAGCATGCAGCCCATGACATTGTCACTTATGGATAGGTACATGAACAGGGGAACATCATCCCTGGGTGGTACCAACACGAGAGCTTTAACTAGCTGTTTCTTGATTGTAAGGAAGGCATTTTGACACTCATCATTCCATTTCATGGAGGAGTTCTTCCTTAATAGCTTGAAGATTGGCTCACAGGTTGCTGTGAGTTGAGAGATAAACCTGCTAATGAAGTTGGTTCTTCCCAAAAATCCCCGTATTTCTTTTTCTGTTTGAGGAATGGGCATTTCCGTGATGGCCTGGATTTTGGCAGGATCCAGCTCAATCCCTTTGTGGCTGACTAGAAATCCTAGCAACTTCCCTGATTTAACACCAAAAGTGCATTTAGCTGGATTCAACTTCAAGTTGTACTTACGCAACCTGTTTAACAACTTTCTAAGATGGTCTATATGGTCATCCTCCTTCCGGGACTTGACAATGATGTCATCCACGTAGATCTCGATCTCTTTATGCATTAAGTCATGGAAAAGAGCCATCATAGCTCGTTGCTAGGTGGCTCTGGCATTGATGAGGCCCAATGACAATCGTCTATAGCAAAAGGTTCCCCAAAGCGTGATGAAAGCAGTTTTCTCACGATCTTCCTCAGCAACCATGATCTGATGGTACCCCGTAAAGAAATCAGCAAAGGAATACATGTCGTGTTGTGCAGTATTGTCAATAAGAATGTGGATAAATGGCACGAGAAAGCTATCTTTTAAGCAAGCTTTGTTCAAGTCCCGGTAATCCACGCAAACTCACACCTTCCCTCTGGGTTTAGGCATGGGCACAATGTTGGATATCCACTCAGGATATGTGGACACCATGATGATGCCAGCTTGAAATTGTTTCACAATTTCTTCTTTTACCTTTAAACTCCACTCAGGTTTCAATCGCCTGAGCTTTTTCTTGACTGGCTTAAATCCATCTTTATTGGGAAGGCGATGAAGGACAATGTCAGTGGACAAACCCACCATGTCTTTATGAGACCATGCAAACACATCCTGGAATTTGGTTAATAGCGTAACCATGTAATTCCTTTGGTTTGGGGTAAGGTCTGAACCAATCTGGATTAACTTAGGGCTTTTTAAGGTTCCAAGATTGAAAGATGTGGTTTGGTCAAGGTTGGGTTTAGGTTTGTCTCTGACCCATTCTTGAATTTCTGGAGGCACCTCAATGTCATCCTGTATTTCCATCAAGGCTGAATTCATCTCTACATCAAAGGTACAATCCTTGTGGAGAAGAGGCACCAGTCGACAAGTACTGATCACATCTAAATTCAGAGTCCTGAAACAAAATATGCTTTCACTTAGTATATATGAAATGTGTTGATCATACATAGTGTTAGCATATACTGGCAAAATAAACTGCTAATACTGTATAGAAAAGTAAGCAGTTATTATATCTATAGGGAAGAAAGAGTTTCTGCCTGCTTTACCCTTGACGACCAATGCAAGGAGTGTTGTTCCAATTGGCAAAGGTAAAGTCCGAGTGGACCGCAGTGATGGAGGGATTGTCATCATCCTGTCTCGAATGATGGCCATTACGTCTGGGCAATCATCGTATGGGGTGTATCTGTTGGTATGTTCATCATGAATGATGATGCGTATGCCTGACATCATTCGGATGACGTCTTGCTTGATTCTTCATTCTTCCTCTTCCACTGCGGGATTTGGAATGAAGACTTCTTTCTCCTTTACCGGTACCAGCTTGGGAAATAACATAGCCATTACATCGGCTGGCACCTTTACAAGAGGTTGTGCGGAATCAAAGTTTAAAGGCGAAGATAAACGCTGCATGGTTGAAGCTGAAGGAATCTGCTGATGCTTATGAGGATTCCTGTGACTAGAACTGGAAGAATAGCCTAGTCCAGCTGTTCCAGTTTGCTTGGTTAATCAAATTAGGTACTTGATACCCTGTCAATCTTTACCCAGCCCTTGTCCCGGTTTATGACCCAATGACATCATTTCTTGAGTAGTCGACATTACCTTGGCAGAAATCATGGGTTCGGGTAATGGCATTCCAATAGCATGGTATTGGGTATTTCTTACTTCCAAGGCATGAAAACTGACCAGTTCAATGTCTACGTTGGCATTGATGAAATGCATGTCCCCGTGTTGAGGACACTCTGGTTCAGCGTTGACCGTGACCAGGCTATTGTTGATAATGTATTTCAATTGTTGGTGAAGAGTGGAGGGGACTGCCCCAGCCATATGAATCCATGGGCGTCCCAAGATCAGGTTGTATCCCGAATTTATCTTGAGTACATGGAAAGATATGCAGAATGTATGAGGACCAATTTTGATTGGCAGCTCAATTACTCCGACCGAATTCCGAAGGGCTCCATCAAAAGCTTTGATGATAGTATGGCTACTCCGAATTCGGTTGAGATTGATATTCATCTTCACCAAGGTAGTGTATGGACATATATTTAGAGATAAACCTCCATCTATCAAGACTCCAGCTAGCATGTATCCAGAGGACAAGACCACAATGTGCAACGGCTTGCAATGACCGGTCCCCTTGGGCGGTATGTCATCATCAGTGAAGGATATCACATTGTTGTTGAAAATGTGATCAACCAGATGTTGAAATTTTTTTGTATCAACTGATGTCGGTAGATAGGCTTCTTCTAAAACCTTCAACAAGACCTTCCGGTGATTCTCGAAAGTTAGGACCAAGTCCAAAATTTATATTTGTTGTGGAGCTTCTTTTAAGCTTAAAACCACCTTGGCTTCGTTATGACCCATAGTGCGGAGGAATTTTTCAATCTTCTCCATGGGTATTTTCCCCTTTGATTTGATGGTAGACTTCATCACCCATTGGGGAAGATACAGTGGATTTTCCTTCGACACTGCAGTAGTTGTATGTGAGGTGGATCCATCACCTTCTCCATAATTCCACGGAACTTTGCGCAAGCTAACAATAGGATATTGTGTTCTGCACGGCAAGTTGATTGGCTCGGGAGTGGCCAATTTCAAAGGATTGTTGCTTCCCTTGAGTTGAATTGTTGGCATTGTGAGTGATTTGTTAACCCCATCAGTTTCACTGGATATGACTGCTACCACACTCTTCCACTTAGTAGGACCTGAATTCTCACTTGCACGTAACACAGTATAAATGCCGCCGCTAATGCGAGGACACCACTTGTCAATTAGATTTTGGATAAGGTGGAGTGCCCGACATTCTTCTGTCTTTGTGATCATGAGATGGGAGAGATATTGACAAACACCATCGAGAGTTGTACATACACGAAGCGGGGGGTTGATTGGAGGTAGAAGGGAACCGATCCTTCCTTCATTGATTAACATATGAAGGATTTCCTCCATAGGTTGGCCCAAATAGGTGAATTCCCTTTTGTTGGCAAAATCCCGACGAGCCTTGGCATTTGCTCTCTTTGTCACTTTGTCTGCCAGCATTCCATTTTCTGAAAGTGACGAGGGAATATTCATGACAAGAGGTAGGAGACTGGCATATTCCTGGCTGATTAATTGATGTGCCACTTGATGTTGATAAGTCACCAGTTCTGACAATTGTTCAATTTGCTTACATAGAGCTTTCATCTTTCATTCCATTATGAACTGGAACTTGGCGTAGTCCCATTTATCAACACCATCTTTGAGGGTCTGGGAGGATTCACAGTTGAAATTGGAATTCTGTCCATTACTCCAATTTTTCATGTTGACCTCTTCTTCTTTGTGTTGAGGAAGAGGGTTGTCTTGAACGTGAGGCTGATCTGGTTTGGTGACCACGATCTCACCGTTGTCTATCAGGTCTTGGATCTTGTGTTTCAAGGCCCAACAATCCTGAGTATCATATCCAGGTGCCCGGGCATGATAAGCACATTTCCGAGCAGCATTGAAACCCCGTCCATTAGGGCTGGCTCGTGGAAGAAGATGCGTAATTTTCTTCTGTGTTGTCAGAAGACTGAGAATGTTCTCGAGGGTATCCCCTAAGGGTGTAAACACTCGAGGGCGTTTGACTTCTCCACCTTTTGGTATTTGAGGGTTCGCAGACTGTCCTTGAAAAGGAGTGTAGTTTCTCCTTTTACAAAAATGTTTTGATTGCCTTTTTAACCCTGTAGTATCAGGGAAACATCTTCCTCTTTCTTTTTATGGACCCTCCGGGGGTTGTTTCCATAATTTCTTGGATTGGATGTGATCAGCAACAGCTTTGAGTGCAACTAGGTCTTGAATTTTCCCGGACTTCAATCCCATCTCAGCCATCTCCCCATGTTTGACCATTTCAGAAAATAGTTTGCCGATGCCGGCTAAAACTCTTTCATAGAAAAGAGCTTCTTGTATGTCTATGAAAGTCATGACCATCTCTGATTCTGTCATGGAAGGACTAACTTGGGCAGCCAGGCGTCTCCACCTTTGAGCATACTCTCTGAAAGACTCGTTAGACTGTTTCTTGATCTTGTTAATTTGATACTGATCAGGAGCCATCTGAGATTGAAAGCTGTATTGAGTTAGGAAAACATGTGCTAACTCTTCCCAGCTATGGATCTTTGATTTGTCCAATCTTGTGTACCACGAACGGGATTCTCCAGTTAGACTCTTCTGGAACAATTGCATTCTTAGTTTTTCGTCCTCTGCATAAGATCCAAGTTCTCCAATAAACACCTTTAAATGTGTATAAGGATCTCCTAACCCGTCATATTTTTCAAAGTTAGGAGTTTTAAACTTTTCTGGATAATGAACACCAGGAAAAATGCAAAGATCAGGATATGAAACACTCCCATGTGTTCCAATTCCTTTGATAGCACGAAGGGTCTCTTCCATTTGGAGGACTTTCTTTTTTATGTCACCAGTGTCTGGATCTCCAGTGGGATAGGCAGCATCATAAGTTTTGTTGGTCGTATCCAACTATAGTTCAGGTATTGTAATGACCTGGGTTCAGTATGCATGAATATTTTTGGACCCTGATTGGACTGGTGTAGTTCTTTGAGTAGAACAGCCAAATCTATAATTTGTTTGCTTAATCCGTCGAATTCTTTGCGAGAAACTGGATTAAGTTCAGTCTGGTCGGATGACGACATGATTGACTGTAGGCCTGTTGCCTTTTTGGACTTTGACCAGGTAGTAGGTCCGATTGGTTCCCTACGAAAGACTTACATAGTTTAGTCTTTAAGGAACGTGTATAATAACATGCTATGTGATGTGTCCATTTTAGGAATTTTATCCTGCAAAACGGATGTCAGCTGTTTGTAGCATGTTAATTAAAATATGTATGTGTACACATTTCTTCATATTTCTCATTACATGGAGATATATATGGAATGTAATTACAAGTAATTGTGTTTACAAGTAATTGAAATGAGAGCATGAAGAGACTTTCCTCCGTTTTGGGTTCATCAGAGGTTGACCTATCTTAGGCTACTGTCGCGACTTTTTGGTATGTAGGTTCCCAAATCATCGCAATTTACTCAATGGGAAATTAATCCGGTCTTTCAACTGGAGCGAATTTGGGTGGTGCCATTCTTGAGCCTCGGGGAATTAGTCTTCCCACAAGTCCAGTAATCAAACACCAACGGGATAGCCTCCTAGTGGAAGCACCACACAACATACATTCACATACATCGCGCGCGTCTCACCGTATGAAAATGATGACATGTGCGAAGCACTAATATCACAAGCAGTTATGGTGCGAGGCACTAAGTGCAATAAGAAAATGCATTCGTACACATTCATCATAAATGTAAATGCAACATCCACACACAAGCAGATACCAATTTTAAAAAGATTGTAATAGCGGCTTAAGTCCTCTTACTGGAGTCCCCAGCAGAGTCGCCACCTGTCGACGTCAATATTTTTAGATGTCCCTTTCCGTTACTTGTTCTTTCGTGTTCTCATTTTAGGTGAGATTTGTTTGAAAAAACAAGTGAAAAAGGTCCGACATGTATAATGTCGACGATGGACTATTAAGAGTCGCCAGTTGATTTTTTAAATGGTTGTACCAACACAACCGAGAAAAGGTTTGCACATTGACCCAATGATGTGACACTGCTAAACGGGTCAGTGAAACCGAGATTCATTAGGGCCCGGGGACTTTTTTATGCGGAGGGAAGGTGTTAGGCACCCCCCGACATCCGTGTTACCACGGTGACCGCCTCTTTTCAAGAAACTATTATCTGAATGTGTGTGTGTATGGTTCAATGTGCTATTATTTGGAAGTAGTGCGAGGCCTCGTTCGCACCTATATACACAGGGTTTGAATTTATGTAACAATTCAATTTTAAGCAAGATATGGCAATGATGTTTTATAAAAGAGGTTTTTTAAACCATGATTCTCAATAGTAATTGAGACCTTTTACACTCCCATTTTATTAAGTGTTCTGCTTGATTGATTTATTTTACAGATGCGAGGCATCCGTAAGAAAATAATGTACAAAATAATGCCGAGTTCTTCGTGGGTATGAGAACCATCTGAGGAAATTCAGACATCGCAGAATAATTTACAAGCTGTTTACAGCTGAAAATGTCCATCACAGGAACTGAATCTAGATCCAATAGTCTGAATCTGTGCTCACATGATTCCTAGGCGCACAAGATACCGCAATTTGTATGAAAGGAGTAAGTAGGTATATATATAAAAGCTATAAATATATATATACAGACATGATCACCAACCACGAAGCACCTCCATGGGGGATTAGAAATGTAAATAAAGCTGTAAAAGCTATCAACCACCACAGAGGAAACTCCAGGCGGGACGAAACGTAAATAAAGCTATAAAATACGGTCAACCGCCACGAAGGAAACTCCAGGCGGGACAAAATGTAAAGAAAGCTGTATAAAGCGATCAACTGCCACAAAGTAAACTCCAGGAAGGACGAAACGTAAAGTAAGCTATAAAAGCGATCAACCACCACGAAGTGAACTCTAGGTGGGATGAAAAAAAAATAGATATAAAAGCGATAAACGCACCGGATGTAAAATCCAGGCTCATCGAACAGAGTTCGACCACAGTTCATATATATAAGTATATATATATATATATATATATATATATATATATATATATAAACGAATAAATACACCTGATGTAAAATCCAGGCTCATTGAACAGAGTTCGACCATAGTTCATATATATAAGTATATATATATATATATAAAAATAGATATAAAAGCGAATAAACGCACCGAATGTAAAATTCAGGCTCATCAAACAAAGTCCGACACACAGTTAATATATATAAGTACATATATATTAAAGCAAGTAAACGTTCCAGATGTAAAATCTAGGCTCATCGAGCGTAGTCAAAGACACACGAGTTAATATATATAAGTATATATATATTAAAAGCAAGTAAACGCTCAGGATGTAAAATCCGGGCTCATCGAGCAGTCAGACACACAGTTAATATATATAAATATATATACAAATAATATATATATATATATATATATATATATATATATATATATATATATATATATATATATATATATTAAAGCAAATAAACACTCTGCATCAAGTCAGGCTCAATCGAGGCATAATTCGATAATGTTAGTCCATATATATATATATATATATATATATATATATATATATATATATATATATAAGCTGAAATAAAACCACAGGATCAAGTCACAGGGCAAATCTGTGTAAACACGACTCTCAAGCGTGAAGAAGGGTGTGTGCAGAGATGAAGAGAAAGGCTTTAAAGTGTGTGAGAAGGCTTACAGTTGACTGCCAAAGAAGACTTCTATATCTTTAAAGTGGATAAACACTGGCTTTTGTAGGTATAAAAGTAGCTATATATGAGCTCACAAGTATTTAAAATGAGAAAGTACACTATATGGGGTGAGTGCAAAGAAAATTGGGCAGGGCTTCCTCGCCGTTTTCTCTGGCAAAATTGCCACCCAAGCCCTCTACTTATAGAGGGCTGAGCCGCAGGTGTACCAGAGGCAACCCGAGTGGGCTCGGGTTTCTCGAGTCAGGTCATCTCGTAGTACGTGCACTCAGGCACTGTAATGTCCATTCGAACTTTCAGAAGTGCAATCTGGGCATCCGATTTAGGTATATAGGACCTATTTCGGACCGCTGTTGTCGAGAGTTGTACAATGGCATAGGATTAGAGTTTGTACGAAGTCATTGAAGATGGGACGATGCCCTCTGGTCTTCAAGCTTCAAATTCTATTCGTTACCCCGCATAATAGTCACTCGGGATTGATTATCCTTGATTCTTGTGGGACATCGTTGCGTAGAGATGTGTATGAAATGTTGAGATGACGTGGCGCGACATCATGTTGGCGAGATGACGATGTTGCCCGTCACCAGTATTATCGCCGGTTTGGGCTGATAAAGCAGACGTTGCTCAGAGCTTTGCTGAGATTGGACTACTTCATTTGTTGAAGGTCCTCGGTGTCATCTTTGAGGTGTGCCTGTCCTCCTGGTGTTATCTCCAGGTTGGTACGGATTATCTCGTTGTGAGCACCGAGATTGAAGCTGGTTGCATTTAAAATAAGCATTTTCGGGGTTATCACCGGAACTGCATTCCTTGGGGTTATCACCAAGGTTGGTGGCAATTCCCATGGTTGAGACTGAGACTGGATACCTCGGGGTTATCTCCGAGATTAATCGGTCTTCTCCGGTGTGTGTTCCGGTATTGGATCTGCACGCCTCGGGGTTATCTCTGAGGTTGGAATTGTTACTCCCAGAGTGTGTTCTGGGGTTGATGTTGACCTTCCGGTAGTATCCGGAATGGATAGGGATTGTCTTTCAGGGTTCCCTCTTAAAAGATGAATTTGTCCTCCTGCAATGTTAGTGACAGGTGTACAGAAAATTTTGAGTGTGTACACTTATTTTTTGTCTAGGTTTACTATTCAACCTTTAATCCATCATTTAAGATTTAAATAATTTTCTAAATTCTCGGGTCGTCATAAGCAGTGCTTCTGCAATTGGTCGAGTACCACCCACCCCGACGAGGGTTTTATATGTAATAGGTTCGCCCCGGCTGGGTTCCATTCTGCTTTTGTCCAAGTTAAGCTCCTTTTATTGCCAGGTTTCACCATGAATCCACCTTTTATGACCAAATGCTATGCCACCACACCTAAACACAAAACAACACTAAACAAGTAAAACCGAACATAATTATAACGAGTTAACACAGTTTAAGCTCGAATTAGAGGCCGATTCGTAGGTATAAAACCCACTCATCAACAACTCTTGTTAATTACATCAACTATGCAACTCCTTGTATTTTGCCTCTTATATCATAATAGTTAAGTGTGTGCACATCCGAACTAAAATGATATAAGCTAAGTCATACCTAGCACTCCATATATTCAAAAGAAATACACCGTTCTTGTGTGTGCACAACAAAACAACATTGTTCAGTTTATTTATAAGCAATAAATGTGATAGAACAACATCATAAATATTTAATACTTGCATTGTGTGTGCACAACAAACTCATATTAAATATTTAATACTCTATTGTTTTACCCTGCTAGAAGGTGACGTTCGATATTCCAAATATCGTTGAACAATATAACTTAATATAAATTCTTTGAGGGGTTTGTTATTATTTTGTCTCATCTTATTTAGCGCGCACACACACACACACACACACACACACACACACACACACACACATATATATATATATATATATATATATATATATAATACGCGTCATATTAATTAACATGCGAAGCATGTTTGAATAATATATAATATATATAGTATAAGTGTAGACACTTAAAATTTTCTGCACACTTGTCACTAACATTGCAGGAGGGCAGATTCGTCTTTCAAAAATAACCCTGGAAGATAATGTAGTTCAAATACTAGAAATTCCACTGGAGAGGATAGTTCTGTCTCGGAGATAACCCCGAGATGCTCAGTTCCAGTCCCAGAAACAACACCGGGAATAGCAGTGCTAACCTTGGAGATAAACCCAAGGAGTGCAGTTGCAGTTCTAGAGATAACCCCAGAAATGCTTGTTTCAAATGCATGCAGTCAACTTCAACCTTGGAACTCACACTGAGGCACTCAGTACAAGACCAGAAGATAACACCGGGAAGACATGCATACCTCAGAGATAACTCAGAGGACATTCAGCACTTGCAACAGTCCAATCTCAGAGATAACCTTGAGAAACGTCTTGTGACAACCCCAAAACAGGTCAATTCCATCCAACCTATTCCGAGTCGCCAAATACATGGTATAGAAAACAACTACAATTTTATTACAACAATTGTCGTGCAAAATACAACAACACATATACTGTGAGTTTTAATACCAACTATGACTCATGTCCCAACTATGGACAGCACCTCACAGTGATACCTTACATAAAGGTACAATCTAGAACTGTTTTAAAAATTAAAATCTTTGGGAAGTGCTCAAGAAAACCTTCGTACATAGGAGGCCATGAATGATAGATATCATATGCCCATAGAATTATCCTTGGTTGACCCAATAGACCCCAAAGAAAAATGAGAAGATTATTATCACATTCTTCCCAATGGTGAGTCTTCTCTTGATATATCATTATCTCCACCGTCTCTAATTGAGAATTATACTTCAACCAAACTCCAAGATTATATAGGTAGTGCTCGTATATATATTCAGCAAGTGGATGAACACATCCCTGTCTTATGATGATACGAGGTTGTATGTCATTAGACCTCTTGTATGATAGTGGCAAAACACCCTTCCAACGTTGGGTTCGCTTCACCCTATTTGATTCAACAAATATAACTACTAAATGATGACCACCGTCTATTCCCCTGTTACCCCCGCTCGACCCAGCTACACTCGTATTACCTGAAAGGAATTGTGAAACAAAAGGGTGAGCACAACTAGCTCAGTAAAGAATATTATGACTAAAGATAATTAAATTTTGAATAGCCTTCATCAATAATAAATCAGAGATTTAGAACATATGGTAGATGATAAAACTTTCCAACCATAGTTGCAGCGGAACGAGCAATCCATTAGAAGAGTCAAATAGACCATAAAATCTATTATCTTCTCCATGTTAAAAGTCCATAAACAATGTTTTATCCCTGTAACATTAATCAACAATTCCTGTCCACAATCACGTGTATAACTCATAATCGTAATTATAGTTCTAAATTCCTTTCCTCATCCAGGACAAAGTTAATTTTCATCACCTGAAACATCAAAGATCATGGTTATACCAAATCACAATTCATATTCATAATCCTACTAATAAATTCATCTTTGCACTACGGGCCAAAGATATTCATCAATAGACCATCTTTGCACTACAGGCCAAAGATATTCAACAACGGGTCATCTTTGCACTACGGGCCAAAGATATTCATCAACAATTCATCTTTGCACTACAGGCCAAAGATATTCAACAACAGGTCATCTTTGCACTACGGGCCAAAGATATTCATCAACAATTCATCTTTGCACTACAGGCCAAAGATATTCTTATCTCAATGAAATATATAATCATTTCAAAATTTATATAAACCATAATTATAACCACGTTGATTAATTCACCTTGCACTTAAGCTAAAAATATTCTATTGTAAATTCAATGGTCATGATCATACCAGTCACAATTCAACTTTTCACTACTGGCCAAAGAGAACCCTAGTCATGATCATACCAATAATCTACCCATCTTTACACTCCAGTGAAAGAGAATTTCAACATCAGGGTTATAAAAATGTTATATATGATAATAAAATCAATATAATCAATACATAGTTTTAATCTCCAGAGTAATATTCATAAATCAACTATAATTTGGTTAGAAAAATAAACCAATTTTATAGTGAATAGTACCCATGAATAGTAACTCATGAATAGTAACTCATGAATATTAACCCGTCGTGAATAGTAACTCATGAATAGTAAATTGTGAATAGTAACTCGTGAATAGTAACTCCGACATAAAAAGTTCTAAATTTGATAAAAAATTTCAACCAATATTTTGGCATAATGATATTGAAGAAAATATCATTTTAAGAAGAATATAACACCCCTTACTATCCCTTACAATCTCTTACTATCCCTTACCTCAAAAGAGCAGTACTTCTGACTAGAATAACGCTGAACGAACTTGCACCGTATAGCAACACTAAAGATATCAAAATACTCAAAATAATACACTCGATAATATAGAGAGAGAAATAGAGAGAAAATTTTAGTTTCTGGTGTGTTTTTCAATTATAACATAAGCACCCTATTTATAGGAAAATGCTTAGAACACCAAAGTAGAAAATTTAATAAAATATTAATATTATTTATTAAATTTCCTACGCACATCAAAGACATCTGAATTCAGCATCCAATAATGAAAAAAACAAAAAAAACGTTTTTGTTATTAAAAATAATTAAAACTTTCAAAAATCAATTATTTCAGAACTACGGAACTTCAATAATTCATAATAAATAGCCATTTTATCAGAAAATTTGATTCTTGTGTCCTTTTATAGGAAATTCAATTCTCTACAACTTTACAGAAGAAAGTTTTTCCAAATTCCAAACAAAAATTGACCGAAATCCATAAACGGACGATTTTACAAGCTATAATCAAATTTCAGTCAAGAAATGGGGTCCACCGACACACAAAACATGTGTTAATCATTTAATGCAACAAAAATACTCTTCCTCCTCATATACTCATATATCCCACATTCATTGTAAAAAATATCACCATTAATATATTAATAAAATAATATATTCAGATGAATTATTTTATCAGAAAAAGATAAAATATCAATTTTCAACAATTGTCACTTTAAAAATTTTCTCCATCTATATCCACATAAAATCAATATTTTCCTCATTATATAAATCAATAATTAATTATTCACAAATAATATTACAGAATCACGAAGATTGGCAACCGGTAGTTTCAGAAAGAGGGAGCTTTCCAATAAGAATTTCTCCTTACTGGCGCGCAATTAGGTGACCAAACCTCTCCTTAGACAGAACTTTCTAGACATTGTCAATAATGTTATCTAATAATATTATTCAGATAATATGAATTATTGCTTCGATAATAGAAAATACTGTGTAGTGACAATTATTAAAACAACAGTAATATAAAATATCAACGCAGCAATTATTGAATCAATAAAATACTGAACAGTAATTACTGTAACAATTATTGAGTGGTGCCTTCTTACGTAAGAATCAATAATTGGTGCAATACCGTGTGCTAAGAATCAATAATTGATGCAATACCGTGCGCTACTGTGCAACAACGCGTATTCCTGTATTTTAACCACCGGATATTCCAACAGTGTTAACGGTAACAACTACGTCGTTACTTATAAAAACTCCATTTTGTCATTTTCTTCATCCAACAGTTATTCTGTTATGGGGCACAAAAATGGTTGCGCTGTTGTACGAATATTCCCCGACAGAATGAATATTCCACGGCCAAACTAATATTCCCCGATATAAATGAGTATTTTATAACCACTTGCATATTTTGAAAAAAAAATTTATATATCACCCTTAACTTTAAACTTTTATCAATTTAACCATTTACTGAATAGTAATTATAAGAAAAAATTGAATACTTTTATTTCATAAAATTCGGGGTCTTACACGTCTGCTTTATCATCCCAAACCGGAGATAACCCCGGTGAGGGTAAAATCATCATTTTGCCACCTTGACCCTACATTGCACCATCTCAACATCTCATACAGACATTTCTACACAGCAATGTCCCATAAAAACCAAGGAGGTCCAATCCCGAGTGACTACTACACAGGGCAGCACACCGTATAGAATTTGAAGCTTGAAGACCAAGGGCATGGTCCCATCTTCCTGACTTCGTACAACCTCTAATCCCATGTCATGGCGTAGCTCTCGACAACGGCAGTCTGAAATAGGTCTTATACACCTCAAATTAGATGCCCAGATTGCAGTTTTGAAAGTTCGAGCGAACATCATAGTGCACGCGTACACGTACTTCGAGACGACAAGTCTCATGAACTCGGGTCACCCCGGCATTAAGTACATCTCTTGGCTAGCCAGTAGTATGCTGGCTCCCCTAAAAGAGATGAGGCGAGGAATCCCTGCCCAATTTGCTCTGTACACACCCTAAACTGAGTGCTTTCTCATTTTAAACACTTGTGAGCTCATATTTAGCTACTATTTTTACTAGCGGGAGCCGAGTGTTCATCCACTTAACATTATAGAAGTCTTCTTTGGCAGTTCACTGTAAGCCTTCTTACACACTTTATAGCCTTTCTCTTCATCTTTGCACACACTGTTCTTTGCATTGAGAGTCGTGTTGTGTGTGTATGCACGGAATTCGGTCCGTGGTTTCATTTCAGTTTGTATATACATATACATATATACATATATACATATATACATATATATATATATTTATATATGGACTAACATTATCGAGTTATGCCTCGATTGAGCTTGGACTCACGTCCGAAGCGTTTACTAACTTTTATATATATACTTATATATATAAACTGTTGTTGGACTATGTTCGATGAGCACGGACTCAAGTCCAAGACATTTCTTAGCTTATATATATATATATATATATATATATATATATATATATATATATATATATATATATATATATATATATACTTATACATATAAAGCTGTTATTGTCGGACTATGTTCGATGAGCACAGATTTTACATACAGTGCGTTTACTTCTTTTTTATGTATATATATATACTTATATATATGAACTGTGGTCGAACTATGTTCGATGAGCCTAGATTTTACATCTGATGCATTTACTGCTATATATATATATATATATATATATATATACTTTTAATTCCTTTGGAGTTTACTTACGTGGCGGTTGATTTCTTTGAGGTTTATTTACATTTTAGATCCCCATGGAGGTGCTTCGTGGTGGTTGATCATATGCGTGTGTGTGTGTGTGTATATATATATATATATATATATATATACACAGTCGATCATGTCCGGACTCCCGGAGAGGACTAAAATGCGGACCCCAAATTTATTTTATTTTTTTTGCTTTTTTTGTTTAAAATAACTAAAAAAAAATATTTAATATTTTATTGAACTGAAATTTTCCCATAATACAATATTTTGGGGGTGATTTGAATACCTATACCAAAAAATGGTGGTACAATCTGCACATACTGTACATACATGTTTTGTTATACGTACCCAAATCACGTCCAATACACTGTATTATGAAAAAATTTTAATTCCATAAAATATTAAATATTTTTTTTAGTTGTTTTAAAAAAAAAGCCAAAAAAAAATGGACGAGGTTAAAATCTGAGGTGCAGGATCGAATCGGACTATATATATATATATATATATATATATATATATATATTTACAACTTTTATATATATAAGTACTTACTACATTCATATAAATTGCGGCATCATGTGAGCCTAGGAATCATATGATCACAGATTCAGTCTACTGAATATAGATTCGGTTCCCATGATGGACATTTTCAGTTGTAAGCAGCTTATAAATTTATTCACGGTGTTTGGATTTCCTCGGATGGTTTTCATGCCCACGAGGAGTTCAGCACTGCTTTGTACATTATTTTTCTCGAAGATGCTTTGCATCTCGAAAATAAAAGCAATCAAGCCGAACATGATAAAAAATGGAAGTATCCAAAGGCCTCAATTCCTATTGAGCATAAGGGTTTGAAAAACCTCTTTTACAAAACATCACTGCCATATCTTGTATAAAACTAAATTTTTACACAAATTCAGACCCTTTGTATATAGGTGTGAATGAGTCCTCGCACTACTTCCATATAAATGCACATTGACCCACACACACACATTCATATAATAGTTTCTTGAAAAGTGGCGGTCACCGTGGTAACACGGATGTCGGTGGGTGCCTAACACCTTCCCTCCTCAAAAGAACAAATATGTCTTATATAAATTCCAAAACAATACTACCATTCTCCGGGTTCTTTATAACTGTTACATTTGTTCCTATCATAATATCAACGATTATCATTTCAAACCTATACTATTACATAGGTAATATACAAATTCGCTTTTGCCTTCGCCTTATCCTTGTCGAATTCTTCATTCCATTCGGTCTAAGCTGCATTCATATGGTTTAAGCAAGAGTGAGCATAACAAGCTCAGCAAGTACACCAATTTCATTTTAAAAGCATGCTTGAAACATAGGAATAATATATCTTCAATAACTGCATGATAGTTACGAAGTACTATCAATAACTTAAAATAGTGTTTCTTTTCCTTCAAAACATTTTATACTAACAATATTCAGTAATACATCAATTCTGGTTCAAGACGTGAATGTCTTATAGTTCTTTGAAAAGGACAACCCGACACGAAGTTCGTAAGTCCGGCATATCTTACGAGCACTTCTAGGTGATCAGCCTATAGTACTCTATGTTGATCAACACTACATCCATTAAACTTGTGTATGTTTAAGTTGTGGCAACCTCACGTGCCCATCGAATACTCGATGAAAAATACATTTGTTTATTCATATACAGGCTTACCTTGAATCCGTACCAAACAGTTGGCGTAGGATAGCGTTAGCAATTCTATATTGAAAGACTTGTAAAAAATTCAATCAATCTATCAAGATTAGTCTAGCCGAGTTAAAACTGACATCAACTCTTTCTTTAAAACCATACATGCATCTCATAACTTGAATCATTTGAAAAACTGGCTAACACGAAGGTTAGACAAGCGTTTAGAAAAACTTTGCTTCAACGGTCTTCGCTCTGGTGAAAATTACGTTTCCTTTGAGTCTTTACGGTCTCTACAATACATAATCACATAACATACCACATTAGGTCATGAATGAACATACGTAGTTCCTAAAGAATCTTACCCTTCTTCTCAATCTAATTCCCGTATTAAATTTGTTATTTATTGGTTCCGCCATCATGTCGTTCTTTTTACATCGTTCTTACCAACTTCGTTCTCTTTTATAACTTAAGCGAAATTATTTCATTAATACAACTCAGTTCGAGTTAATTATCCTTCCTCACGGCTTACTAACGTCCTTACGTTATTAACTTAACACTTAATCGGCATTGGTTAAGTACATTCATTGCATACCATTTATGTTCAAATCCAACTTATCTTTAACCTTTAGTGTATTACTTAAGGTTTACAATGATGCTACATTAAGTTTATTAATGTATTAGTTCATTACTAATCACTTATCTTTATTTCCTTACTTGTAATCTTTTATTATTGTGCATGACCTAGTGATGGTGCTGCTGCGCTAGCTTCTCCTCTTGGGCTCGCGCTGCGGCGCGGGCTTTTGGTTTCTAAATTTTGGTCACGGCGCTGCGGTGCCATGCTTAGTATAATTGGCTGCGCTACGGCACTAGTTAACAGGGGCTAAGGTCCGGTCTCATCACTTGGCATGGCCGGCCATTCTCGCCTTGAGTCGTCTTGGCGGTCTTTGACTACTGTGTATCAGATAATTTTGATAGATTTTCTTTTAAGTGAGATTCTCGAGCTCTTAACTTCCTCTTTATAAGTCCGAATTGGCTCGTTCAAGAGCCTACGGTTCACAAATTACGTATTCTACGTGTTCATGCAAGAATTTTATCTATTCGACTTCGTTTGCTAAAATTCCATCTATTAGTCCATTTTTAACGAAAACGATAAACGTTCGTGAACGTTCAATGCTCGCTTCTTCGTTTTAAGTCGGAATCCGGCCATTTTTGAGTCCGCAACTCTATAATGCCAAATAAGACTTGTCTCCATTGGAAACCAATGTTTCCAAGCTCAATATCAAAACTTGACTTCCATTCCGAGAATTTCACGAATTCGACGATTATGGTCTAATCGTGTTAATTCCGGCAAAACTTCGTTACTTGAGATTTTTAAACCGTTTCAATTGGATTCAATCCATTATACTAACATCTTGACATACATGTTTCATTAACTTATAAACATGATAAGTTATTACTAGTTCGTTGTGAGTTTATAACTTATAAAAATATAAATTACTTATATTTTCATTACTCATGACTTATGTCTTCTTTTCATATAACTTATTATGGTTAATGACTTCTAACCATTATTCTTGCTTCTTATTATCATACTAACTTCATTAATGTAAACATGTTACAAGTTCTTACAAGTTATTATACGTTCATTATTGATCTTCACAAGTTCTTAACTTATATGATTACAAATAGCTTATTCATGACTTATACAGCTTATTAAGACTTAAGCCCTTTAATTTATCATTCCTTAGCATGGTAATTCTACCAATACCCCCTTCTCTAACAATGGTAGAGAAAGAGAAACATGGTTTAAGAATACTTACTCTTGAATAACACTTGGTAAATCTTTAATCTCTTTCTTGCTTCTTGAATTAACAAGGCTAATCTTCTAGCTTTTCTTGCTTTTTCTCTCAAACCAATAAGCTATAAGTTGTTGGTTGGAACTCTAACAAGGGAAGACTAACTTTATATGTGCTTATTCTCTCAAGCAAATAAGCTCTCAACTTTATAAGTTGGATGAAATGAAACCACCAAACAAATGAATCCAAGCTTGCTATTTATAGGATTTCCAAGGTTAGGATAGTTTAGTCTTTTAGTCCACTCCACCTCCTTACTATTCATTACTTTGTGATAAAGTTAACTTGCTCACCACCTAAACTTGGCCATCACACTTACTTAATCATTAAGCATACTTGTTAATCACATAACTTAGCCTTTAAGTTTACTTGATTAGCACAACTTTTATCCTTTGCTTGCTCACCATCTTATTTACTTGGTCATTACTTAACTTAGCTATTAAGCTTACTTGTTTATCACATTGGATTATCCATGGGTTGCCCCATGGGTTTAAACCATTCTATAGCCCATAGTTCATAATTTGGGTCTTTAGCTTAATTAATCTTAACTTATACATTGGGCTTGCAATTAAACAAATACTTGGGCTTGCACATAAATTTACATTGATCTTAACCATACTTACATTTGGGCCTTATCACACTTCCCATTGAATAATACAATTTCCTTCACAATTCAACAAATCCATTATATTTGGCTTAATAATTATTGTATTCTAACTCATATGCTAATTCATGATATATGATATACCATCATTCATACATACTCGTATAATACCTCGTATCATACTCGTATACTCTACCTCGCACAATTTACTTATCATACAATTATCACCCTAACTTCTTAACGCTTGATTTTCCTAACGTTCTCAAATTAAGTCTACAGGCGAAATATTACGTTTTCCATAACTGAAATATTATTGGATATTCCATCTCACCTCGATATTCTATCGTTAGTTATTTCTCGGAAGTTCAAAAATAATTCCCGAGCAGAAATGCGTGAATAGTGTTTTTCGAAAAATTTCTCAGAAAAGCTTTTATTTTTGTCTTGAAAATTCAAACACTTTAATTCTATAACGTAGCCAAAATCCTACGATGTTTTGATATGTTTAGGTCATAGAACGACCTTCAATTAGCTTGCTCCCATAAATAATCAATTAAATTCATTTAATCCTTATAATTAAATAAAAATTTACTTCTTCTAAAAATTCAATTTTCTCGGGCGTTACAATAACTATTATATTTAAATCTTGGGCTCCATTATAAACGGGTCTTCAAGCGCTCTTTGCTCCTTGGTCTCCAATTCTTCAAAATTAATTCTAACTATTTCTATTACAAAACTATTTAAAATAAATAGAATAGAATTTACATCAAGAAAAATTAGAGAAGACGAGGTACGCAAACCCCATTTAATAAAATCCATACATTCATGCATCCAACTAAAATAAAATCCAATCACATTGGTCAATAGTCCATAATCAATCCCATTTATTATCATACATATCAACATATGCATCAATAAATAACATTCATCTCATGAATAATCAACATTCAATATATACATTGATATCGATTTAATGGGCAATTTTAATTTGCATAAAATCAAATTTTGAAACAAAATAAACTCCTTTATTTTTTAATCAAATACATAATAAGCTTCTTTATTTTATTTTGTTTAATTTTAAATAAAAATAAACTACTTTATTTTTAATCAAATTCCAAATTAAAATAAACTCCTTTAATTTAATTAACAAGGAATCCAATTTCAAGTACAAAATAAACTCCTTTATTTTAACTTAAAATTGCTAGAAAAATAAAATATTGTGAATCATATTCCTTATTAAAATTAAACACATTTAATTTTAGGAAACATGGAATCCTATCCTGTATGTGAATAAACTCCTTTATTCTAGGAAACATGGAATCCAACTCCATATGTTAATAAAATCTTTTATTCAAGAGAACGTGGAATCCAATTCCAAGTTAATATAAAACATTTTTATTCAAACGAACGGGGAATCCAATTTCAAGTTATTATAAAACTTTTGAATAAACTCTTTTATTCAAACAAACGTGGAATTTAATTCCAATTAAAATAAACAACTTTATGTTAATCCAATTCCAAATCAAAATAAACTCCTTTATTTCTAATTTAGAATTACTGAAAAAATATTTAATTTAATTTTAATTAAAATATACTTTTTATCTTAATAAAAACTAAAATAAAAATAAATATGTTTTTCTAGAGAGTGGCGTTGCGCCACCGTTAGTGAACTAGCATCGGTATTTGTAAGCGCATCGTCATCAAGATCAAAAACACGGAGCTTACGTCATTGATTGCCATAAACAACCGGCCGGTAAAATAGCATTACCATATCAAGATGTTCAAAAACACGAAATTTGACGCTTCAGCGCCATGATTTTATTGCAATCAGGCGTTGTAGCGCCAATATCCAGAATCTATTTTTTCAGTTTGCGAATTTTGCAGTTTTTTCTCCAAAAACATGATTCTATACCAATAATTATTCCCAAAAAATTTGTTCTAAACACAAACAAACATATCGAATCTGAATAATTAATTATTCACATAAAAGTTTGGCTCTGATACCACTGTTATTTTTGTAAGATTCATGGACGCAATCAAATTGCACAAAATAGCGAAAGCATGGTAAAATAGAGTTTTTAAAATTTTACAAACCATATACCTGGATCATCCTTTATGCATAATTATTAATTAAACGAAAAGAGGAAGAACACGAATTATACCCTTGAAGATTTGAGCTTCCTCAGGTACAAGTTCACCTCCAAATCTTTTTCACGTTCAACTTGAATCCACCGGGTTTGATTCCTTCCTTTGCTCAACGTTAGCCACCCAAGTGTTTGGCATTTAATTAGAGGTGATCCACTTAGGAAGAATAAAGATTCAAGAAGATGGCTGTTTGGCAAAATCCTAGTTTTTCTATCTCTCATAGAAAAAGGTGTACTCTCTCAACTCTTGGAATTACGTCTACTGATATGTAACATAAGACTCCTCTCTATGATATTAGTCAACCTTTCTAAACTAATTAGAAATAAGGTTTTATTTAATTAATTAAATCCCTTTAACTAATTAAGCTCCCTAATCTTATTAGGGATAATTAATTAAAATCGTTTAATTAATTAGCCTCCTAATCTTATTAGGAATATATGAGAGTACTTTTATTAATTAATTCCTAAATCCTTTAGGAATTCAATAATAATAATAGTAATAATAATAATAATAATAAGACTCCTCTTATTAATTTATATTTAATATTTCTAAAATTTTAAATAATAAATATTAAGCTATTTAATTTATTCTATCACCATAGATTAAAGAGAATTGTTAAATCCATAATACTTTTAGTTATTTTCACAAGAAAAGTGCCACTATAGGTGTATAGTGACGGTGAAAACTGTCGCTGTAAGATCTATAGCGACATTTTTGTTGTGAAAATAATAATTTTTGTTGTGGATTTAACAATTTCCTAGATTAAATTAAATACGCTTAACTTATTATTACGATTATGCCATTTGCTTCTTAAATAAATATTTTTCTTTTTACGATTTGACCCTTTAGGTTCTCCATATTAAACCGGTTGTGAATAAATCAATTAGAATAATTTTAATCTTATTTAAATAAATAAATTAAACAATTAATTTATTTAAATAAATAATATTTATTCTACAATAGGGATATGCCTCCTTGGCGATTAACGACTTTTTCAGATAATATAGATTTCAACATTAATTATAAAAGAACCTTTGAGTAAATAGTTACCGTATAATTCAATCCTTCCACCATACAATGTCCCAATTAAATATAAGACATGGAATTATTGTCAAGTCTTATTTTATTTAATTATATATATTTCAATTCTTAAATGCACAACTCCAAAATAATGCAAATTAGAAACTCCTTTCTAATTTCATTCTTCCTTGGCCAATGACTACTAGGTTGTCATTTATCGAATCGCATAGGACATTTATCTTTTTTTTTACTAAAAGCGGTAGATTCTTTATTGATCATTCATGATCTCCATATATAACTTATTATACCCTTTGATATACCCTAAGCGTCTTAAGGGACATATCAAAGTATACCTTATCATATACAAGATATTATGATGATCTCAAGTTGAAGGATCACTTGTACTACTATCACTACAAGAATTCCTATTGATAGGTAAGTAAAACTCCATTAGGTATTCCTTAACGAGCCACATTCAATGAACATATCCTCCAATAAGCACCTACATACTTGCTTTTGTGTCTCAAAATAAATGATCATGAGATCAATCATCCTCATCCAATGAGCAAGCAATTTATGTACCAATCTATCTGGATTCACTAATCCATTTTTTAGTAATCCAACGATTGGGAACAATTTTAGTTTGTGAGTTATCTAAGAATTTAGATCTCATTAGCATGATCATCATCATGATTCTAAAAACATTGCTCAAAACTATGGGTTTATCATATATTATAAAACAACACCATGTAGATAAATTAAAGTATTTTAAATTAAACAATTCTTTTATTAATAAATGAATAAGATTGTTACAACGTATATGCTTTATCATTAACATCACTGGCTTGTGTGCATACTACTTTCATGGCCTACCCCTCTATTGCTTAAACTCAGTAATTGGTGATGATGGCTGAGGAGTGGCTTGAATAGATGTGCAGTACAAACTTTCCACCAGCTTCTCTTTGTCCATCATTTTCTTCTTCTTCTTGCTAGATTAAACCTTAGGGCAAAGCAAGAAATTGGTCACAAGCTTGGCTATATAGAGAAGCTCTCCCCTTCTCATTTCAGCTTGCTAAAATTGTCTGATAATTTCCTATAGAGAGTTAGTGTTGTGAAATTGAAGTATAATCAGAGGTTTGAGGAGCAATAGTTAGCCAATCAAGCATTCTAGAGGAAATATTACTGATAAATATGTTCTTGATTTCAAAGTTTCTATAATTCCTAGAGAAATGTCATGAACTACTTGATAATTGAGTCAAAATTGATGGCTAAAGGTTGTTGTAATCTATAATTGTTGTTACATGTTGTTAATACGGTTAAATACAAAAACAACGAAAGTTAAATGGATCAAATTGGTTCAAAAATGATTCTGTGGTGAAAGAATTCACTAAACATGCTAAATTATGGAAAACAACATAAACTTTGAATTTGAGTCCTTAAACTGGTTGTTTATATGGGTTGTGAGTTGCTATCATGTTATCAAAATTTATATGGGTATATGAAAGCAATGTGTTTGGTCTAATCATGAGAAATCAAAGTTATGTGTGTTAGGTGTCTGAGTTCTGCAGAAGCAAAGAGCTTCCTAGAATCGTCTCAAGAGAGGCGATCTGCGCCCTTCTCATAAAGACAAGCCAATTGTAATTTGTGTAGTCCGCTCCCATGAAGATGTAACAACGCAGTCTTATTTGGACACTAGAGCTTAATACTGAGTTTTTGTATGATAAGGTAACATAAGTATGTTAGTTGACTTAAATATGCCTAAAAATAGATATGCCATATAGTTAAGGTTACCTTACTTATAATGGATTGCTTGAGCATGATTTAATATGTGTTTTGAAAATAAACTTAAAGTTTTGAAAACAAATCTTGATGAACCCTGAGTCTTTTGAGTTCTAATATTTGTATCTTGTGTATATAGCTTAGTTAGGTATGAAATAGAGTTCAAAGCTGTCTTGCATGAACTCAGTTGTTTAAGCTCAGTTTAGAATGACTTTTAAAAGTGAACTTGGACTTTTTGAAACTAATATCCATGGGCATGTTGTTAATTATATTATGAACTTGTGATATAGCATGCCAGTACCCCTTATGTCACTAAACATCACTTATATTTGCACTTGACTAGTTAGACATGATATAGACTATTCAGACATGATTTAAAGTATGTTTTCAAAGGATGAACTATACTAGCTATATGTAAATGTGTTGAATACATATACGCATGTGTATTGGAGTTTGCTTACCATTGTGATGTAGTTTAAGGATTACATAGTTAGAGCCACATGGTAATGTTGCCTGACTGTGTTAACAGTGATCTAAACCTTAAAGTATGTGTGCATGAAGGTCTTAAGCTATAATGCTTGACTTAAGTGATGTTTTGAGTATATGAACATGTAATGGTTATATAGAACCCAAAATTGTCAAATTTTATTAAGGTTTGTAAAACACAAGAACAATGTGGATTATACATTTATAAGTTTTAAATATGTATCGAATACATAGATAGACAAGTGTGTTATAAATGTATATGAATATTGATGTGAAATATGTGTAGCTAAGGTATACCTATACATACATAGCTATCCTAAGAGTATGATAAAGAAGTGAAATGAAAGTTTTAAAAAAACCAAGTTATGAAACAATGTAACATTTATTATTACATTGAGAATGAATGAATATATATGATTAATGGGTATGAATCCATGATTATACAATTGTGTAGGAGTACACCAAGTGCGAATAAATATAAGCAGTTAAGTTATAGTTGATAATCTACGAGCCAGATAAGCCTTTCAGTTCCTATTTGCTATATGAATTGGATAAATGTTGGTTGGATTATATTATGTCATGAGAATGTTGAATTATATATGGAATGCATATAAGATATGTATGAAATTGAAGGATAATCTATGACTATATGTTTAAGAAGTTAATTTCTATACTTGTTATGTGAGAAGCAACATGCGTATTTGTATTAATTAAATAATTATGGTTGTATAAGCCGAGCATGATATTATATCCTATGTGATGTATAAAAACTGTTATAATTGCTGAGCTTTCGAGCTCACCCTTTCAAATAACCATTTTTTGTAGGTTGAGGACTCACGGTAAAGTTACGTGCTACTTGATTGATAAAGTTCAATAGTATCACAAGAAGATTAATATTGATTTGTTTATTTGAAGTTATGATTTTGAACCATGTTTTAGGTTTCAGATGATGTACTTGATAGTTATTTACGATGTTTAACTCATGTAGAGTTGTAAAGTTGTACTATTCGATATATCAAGTGTAAGACCCCAACTTTTATGAATAAAGATTTAATTTTCTCAAAATATCTTTTTGAATAATAAGGTGTGGATTTGATATAATGTTATAGTTGTGGGTAATATTTATAAATTTTGCAAAGTAAGCAAGTTGTCATAAATATTCGTTTGATCGGGGAATATTCGTTTTATCAGGGAATATTCGTACGACGACACAATCATTGGTGGACCCCACAAAGGAATTACTGTCGGAGTTAGAAAACGATAGAAATATCTTTTTTATAAAAATAACGGCAAAAGTTTTACTGATAATTGTTGAAATACCCAGTGGTAAAAGTACAGTAATACACGTGGTTAAATAGTAGCACACGGTATTTCACAATATCTTTGATTATTGATGCTTACGTGAGAAGTCACTCAGTTTCATCAATTATTGCCACAGTAATTGCTGTCGACGTTGGGATTTTTACTTGTTCCTTTTCGTTACTTGTTATTTGGTAATGTTAGGTGAGATTTATTTGAAAAAATAAGTGAAAAAGGTCCGACATGTATCATGTCGACGATGGACTGTTAAGAGTCACCAGTTGGTTTTTTTATATGGTTACACCAACACAACCGAGAAAAGGTTTGCACATTGACCCAGTGATGATGTGGCAATCGCTAAAGCTGAATTCGGTGAAACCGAGATTCGTTAGGGTTCGGGGACTTGATTATGCGGAGGGAAGGTGTTAGGCACCCCCCGACATCGGTGTTAACACGGTGACCGCCTCTTTTCAAGAAACTGTTATATGAATGTGTGTGTGGATCAATGTGCAATTTTTTGGAAGTAATGCGAGGCTTTGTTCGCACCTATTTACACAGGGTTTGAATTTGTGTAAAAATTCAATTTTAAACAAGATATGGCAGTGATATTTTATAAAAGAGGTTTTTCAAACCCTTGTGCTCAATAGTAATTAAGACCTTTTATACTCCCATTTTATATTAAGTGTTCGGCTTGATTGTTTATAATTTACGAGATGCGAAGCATCTTCAAGAAAATAATAGACAAAATAGTGCCGAACTCCTCGTGGGTATGATAACCATATGAGGAAATCCGAACACCGTGAATAAATTTACAAGCTACTTATAGCTAAAAATGTCCATCACGGGAACCGAATCTATATCCAGTAAACAAAATCTATGATCACATAATTCTTAGGCTCACATGATGCCACAATTAATAATAAAGCGATGGCGGTATATATATAAAAGTTGTAAATATATATATATATATATATATATATATATATATATATATATATATATATATATATATATATATATAGACATGATAAACCACCACAAGCACCTCCATGGGGATCGAGAAATGTAAATAAAGCTATAAAAGAAATCAACCGCCACGTAAGTAAACTCAAAGAGACTTAAAAGGAAATAAAGCTTTAAAGGCGGCCAACCGCTTATGAAGTAAACTCGAGGCGAGAAGATGAATGTAAATATATATATATATATATATATATATATATATATATATATATATATATATATATATATATATATATAAAAGTGATAAGCATATAGGATGTAAAATCCGGGTTCATCGAATGAGTTCGACACACATTTCATATATATATAATATATATATATAATAAAGCAATAAATGCTCCGGATGTAAAATCCAAGCTCATCGAACAAAGTTTGAGACACAGTTCATATATATATACAAAAGTAAATAAACGCTCCAGACCGAAGTTTAGGCTCAATCGAGGCATAACTCGATAATGTTAGTCCATATATATATATATATATATATATATATATATATATATATACAAACTGAAATGAAACCACGGACCGAAGTTCGGGAAAACACACGCAACACGACTTTCAACGTGAAAAAAGTGTGTGCAAAGATGAAGAGAAAGGCTTTAAAGTGTGTGAGAAGGCTTACAGTGGGCTACCAAATAAGACTTCTATATCTTTAAAGGGATGAAAACTCGGCTCCCACCGGTACAAAAGTAGCTACATATGAGCTCACAAGTGTTTAAAATGAGAAAGCACTCAGTGTAGGGTGAGTACAGAGCAAATTTGACAGGGCTTCCTCGCCTTTTTCTCTTACAAAATGGCCACCCCAAGCCCTCTATTTATAGAGGAGGGAGCCGCAGGTGTACCTGTGACTAGCCGGGTTACCCCGGGCTTCACGGGTTCCGCCGTCTCGAAGTACATGCATGCATGCACTGTAATGTCCGCTCAAACTTTCAGAATTGCAATCCGGGCATCCGACTGAGGTATGTAAGACCTATTTCGGACCGCCGTTGTCGATATTTACACAATGACATGGGATTGGAGGTTGTACGAAGTTATGAAGATAGGACCATGCCCTCCGGTCTTCAAGCTTCAAATTATATCTGTTATCATGCGTAATAGTCACTCGGGATTGGACATCCTAGGTTCTTATGGGAAATTTTCGTGTAGAAATGTATGTATTAAAATGTTGAGGCGGCGCGATGTGGCGTCAAGGTTGCAAGATGAGGACTTTTCCCCTCACCGGGGTTATCTCTGAGATTGGACTGCTGCAAGTGTTGAAGGTCCTCAGTGTCATCTCTGAGCTATGCTTGTCTTCCCGGTGTTATCTCTGGGTCTCATACTGAGTGCCTCGGTGTGAGGGTTGAGGTTGACGCTTATTGCATTTGAAACAAGCATTTTCAGGGTTATCTCCGAAATTGTATTCATTGGGGTTATCTCCAAGGTTGGTAAATGCTACTCCCAGTGTTGGGATTAAGACTGAATATCTCGGGGTTATCTCTGAGATGGATCGATCTTCTCCGGTGGAATTTCTGGTATTGGAACTGCATGCCTCGGGGTTATCTCCGAGGTTGTACCTGATAATCCCGATGTGTGTTCCGGGGTTGAGGTTGAACTTCGGGTAGTATCCGGACTGGATGTGAGCTGTCTTCTAGGGTTATCTCTGAAAGATAAATATGCCTTCCTGCAATGTCAGTAACACGTGTGCAGACACTTTTGAGTGTCTACAGATGCCCCTCTTTATCATATTCATGCAATGCAATGCACGGATAGGATAAAGAATCCTAGACACTTGAAATGAAACAAGATAAATGTGAGGGCCCCGAATCTAGGTCCTAATTCACCTCGGATCTGGTTCGATCATTCTATACAACTATTACTATTTGCGAAAGATATAAACATAAATTTTTTATACATTACATTACACACTATTCCCCAAGGTCGAGTAACCTTAACTTAATACAGAATTCATAACCTATCTAACATACAATGTTATTATCATATAATACTATTACATAACTAATCGCGCATATTAACTTTAAGCTGGAGCTGTCTTTAGCCTTTCCTGTTTCTGACGCGTTCATCTTAATCTACAATGTTTTATCATGATATAGCAAGGGTGAGCATAAGGTTTGCCCAGCAAGTTTAAATTCAATAATATAACGATATATCATGATTGAAAGAGTCAGAATAATAAGTTGGCTATAATTCAACAATATAATTATGAACTAGCAGGAACAAATTTATGACTGAACAAGTATTATACATGAACAAATATATCTGAACCAACTGGTAATAAAGGTGATCAGTCGTTCATACCTGACTTATACATGCAATATGTATAGAGTACAAATCATGGCATCCAGCAATAATTAACCATAAGCTTATCCGAATGAAACACTCTTAGTAGAGTTAAGTAAAAACAAACTTGCCTGAACCGTTGAATACCGCAACGCAATTTATAATGCTTTATCCGAAGACCTAATATTAGTAATATAGATCTCCAATATTAGAATAATATCATTACAATACTATTATATATATATATACACAAAATAACCTAAACACATAACACATAACCCTATCAGTCTATAACACACATAAGACTCAGTATTAGGTCAAACTATTTCAGTCTAACTTGAGTTCGATAAAGTTCTAACGACCCAACGGTCTAGTCGTACAATTCTTCGAGTCTAAGTTCAATTAAACTTTGTCTAAGACTTAACAATTATCTTAGATAATTTTAATAACAGTCAAAATATTTTTCGTGAGCTCGTAATAATTTTTAAATAATTATTACTATTTTTCATGAATTCAATCATTAATAACGTATTTAAATAAATTAAATACTACTTAATTCGTTTATCATTAATATTTATTTATTATCAAATATTAATGAAATACATGTCATAATATTATAATATATTTATAATATCACTAAGTATTTTAATACTTTAAAATCACCTTTATATGATTTGTAAACAATTAAATTCATTATCCGATTATTGCTTTTAATATTAAAATATTAATATTTTCATGATAAAATATCAAAAGTTATATTTTATAACTTAAAAATATTTTATAACACTTAAATCATTTTCATTTGATTTTTAAATCATTTATTCTATTTTTTCATAATTTATTTAATATATTTATTAAATAAACTAATTGTCATTAATGTTAATTAATTAATGAATTTCATCATAAAATATTAAATGTCACTAAAAATAACTTAAAATATTTTCTTATACCATAATATTATTTTTCATGTATTTAAATCATTTTTAAATTATTTATTTAATATTGTAATTAAATAAATTAAATATCATTTTATTCCAAAAATATTAAATATTTATGAAATATACTCAAAATAATTAAAAACTATTTTTAGAATTTAAATAAATTTTTGAAATTTATTATGTATTTTTAATAATTAAAAACTATTTTTTCTATTTATTTAATTAAAATAATCATTTTGAAAAATAATAATTAATTTAGAAATTAAGTGTGTATTTATAGGGCTTTTAGGTGACAAGTCCGTCGCTGTTGGTGTTCTTGAGGCGTTCTTCAATAAACCCAGAACACCATAGCCAGTTTTCGGGTGGCTTGTTTGACCTTAAATAAATCCGTATTGTTAATGATTCTGTAAAGTCTCGTGTAATATGTTTATAGTATTATTGTAATACTATAATCTCCAGCAAGTTATATGGCTAAAACATGTCAAATCAGAAAGATCTAAGCGTCCAAATTCTTGTTAGTAGCTGTTCTTCATTTATAGGTTTTCCAGAAATGAAGAACAATTGCTAGTTACCTATTTTGGGTTCTTATAAGTTGAGTTATGTGTTTGATTTGTGCAATACAATGGTTCCATGGTGTAGACCACATAAAGGGTACAACGACATTGTGATGCCCCCAAAATTAGGTATACATCACCCATCTTGGGTCGCCAGATACATGGTACAGAATTCAAATACAACTTACTTAATACTGTTTGTATGTAGGTATGCAATCACGACAAAACATAAAGCGTGAGTTTGAATACAAATATTATCTACTAGAGATTATACAAACTCAAAAAGAGTCCTCATTACAATTATTATCATACTAATTCACGAATAGTGAGGACTACTAATGCTATCCTCCTGGACCATCACTCCGTTCCTCGACTCGTCCCAAATTTATATTCTCATTTCTGAAGAGAGCACGGTGAAAGAAAGGGTGAGCTCAACTAGCCCAAGAAGAAATATTATGACTAAGATAATGCGAGAATAAATTATCATTAGCCTCCAACAATGTTAAACCGATAAAATACGATAGACATCAAGTTTAAGCTGCGCAATGAACAAGCAATCCATTAAAAGAGTCAAGTAGAGAATAGAATCTACTATCTTTTATGATTTAAAAAGTTTTCTTCACTTTTATCATTTGAGACTCATTTCGATAAATAATTCACATCATTAAATCATCCCGCACTACTGAGCCGAGGATATTCTTTAGTATCACGACCACGAATTATCCATGCGATGACGAGCCAAAGATAATCGTGGTTTCATCAACGGTCTGATCATGCCATAAAATAATTCATCTTTGCTCCCTTGGTCAAGAGAATCCATAGCCATAATCATACAAAAAGCGTCCATCAATGCACTCACGGGCCAATGAGGACTTTTAATTTTCACATCATTTGTAACATTACGGTCATGATTATACCGAATAATCCTGGTCATAATCATACCAAGTCCATCTATGCACTCTGAGCCACATATGACTTTCAACATAACATAAACATGAGGATGATGACAATGATATAAGAATTCAATTAAACAAGTTCAAGAATTAATTTGTCGGGAACCAATAACGTCCAAATTGTCAACATGATACTTCTTTGTAGAATAAAATTCAAGAATGCTCAGAAGAATATTTCCATGAAAAATACTGGATGAAGCGCAAATATCAAGGATATTCCACTAATTTCATGGAGTATAGAAGTCAAAATTTTAATCAACTGAGTATAATACCGAATGAAATAACAAAAGATATCACCATACATGCGGTACTTCACATAGATGGTTATTCCAACAGAATAATAATAACGGAACCAGGTCAGGTGAAATTCACATCGACAGGATGTTCCAACAGAATAATAAATGTAGAATAATAAATGATGGAACCAGGTCCGGCGTATAGCAAAGACAGGATATTTCGACAAAATAATAAAGACGGAATAATAAAAAATGGAACCGGTCCGCCAAGTATATACAGACATGATATTAACGAATAATAAAGACAAAATAATAGAAGAATGTCACCAATATATATAGGGTAGCGTATCTGAGTTATTCAATAGAACAATAAAGAAATGGAATAACAGAAGTTCTCTTCTTGAATACAAAAGAATAATATCCCTTACCATAAAATAATACTTGATATAAGAGTAGTGAAGTAGCAGAAAACTTTTCTTCTATCTCTCTATAGTCTCTCTCTATAGTTTCTCTCTCTAGAGTTCAGTGAATTCGTAAGAAAATAATGAAGGAATGAGCTTCTATTTATAGGAAAATGGAATGCATAGTAACTAACTCATGAACGGTCAAGATTGATTTACTTTAATCTGACGGTCCATATTTAAAGCAAAATCTTTTAAATAAAATATAATATATTCTATTTATAATCTAATAAAACGAATAACTTTATAAAAGATTTTACTATGCAAACACTATGCAGGCACTATGCAAATACTATGCATAATAAAATATAATATATTCTAATTATTGTCTAATAAAACAGATAACTTTATAAAAGTATTATGTTTTATATAAAAAGATTTTACTATGCAAAATACTATGCAACACTATGCATAATAGAATATAATATATTCTATTTATAGAATAACTTTATAAAAGTATTCTGTTTTATATAAAAAGATTTTATGTATTATTACATTAATAATACCAACAAAATTGAGTGACTTATCAATTAAGCATCAATAATTAACACCGTGTGCTACTATGCAACCACAGCGTATTATTCATACTTTTTAACACCGGTGTTTCAACGATTAACAGTAAAACTTCCACCGTTATTTTTCATAAAGTATTTTTTTGTCGTTTTCTCAATTCGACAATAATTCCGTTAATAAGGGTCCACCAATGATTGTGCCATTGTACTAATATTCCCTGTTAAAACGAATATTCCCCGACCAATCGAATATTATATAACAACTTGTGTACTTTGCAAAATTTATAAATATTACCCACAACTATTATATCAATTTCACTCCATAATATTCAAAAATAATATTTATAGAAAATTCATCTTTATTCAAAAAGTTGGGGTTTTACAGACATAGCATAAATTAAGTCTAACATCATAACACATACAAGATCCACGCTAGTCAAACTATGTCAGAAACTTTGCCTGATGAAGATCTGGGTTACCCAGAATCTTCATCCGGCGTGATGGTCAACGCTTGTTTGACTAGGAATTTCTATGATTTTGTTACAGATCTAGGCTATCTAAAGGTTTGACTATGTACTCCTCACGTCAGGCTACAAGGTGAAAACAACAACAGAGCGAAAACATTAAACCACAACAAGATCAGTAGGCTAGAACATCTTATCAGACACTGCTGGGAAATCTGGGTTACCCAGATTCACATTTTCATGGTCGGTCAATGCCTTTTGACCGCTCATATCTTTCGATCTACCCGTGATCTTGGCTTGATTCAAGTTCCAGATCACAACCCTTACAACATACTACAAGTTTAAAACTTAAAACACAACAAAATATTAACACACGGAGATCCAGAATCCCTAACATATGACTGTCAGACAACTTTTTTAAGATTTCCAGATTTTTCAAAACTTTAGATTCGAGCATCTAGATGTTATGGATCCATGATCCAACAACCCAGATCTCTAATTGACACCTTATAACACATATTTAACCAACAACTAACATTAAACAACATAAGATCAAAGGATTTCGAAATTTTAGGGTTCTTACCATTTCTAGCTTTGATCCTTTGATTCTGATTTTTGTTCCTGTTCTTGGCTAGCTAAGATAGGATAGTGGTTTTGGTTCCTCACCCCTTCTCACTCTAGATTTCGAAATATAGAGAGAGACAAGGCTTAGCAAGTTTGCTAGATAAAGTAAGTCATTTTACTTACTTAAATCTTATAAAATTTTAATTCAATGTATCTCATTTTGCTTGGTGTCACCAATGATCAGATTTGGCTGAGATATAATCACATGGCAAGGGTTAGGCTTTGGTGAACAACTTCTCCTAAAGTCAACACCTATACACCAACTTAATAAAATATAAAAAGGGCAAAATAGTCATTTCATTTTATTTCTAGAATTTCCATTTGTTGCAAACCCTTAGGGTTTAGGGTTTAACCCTTAGAGTTTAGGGTTTGGAACCCTTAGGGTTTAGGGTTTGAAACCCTTTAGGTTTTGCAATTTAATTACTAACATTTTCGAATTTTCGGTTTTAAAAATAGAAAATTAATATTTCTAAATTATAATTAGAATTTTTTAATTATATTAAAATTTCTTAATCATACTTTAAATCTTTCTAATTAGGATTAATAATTCCTAATTAAAATTGATAATTTAGCAATTAGGGTCAAATCTGTCATTAGGGTTTATAACCCAAAATTAGGGTTTCTAATAGAAAAATATTTTTTTCTAAATTAGAAATTAGGTTTCCTAATTAGATTAGGGTTTCCTAATTACTTTACTTGAAAATTAGGATTAACATTTCCTAATTATCTTTAAAATTATTAAATTAACACTTAGGTTTTCCCGAATTACAAATTAGGGTTTTCTAACCAATTTGTTAAGATTAACCCTAATTAATCTTATAATTATTTACACTTATGCCATTAGGTTCCCAATTTAGGGTTTCATGCACCGAATTAGTGTTTCGAATTCCCCAAACTAAAACTAGGTTTCCAGAGTTTCTTGTTAATCACAAGGGTTTTCAAACCGAACGTTGACGTTCTTAATATATACTTAGGGTTTGTTACAGATATCGTTTATTTGGTCAACCCTTGACCCTTAACCACATACTGTACACATATACATAGAACATATTCACGTATTCCCTTAATCCTGAATAATTCACTTAAATCCTTCACAAAATTTTGAAATCCTCAAAAAATTTTATCTAGGTTCTACTTTTGAACCTTAAATCAATTAATTAAAATTTTTAAAATATTTGAAATTCTTGGGTTGTCACAATAAACATGATGCAAAGTGCTACAACATGATGCAAATGTATGATGCATGGGTACGGGGTTGTTGCCCAACATGCTGGGGATGATTGGCGGCTTTCTATTGCTTCTACAGGGGTTTGGCAATGATGACTAGATTGGATGTGTGATGCACATCTCATAGGATGTTGACGTTGGGGTTGTCACCAAAGTCATTAATCCTTGATACAAACTTTATTCCGAAGACGTGCCTCTCGCGTACAAGAGATCTGTGGGGATAAAGCTTTGTCTGTTTGAGGATGTGTATAACATATTCCATCATCGATCCTCCTTGATGATGCTGACTCTTCCCTAGTTTGTATCGTCATGACATATCAATGTTCTGTTGGATTTAATGCCAACAATATGTGTTATTAGGGTTTCCTGACCTTCGCTGACATGTACGTCACCGGATAAAACCCCTGTTGGGCATACTGCTAAGGCTGCTTGACCTTCGTTGACGTGTAAATCACCGGAACATGTGTTTTAACCCCCACTGGGGAGCTGTTTAATCCTCGTTGACGTGTGTATAAACGGAACATGCGTTATAACCCCCGTCGAGGATTGTTTGATCTTCGTTGACGTGTGTATCAACGAAACATATGTTGTAACCCCCGCCTGGGATTTTGTTTTGAGATTGCGTGATACCCCCGCCGGGGTATCTCTTCTTGAGTCTGCGTTGTGACCCCCGCCAAGGTTATTTGAGAATTAGGGTGACGACCCGGAATTGGCGGCATTGGACCTGTGCAAGGTATTACCGAGTGTTATTTGTAACAGCTGATATCATCGGCATAGTGTACCCTGTACTCGGTCTGAGAAAACTAGGATTGCAAGCCATTCTGCTTAATCGTGTAGTGTTTTTATTCCTGATTTGGCTTTTTCAGCTTATGAGAACTCTGTTGCAACTCGAACTGGACCGAGACGGAGGGATTAGACCCACGTAGGGGTGCCGCAGGTGGACCTATGGCCAACCGTGGAAACTTAATACTAGCAGGTTGCTTTCATAAGTCATTTTAATATTGTGCCGCTAAGGAAATTCGAGTGCTCTTCTTCAGATTTGCTGAGTTCGGGTGACTTCCTGCATATTATGTCACCATACAAGTGTTCTTCACTGTCCTAGTAACGTATGCATGTCTTCTTTTCTAGTTTTTATTCGTTGGAAAATGACTTATCACACAAAATGCATTTAAACACATAGTAGTGAACATGCATGCTCAAATGACTTGATAAAAAATACTCAACATAGTAAATGTTAGTATTAAACCATGTTGAACATAATGATGTGAAAAAATTTAACTTTTGAGACAGTCAAATTGACACCTTTTTCTGCTATTTCTTATCCTATTTGATGACAAATGAGCAAAAGGTAAAAATGCAAAGTAATCCAGGTACTTAAACTACCCTTATGGATTGATGACTTTGACTTTTTATACATATAGTATGTATATGACTGTGGGCATGTGTGCTACTGAATGGACACCTAGTCATGCCTATGTGCATGTGGATAGTCTTATTTACAAAGGGGACTACAGAAAAAAATTTCAAAACGTAAGCATTTGATTAGTCATGCATTTTTAACTCTACTGTAGATATATGTTAAGGTAATGCATGCATGCACGTAGTCATAAAATGCATTTTGAAAAAAAAGCTCCAGGTTAGAAATTACCACACTCTTTCTGATGTGATTTGGAGACTTTTGTCCAAATATTATGGATCCGGATCAGCCGAGTAGTTCTCGTAGGACCACTTCTGGCGGAGGAGAGCTTCTGAAGTGCCTCGACCCCTTTCTGTTAGACAGCCTCGTCGGTTATTGGAGGCGGTGATACGTCCAGTCCGGGTTAATGTGCCGGACGTCGAGGATGAGGAGGAGGATGTTCCGGTTGCGGACCCCGCTCCTGCTGCACATGTTCCCCGTAGGGATCTCCTGAGTATTCAGGTGGCAAACCCAGAGCTTCTGGATGATTTGAGTTGACATCCCTCGATGTATTTGTAATGACCCAATATTTTCAATATAATTAAATAATAAATTTTGCATTTAATTTTTTTTAAAGGTAGGATTATGTTCAAAGAGAAGTATATGTATTTATGTGATAAATAAAACTTATTATTACATGAATAATTGTAAATAAATTCTTTTTAAGAATTATTGATCATTATAGATTATATTTTTATTATAAATTAATTTTGTAATAAAAATATTTATTATTTATTTTCCATGGAAAATATGATTATTATATATATGATATGATTTTAAGGATTATTAGGATATGTATTTTATATATTAGTTAAGTTAATTATTTTAACTTAATTAATAATGGTGTATATGAAGGTTATATGGGATATGGATTTAAAACCCTAATTCTAGATTTTGAATAAGGAATGAGAATATTAATATAATATTATTTATATTTAAGTGATATAAACATGACTGATATGTGTGTGGAACAGTTATAGAAACAGTACAAACCCTAGCATTACTGATAAATTATAGTATAGAAGTCAACTATGACTGTAAGATTTGTTAAGTTATGTGTTATGTAGTTAATAACCATTATTATGTTTAATGTTAATTAGGTAAACCCTAATTAATATTTAAAAACCCTAATTATTAAATTAGAATCCTAATTGTTAAGTTGTAAACCATAATTATTAACTTAGCAAAGGTTAATGGTAATTAGTAAAGTATGAAACCTAATTTACAAGTCCTAGGTGATTAGTAAACCTAATTTAATTAGGGAACCCTAATTCACATTTTTAGAAACTAAGATTTTCATTTTAGCCCTAATTACATAATCCTAGATAATTAACTTATGGAACCTTAGGGTTAAACCCTAAGGGTTGAAATGAATTGCCAAGATTGCCACTAAAAGTAAAAACCAATTGACCTAATTGCCCTTTGCATTATTTTAATAGATAACTTGTATAGGTTGCTATAACTTTAGTTGGTGACCAACCCAACCTAGCCATGTGCCTATAGACCAAAAATCTCAGCCATCTTGCATCACAATTACTTTAGATTCTAGTCCTATATATAAGATCAAGAGAGGGAAAATCATTACTTGCTCATTTATACACCAAGACTCTCTCAACTCAAAACCTCCAAAAGTATCTTACTAGATCAGTCCCTAATCAAGCCCTACTATCACTTCTAGCAGATCAGAGGTCAGAATCAAGAAATGGTTTATAGAAAGGTAGAACCCTAAACCAAAATTTTGATCTTGTATGCTATATTGGATTTGATGTATGAATGTTTAAATATGTTGTATAAGGTGTGAATCAGGGATCTGGGTTGCTAAATAGTGGATCCATAACATTTACATGCTCGAAAAAAAGTTTTTACAAAATCTGGGAAATTTTCAAAAGTTGTCTGACAACCGAATGTCAGACCACATAGATCTTTATCTAGTTATCATTTTTGTTGTTTAAATGTTTGAACATGTAGCATGCTAGAAGGAATTTCATCTGGACTTGAAATCATGCTTAGATCATGTCCAGAATGAAAGATATTCATGGTCAAACTCAGTTGACCGAGCAAAATCAGTGTCTGACAAGAAGTTCGTGGTCCTAGATCTTGCATGTGTTTGATGTTTTGCTTATGTTATTGTATTTAGATTATACTCTTGTATGTGTACTACATATTCATGCTCATATATAACTTAGTTAACCAACAGAATGAAAGTAATTGATGGTCAAACTAGCCAACCTGATCACGGTTGCAGTTTTCTGGGAAACCCATAAAACTCAAGAACATTATTTCTGACAATGTTTGACCGGGTGCTATCTAATGAATCTGATGTAGTTAAGCCAACCTGATGATTGTTGTATGCGCTTTGACATGTGTACTACATGTTTGAGACATGAGATCGAACATTTATTTAACCGAACCTAGAGTAAATCGAGCCACAATATAGGCACTTTCAGAAGCGCTGCTGGGTTTACGGGTTACCAGAAAACCCAGAGAGGCTATCTGACAATGAGTTTTAAGCTCTGGATCTTGCATCTGATTTGTTGTTTGGCTATGTTTGTTGTTATATCATGTAATCTTACACTAAGACTACAAGATCTGACAAATATCGTGTCCAGAAACATTATAGTTTACAAATTAAACTTGGTCAAACTAGCCTGGACGAGCACAAACTCGGTTTTATGGGTAACCCAGAAAACTGATGAACGTTATTTCTGACAAGCTTTGACCGAATGCTATATTATGATTATGTTTTAGTTTGACTGACCTGATGATTGATAATTGTACCTTGGCATGTGGAATATAAACCTAAACTATTAGATCACAATAAAAAGAACCAGAACCTTAATAAAATCGAGCCTCGAAAGGGACCCTTGAAGCTGACTGGGTTTCTGGGTAACCTAGAAAATCCAGAAAGCTCTGACAATGATTTGTCAAGGCCAGATCTTCATGCTATGTGCTTGTATGACTTATTTGATGCTTGATTCATGTAGTATTACATAAACATTACATGGTCAACACTTAATATTGTCCAGAACATGTGTAGATTGAGAATTTAAGACGGTCAAAGTATGCACCTTGAGCACTGCCTTGTCGGTGTTCTTGAGCTCAAGAACACCTAAGGCGACAGATTTTGTTGCTAAAGGCTATAGCGACAGTTTTATTTATTTTAATTACTTTAATTTCTAAAAATCATTTAAAAATAGTAAATAAATTCTGAAAATTATAAAATCAGTTTTAAAAATTATTTTAAGTCATAAAAATTAATTTTTAATAATTTGGCATATTTTCCATAAATATTAGTAATTATTTGAATATTATTTATTTAATAAAGGCATTAAATAAATTAACTAAAAATGATTTTATTATATTAAAAATCATTTTAAATGATAATAAGGTATTTAATAACATTTGAAGTTATAAAATGTAACTTTCAATATTTTAAAGTAAATTTCATTAATTATTTAATATTAATGATATTAGATTTATTTAATAATTATATTAAATAAATAGATTAAAAATGATTTTATTGATTTAAAAATCATTTAAAAAGGATATAAATGGTTTTAAAATATTTTAAGTTATTATAAATGACTTTTAATATTTTAGTGGATAATACCTTAATACTTTAAAATTAATGGTAAATGTTTAAAAATGATTTTAAAAATCATTTAAGGGTAATATTAATACTTTAAAAATATTTTGAGTTATTATAAATAACTTTGATATTTTGGCAATGGTTGCATTAATATTTTAATACTATTTAAACATTAATGATAATAGAATTATCTAATATTTAAATCATTTTATAATGATTCTAGAGTTTGAAAAATCAAGATAAATTATAATAATTATTTAAAAATTATTATAAGTCATTTAAAAATAATATGATTGGTATTTAAAATATCCAGGATAATATTGAACTACATGATAGAGTTTTAAACTCGATAATTGCCCGATAAAGCCGTCGGTACACCGAAATGCTACTGGAATTGATCCGAATATATATAGTTTGACTGTATAAATGTCTGTTTATGATCCAATGACTAATATAACTATGTGACAATGTGATCAGGTTATGTGTTGACTGTAAATAACAGTACTATGAGTTATGATATGTTATTCTAATCAATAGAACAATCTTATAAATGATAGGTCGTTGAATTAAAGATAGAACAAAGTTGTGTAAGCAGCAGACCAGGCAAGTTCCTTAATTCTTACTCTTTTACTTGAGAAAGTATCTTTACCCCTTGCATTTACTTTATGCAATGGACACGTATAGGCAAGTATCATAAACTCGTGTTACTTTATTCAACGGATATCGTCAGCAAGTTCCCTAAACTTACTCCAATTATTATTGAGCAAGTTTTCTAACCGTACTCAAATTATATTGTGAAAATATATGAACTATCTTTTACATTGTGCAAGTATTCTAACTTTGCATTTACTTTATGCAATAGACATGTGCGAACCAGTTTCAGAACTATATTGTTATCGTTATTATTCATGTATTTATACCTTTGTAGATATGTCAGTTTTTGAATTATATCCAATCATTGTTTAATTATCATTGTAGTATTATTGTATAATCCAGATATATATTCTGTTCGTAAATTTCTAAGATTTGTTATACAAGTGTCCCCACTTGGATAATTATTGAACATGTTGATACATACTTATTGATTCCCAATATGTATATTTTAATTAAAAGTCGTCTAAGCTATTTGTCTCGGCTAGACACAGATTTAAAATTTCTTTTGAATATGATAGAACCTTATTGATATCCAACCGAATTGTTTGGTTTGGATTCTCGACTAAGTATGAATATCCCGAACATGGGAAAACTTTTGGGCGCTTGAGGCGGATATTATGAACGAGAATATCGTTCTGGTATGTAGTATTGATCAATACAGGGCACATTGGGATGATCACCCTCGTGCCCGTAAGTTATGACGGTTTACAAATAAAGTTCTGTTAAACCCTATCAAAAATTGAAAACAAAGTTCATAGTCTGTCGACTGCTCACCAATTATAGTCAGTACGTAGTTTCAAAATTTGAAATAGATTTGTTATATTGTTTAGTGTTGCTTCAGTTTACTTCACAACTATTGCTTCGTTGTAGAAGTGTCGTTAAAAGAAAACATTTAACCCTTTCAGCTAATGTTTATTGTTTGATATTACTTGTTGGGCACTCAAATGCTCATTCTTGCCTAATTTAAATATTTTCAGCTATGTATGATCGACCTAAAGGTTCATGCAAGAACAAAGGGAAAGGAAAGCTAGCAGAATAAGTTTATATTATCTTATGTAATAGCTAGACTTAAAAAAATGATGATATTTATTATCTACCATGTAATGAAATGTTTTAAAGGTCACGCACCTGGTATTTAGACAACTCTAATATGTAAATTAAGTTTGATATTTATGACATTATTATTATTATTCCGCTCAAAGAAATGGTATCGTGAAGCACTGAATTCGGGTTTCAAGCACCTGGATTTGGGGGCGTCACAGTATTTGACTGCCAATGAGGTAGAACGTTAGATCTTAATTTTCCTTCTTTCCTATTGACTAGGAGTAAAGGATTTTGATGTTGATATGCATTTCATGTAGGTTCCTGGCTTTATACAGCCTCGAGGGAACTGGTTCAGCATTCACTCTGTGTACCAGGCTCTGCATCTTGACAATAGAGCGATTGTGCGTGACTGGGGATTTGGGGCTTTCTTTTCCATCCTTCCCCGTCGTTGTCCTTGGGGTTACCTCAAGGCATTGTCTGAGCGCTAGTTTCACCAGACTCAGTCACTCCATTTGCTGGACTATGAGGTGATGACGACGCCGATGGATTGGTGGTTTATCACAGGTATGGAGTTTGGAGGGGCATCAGTGCATTGTATGGCGGATATTACCCCTACTATCGTCAGATCTTTTTTAGGAGTCCCAACTGAGGCGCTCAAGGGCAGGACCATCCGTACGGGTCCTTTGAGCGTAGATGCTATGAGTGGGTTGTTGAGTGAGCCCATGCCAGATGATGTCAGAGTCAGGGATCGCATTCTTCTGCGATTGTTCCTTATGATCATTAGGGGCTGCTTCATAGTAGATAACTCTTCTACGTTGTCGTTCGCTTTGATCAGCGCTACGCGACATGTGGACCGTATAGGAGATTATAACTGGGGTTCCTACACCTTCGCCTATTTCCTCAGGGGCATGCGTATGCGTTCGCAGGGCTTGACCGAGACTTGAATAGGATTTTACCCATTTCTACTGGTGAGTACTTCTCTTGTATTTTCCCCATATGTAGGTTAAGAGTGTTTACTGACCGCAAATGTTTGCCTTTGTGTTGGCAATTTTGGGCCTATGAGAGGCTTCCATGTCTGCGTCCTGTGAGTGTGTTAGGTTTGGATACCTATCCACGAGGACGGCGATGGCATCATTCTATACTGGCGGAGGTCCCTGTAGCTGAGGGTTTCACTCATTGCCGCCTATAACTGGATTTGTTGACAGTTGATGTCATCGCATGGATTCCCTATTCTGGCGAACATTTGGCCATGGGTTTTGAGGATGGGTACCCGACTGGTGTCGAGTACGTGATTTCCACCCGTAGGGTTCCTCTCTTTATTGACGGAGGATGGGAGCTTTGTTTAGGAGAGCGTGCTATTAGGAGCACCACATGAGAGATCTGTATTCCGATCTTGCCTCATCCCATGCATTATTGGCCTGTGTCGCAGTCACCCGTCATTGATATCCCATTGTTGGGGGTTGACAGTTTTGCATTATCAGAGGGTCCCTACACTCAGGAGATGTTCCAGCGTTGGTGCTCCCCTCGTACTATTGGAGCCCAGTCCCGCACCACTCAGTTCATAGGGGATATGGTTCCAAGATCCGTGATGATGACGGATTGGCTAGCCTTTGTCCGAGATCTGACTCATTTGACACAGATTGATAGTTTAACAGTTTGACCCAGCGACTGGACCGGGCACATTTCTTTATTCGGCATTTGGGCAGAGATCCGGTAGAGGCAGATTCGTTTGATCCTTCCAGCTCAGGCGCTGGCCCTTAGATGACCCATTTGGGTTTTTCGGCGTAGATCCATCTTTGTATAGGCCTGACATCCATGTTGATAGAGATCCAGTGACTCAGGAGGAGTTACATCAGGTGGACATGATTGATGATGTAGATATTGACACCATTGTCTTCTTCTGATGTGTATTCTCGTTATCTCTTTTGATAGGCCTCTATTAGATATTGGGTGGTTGTGCCCCATTCTCGTTATATCTTTTGATAGGCCTCTGTTAGTAGTAGGGCGTCTGTGCCCCATTTCCCTGTATTTTTAGCTATACAAAGATGTATTAGATGATGATATACTTAGGAATGTATGTACAGTTTTACATTCCCTATATCATATTGCCATCTATTTTATCATGCATGTATTATGTTATGCATATGTGTGTATTTCTAGAGATATTCAGCCTTGACCCATGGATGGTCTTATGACACGGCCCGTACAGATGTCTTCTTCGACAGTTAGCTATATTGATCATACCACACCATTATTGGTGGCATCTGGTAGGCGATCGTGGTATGATAGCATGTCACCATCAGACAGGGTGACTGTAGATCATTTGTTGCAGCATACTATGACCCTATTGATGTTTCAGGTTCCCACAGGATTCGTGGAGGGCATGCTGGAGCATTGGGTATCGGAGAGGCAGGTTTTCCGATTTGGAACCCGTGAGTTGACTCCCACTCTAGAGGAGTATGCACATTTGACGATGCTACCCTTAGACAGACCTTGCGTGCATATGGCGATTAGAGACATGAATAGATAGTTCATAACCCTCACCGAACTGCGGCATAAGGTGGTGCAGGATGAGCAGACATCTGGTCACGTTATATCCCAACATTTTCTGTTTGACAGATTTGGCTCTAAGGATAGCTATACACGGTACTCTAGGGACTTCACCGCACCGGAGGATTAATGGCATTTTGCTAGAGTGGATGTCCTTGCTACTATGCATACTGTCATATGTATATATGCCACGGTACATGGATGAGATAGACATCGGAGTCATCATGGCAGTGCGAACTCTTAGGGAGGGTTACTCCATTGCACCGTTGATCGTGGCAGAGACGCTGAGGTCGACCACATACTACTGCACCTATCCTATGAGAGTGTTACAGGCAGTGCGGTCATGCTATACGTGTGGTTCATGTCACACTTGAGACTGATTAGGACCTTACGCCGACACGAGTATTGCTTCACCCATGATATAGCTATGTCTTACTCCTTTCAGCCATCAGAGTGTACGGACGCTATGTCTTGGTCGATATTCTTGGAAGATATCAAAGATCCGTTTGACATTTTGCCGTGTACAGGGTTTAACTCACCCTACAGCTTCATTACTCATGCTCCGAGCATGGACTATCTCCCTCTGGCTGGTTTGAGGGGCATGACTACCTATCACCCGCTGGCCGTGATGTCGCAGTTTGATCAGGTCCAAGATTTCCATCCTTTTGAGGGGGCGCTAGGTCAGTGTTTAGCTTCCCGCCATCTATCAACAGAGGACTGATCCCAGGTGTATGCATGTTGGGATCAGAGTGAGATAACATCTTTCTCTATTAGCCATCCGGGCTATTCGTCAGAGTATTCTGTGTGGATGGAGATAAAGATTTCATCGGCCGCGGTAGTATCCACAGTACTGGATAAGGATTCGGATGACGAAGAACCCATGGAGGACATTGATTCTCACATCGAAGAGGAGAAGTCTACTGGGTTTCCAGCATCTCCTTTAGATTCTCCCAGTACTAGCACGGTTGTGATCCAGCATTCGACACAGTACTTTGAGTATAGTCTTCATTTGATTACCTTCGAGAGAGATCATGTGACAACCCGAGAATTTAGGAACTTTTTTAAATTCTAATTAATTGATTTAAGGTTCAATATTAGAACCTAGACAGAAAATAAGTGTATGTGTTTAATATTTTTAAAAAGGAATTTTGAGGATTTCAAAATTCTGTGAAGGAGTTAAGTGAATTATTCAGGATTAAGGGAATACATGAATATGTTCTGTGTATATGTGTACAGTATGTGGTTAAGGGTCAAGGGTTGACCAGATAAACGATATATGTGACAAACACTAAGTATATATTAAGAACGTCAACGTTCGGTTAGAAAACCCTAAAACCGGTTCTAAAAACCCTAATTTCAGTTCCGGGAATTCAAAACCCCAATTCGGTGCATGAAACCCTAAATTGGGAACCTAATGGCGTAAGTGTAAATAATTATAATATTAATTAGGGTTAATCTTAACAAATTGGTTAGTAAACCCTAATTTCTGGATTAGAAACCCTAATTTATAATTAGGGAAGACCTAAATGTTAATTTAATGATTTTAAGGTTAATTAGGAAACCTTAATCCTAATTTTTCAAGTTTTAAGTAATTAGAAAACCCTAATCTAATTACGAAATTTAATTTCTAATTTGGGAAAATTATTTTTCTATTAGAAACCCTAATTTGGGGGTTATAAACCCTAATGACCAATTACGACCCTAATTACTAAATTAGCGATTTTAATTAGGAAATGTTAATCCTAATTAGCAAGATTTAATTAGTGATTAAGAAATTTTAATATAATTAGAAAATTCTAATTATAATTTAGAAATATTAATTTTCTATTTTTAAAACCTAAATTGAAAATTTTAGAAAATTAAATTGTAAACCCTAAGGGTTTCAAACCCTAAACCCTAAGATTTTCCAAACCCTAACCCAAACCCTAAACTCTAAGGGTTTGGCTAATTGACAAGAATGCCATTAATTTTGTATGCGAAAAGACTAAAATGCCCTTAGTGCATTATTGTGACTTAACTTGTAAGAATTGACCTAGTGAAGTTGGTGACCAAAACCTAGCCTATCCATGTGACTAATTTAATACATATCAGCCATCTAGATTGCTATATACATTGCATCCTATCAATAATATGGATTAAAGAGAGAGAGAAGAGCCACTCCACTTTTCATTTTCTCCCAAGACTTTTCTCTCTCTAAATTTCGAAATGTAAAGTGAGAGAGTGATATATACTAAGCCAATATCAGTCCCTAACTTTACAAGATCAGAATCAAAAGGCAGAAATCAAAAATCAAAGCTCAAATGTATAAGAACCCTAATTTCAAAAATCTTATAATTTGTTGTTAGATGTTGAAATTGGTTGTTTAGAAGTGTGTTATAAAATGTTAATTAGTGATCTGAGTTGTTAAATCCCAGATCCATAACATCAAAGTACTCAAAATCATGTTTTTTAAAAAATCTGGAAAAAAATTTCAATGTCGTCTGACAAGCAAATGTCAGGCTTTATAGATCGGTGTGTGTTAATGTGTTTAGTGTTTTAAATGTTTATACTTGTAGTATGTTAGTTGATCTTTGTTCTGAAACTTGAAATGGGGTCAGGGTTTGCTTGGATCGAGAGTTATTGTTGGTCAAAACCCTTTGACCGTTCACGAAGTCTGGTTTCTGGGTAACCCAGAAACCAAGATCTTGTCTGACAAACTTTTCTAAGCTCTAAATCTAGTCGTGTTTGGTTCGTTTTGACAAGTTATGGTTATACATTTGTAGACTGTCATGTGTACTACACAATCATATTAATAGATCATTCAAATCTTACATAGAATCAAAGTAATGAGCAGTCAAACCATCGTTGACCAATTTGTTCAAGAACATTTCTGGGTAACCCAGAAATTTTCAAGAACAAATTTTTTTTGGACTGCGTTGACCGGCCATAATTTCTTATGATGATGTTGTATAGAGTATCTAGTGTATTATTTGTGTTCCCTGACACCTTGACTACAAGATTGAACCTTAAGATCACATTAATCCAGCATGGAACGCTTAGATTCGAGTACTTAATGTAAGGCCTAGGAACTGTTCTTCATTTCTGGAAAACCCAGAAATGAAGAACAACTCTGACAATACTTTCTGGAGCCCAGATCTAGCTGATATATTGTTTAATGATCATGAACTTAGTATGTAGTTGAAGTATTGCAGTTATACTACAACTTTAACACTTCTCAAAGCCCATAAAACACTTAGATCATAGATTAAATACTGGTCAAACTAGGGACCTTGTCTATTGACATGAAGATCTGGGCAGCTCAAGAACATGCTCAAGAACACCTATAGCGACAGTTCTGTCACTATAGGGCCCTTTAGCGACAGATAATTTCGAAAATTAATTAATTATTTCTGAAAATGATTATTTTAATTAATAAATCGAAATAAATAGATTTTAATTATTAAAAATACTAAATAAATTCTGAAAAATTATTTTAAATTCTGAAAATAGTTTTTAATTATTTAGAGTATATTTCATAAATATTTAATATTTTGGAGTATAAATGGTATTTAATTTATTTAATTATAATATTAAATAAATTTTTTAAAAATGATTTTAATACATGAAAAATCATGAAAAATAATATTATGTTATAATAAAATATTTTAAGTTATTTTAAGTGACTTTTAATATTTTAGGATGAATTTCATTAATTAATCAATATTAATGATAATTAGTTTATTTAATAACTATATTAAATAAATTAAGGAAAAAAAGAATTAATGATTTAAAAATCATATAAAAATTATTGAAGTGTTATAAAAATATTTTAATTTATAAAATATAACTTTTGATATTTTGTCATGAAAATATTAATATTTTAATATTAAAAGTAATTATCGGATAATGGATATAAGTGTTTAAAAATCATATAAATATGATTTAAAGGTATTAAAATACTTTGTGATATTATAAATATATTATAATATTATGACATGTATTTTATTAATATTTAATAATAAATAAATAGTAATGATAAAAGAATTATGCGGTATTTAATTAATTTAAATACGATATTAATGATTGAAAATTCATAATAAATGTAATAATTATTTAAAAATTATTAAGAACTTATGAAAAATATTTTGACTGTTAATAAATTATTTAAGTTAATTGTTAAGTGTTTAAGCAGAGTTTAATTAAACTTAGACTCGATAAAAGTCCAACTAGACCGTCGGGATGTTAGAATTGTGTCGGGTTCAACTCAGACTGCAATAGTTTGAGTTGATACCTAGTCTTATGTGTGTTATAGACTGATAGGGTTATGTGTTATGTGTTTAGGTTATTCTATGTATATCTATACATATAATAGTATTATATTGTGATGATATTATTCTAATATTGGAGATCTATATTACTAATATTAGGTCTTCAGATAAAGAGATATAAATTGTGTAGCGGTAATCAACGGTTCAGGCAAGTTTGTTTTTACTTAACTCTAATAAGAGTTGTTTCATTCGGATAAGCTTATGATTGATTAATCATTGTTGGTTGCCATGAATTGTACTCTGTACATATTGCATGTATAAGTCAGGTATGAAAGGCTGATCACCTTCATTACCAGTTGGTTCAAATATATTTATTCATGTATAATACTTGTTCAGTCATAAATTTGTTCCTGCTAGTTCAGAATTATATTGTTGAATTATAGCCAACTTATTATTCAAACTCTTTCAATCATGATATATTGTTATATTATTGAACTTAAACTTGCTGGGCAACTTTCATGCTCACCCTTGCTATATCATGATAAAACATTGCAGATTAAGACGAACGCGCGTCGGATCTGAGGAAAGGTCAAGAGGCAGCCCGACTTTAGTTTACGTGTGCAGTTAGATTTGTAATAGTTGTACAATAATAATGTTATGTGTTAAATAAGTTATGATTTGTGTATTAAGTTAAGGTTACTCGACCTTGGGGAATAGTGTGTTAAGTTATTGTATAAACAATTTATGTTTATATCTTCCGGAAATAGTAATAGTTGTATAGAATGATCGAACCGGATCCACGGTGATTCGGGACCTCGAATTCGGGGCCCTCACAGTTGGTATCAAAGCTGTAGGTTATGAACATTAGGTAGGAATACCTGAGACTAATAACCGTAGTGATTAGGATAAGTACTATCTCACATAGAGTTAGTTGGTCGGTAAGATTCAACGATGAATCTCGGCGAGTTATAAGATACAGAGTTCTCTAACTCTAATAATAAAGTTGAACAGTAGTGGTGAATAGATAGAGTCTAAAAGACTAGAAGTACAGTGATAGGAGATCGTAAAACAAAACAAACAAGATATAGAAATGAATCGTAATATATACGATGAGATCACCCCGTGATCTGATAAGGTTATAGTATGGAGAAGGATCAAGTGAATGATTAAAAAGTTTACAACAAGATTGTTGGCTGTCAGTTGTACTATGAATTGGTACAGATTCAGGATATGATTATGAATACGAGTTAAATGAAATTCGTATTGAGAAGGGAGTTAGTGTTAGGTGGGGATTCAATTGAGAATTCATGTCGGCAGCTGAGTTATATGATTCCTTGTGTGGGCGGGTAATTGTACTTGGTGTAACAACTACTTAGTTCTGACAATGATAATCATTGAAATGTTTGTGTCGCGATATTTGATATATGCATGTTAAGAGGGTGATTCCTTTCTCATGTGTAGAACAGATAGATAGGTTATAGGTAGAGAATATAAGGTTAAGAACGAGTTCTTAAAACTCATACTTATGTGACATTCTTGATTCATAGTTATATGAAATGTTTATGAACCCCTCAGCGAATGGACGCCAAATGTCTGTCTAGGAAAGTTCTCAAACTCATATGATTGTGGCAATTTATGGACTCATAAGTGTGGTTTTACGAACTGGGCATAGTTGAGTGGGAATGGAGAATTGAGGATTATAGGAACAGATAGATTGTTAAGAAAATGATTATTAGTGAAGAAATAAGTTTTCCAAAAATCCTAGCTATGCTAGACTTCAGAATTTTGACATCAAGCTAAATACGAACTAAGTGCTTTTGAAAAAAAAATATGTTGACTCGTAATCATTTTTGAAACGATTTAAAGTATAGTCTATGCTACTTATTTCAGCTAGATGCAAATGATTTGAAATATCAAAATATATTTTATTTATCACTCATGTCTTATGTAACTTCAAAAGTGCGAGAGATGATAAAAGTTGATAGAGTTGTAAATACAGGAATACTTAGTGTGAATTCGATTTGAAAATTATTGTTCCACTATTGTATGATGTGTTATGACAAAGTCATATAATGACGGCATCCTCAAACGGACTGTTAATACAGTACAACATCATGACGTCATTCTCAAAAATATTCTCCAAAATTTTTAATTTGCCAACGGGTTTAGCTACACTTAAATAATTCGATTGAATTGAATTATTGATATGAGTCTATGCTATTCGATTCAGCTAGACAAACATTTATGAAAACTCTAAGTGTTCATTGAAAGAAATTTTCCCGAACCAAATTGTTTTGGTGCGGAATCCAATAAGACTGAGGTAGAATTTTGGGCCTATGGCAGTGAAGATAAATAGATAAAAACAGTACTTGGCCAGTACATGACATATCGGGCTAATCACCCTATGTGTCTGTAAGTTCTGACGGTTTACGGATAAATTTCCATAAAATATTTGCGAAAATGACAGACAAATTGTTTATATGACTCCTCAGCAAAATTTGAAAATTTTTACTCTTGTGAGTGGTGTATTGGGTAGCATGTGATGATGTGTGAATGGTTTAAGCAGTATGGTGTAGGGTGTAAGGTAAATTTCGGGGACTAAATTTTTAGAAGAATGGGTGAAGGTGACAACCCGAGAATTTAGGAATTTTTTTTTTATTAGAAACCCTAATTCGGGGGTTATAAACCCTAATGACCAATTACGACCCTAATTGCTAAATTAGCGATTTTGATTAGGAAATGTTAATCCTAATTAGCAAGATTTAATTAGTGATTAAGAAATTTTAATATAATTAGAAAATTCTAATTATAATTTAGAAATATTAATTTTCTATTTTTAAAACCTAAATTGGAAATGTTAGGAAATTAAATTGTAAACCCTAAGGGTTTCAAATCGTAAACCCTAAGATTTTTCCAAACCCTAAACCCTAACCCAAACCCTAAACCCTAAGGGTTTAGCTAATTGACAAGAATGCCATTAATTTTGTATGCAAAAAGACTAAAATACCCTTAGTGCATTATTGTGACTTAACTTGTAAGAATTGACCTAGTGAAGTTGGTGACCAAAACCTAGCCAGCCATATGACTAATTTAATACATATCAGCCATCTAGATTGCTATATACATTGCATCCTATCAATATATATGGATTAAAGAGAGAGAGAAGATCCACTTTACCTTTCATTTTCTCCTAAGACTTTTCTCTCTCTAAATTTCGAAATGTAAAGTGAGAGAGTGATATATACTAAGCCAATATCAGTCTCTAACTTTACAAGATCAGAATCAAAAGGCAGAAATCAAAAATCAAAGCTCAAAGGTATAAGAACCCTAATTTTGAAAATCTTATGATTTGTTATTAGATGTTGAAATTGGTTGTTTAGAAGTTTGTTAGAAGGTGTTAATTAGTGATCTGGGTTGTTAAATCCCAGATCCATAACATCAAAGTACTCAAATAATAAAATCTGGAAAAAAATTTCAAGGTCATCTGACAAGCAAATGTCAGGCTTTAAAGATCGGTGTATATTAATGTGTTTAGTGTTTTAAATGTTTATACTTGTAGTATGTTAGTTGATCTTTGTTCTGAAACTCGAATCAGGGTCAGGGTATGCTTGGATCGAGAGTTATTGTTGGTCAAAACCCTTTGACCGTTAACGAAGTCTGGTTTTTGGGTAACCCAGAAACCAAGATCTTGTCTGACAAGCTTTTCTAAGCTCTAAATCTAGATGTGTTTGGTTCGTTTTGACAAGTTGTTGTTATACATTTGTAGACTATCATCTGTACTACACAATCATATTAATAGATCATTCAGATCTTACATAGAATCAAAGTAATGAGCAGTCAAACCATCGTTGACCAATTTGTTCAAGAACATTTCTAGGTAACCCAGAAATGTTCAAGAACATATTATTTTGGACTACGTTGACCGACCATAATTTCTTGTGATGATGTTGTATAGTTGATCTAGTGTATTATTTGTGTTCCCTAACACCTTGACTACAAGATTGAACCTTAAGATTACATTAATCCAACATGGAACGCTTAGATTCGAGTACTCAATGTAAGGCCTAGCAACTATTGTTCATTTCTGGAAAACCCAGCAATGAAGAACAGCTTTGACAATACTTTCTAGAGCCCAGATCTAGCTGATATGTTATTTAATGATCATGAACTTAGTATATAGTTGTAGTATTGCAGTTATACGACAACTTTAACACTTCTCCAAGCCCATAAAACACTTAGATCATAGATTAAATACTGGTCAAACTAGGGACCTTGTTTACTGACATGAAGATCTGGGCAGCTCAAGAACATGCTCAAGAACACCTATAGCGACGGTTCTGTCGCTATAAGGCCCTTTAGCAACAGATAATTTCAAAAATTAATTAATTATTTCCGAAAATGATTATTTTAAAATAAATAGATTTTAATTATTAAAAATACTAAATAAATTCTGAAAAATTATTTTAAATTTTGAAAAATAGTTTTTAATTATTTAGAGTATATTTCATAATTATTTAATATTTTTGGAGTATAAATGGTATTTAATTTATTTAATTATAATATTAAATAAATTTTTTAAAAATGATTTTAATACATGAAAAATCATGAAAAATAATATTATGTTATAATAAAATATTTTAAGTTATTTTAAGTGACTTTTAATATTTTAGGATGAATTTCATTAATTATTCAATATTAATGATAATTAGTTTATTTAATAACTATATTAAATAAATTAAGGAAAAATAGAATTAATGATTTAAAAATCATATTAAAATTATTTAAGTGTTATAAAAATATTTTAAGTTATAAAATATAACTTTTGATATTTTTTCATGAAAATATTAATATTTTAATATGAAAAGAAATTATCGGATAATGGATTTATGTTTAAAAATCATATAAATATGATTTAAAGGTATTAAAATATTTTGTGATATTATAAATATATTATAATATTATAACATGTATTTTATTAATATTTAATAATAAATAAATATTAATGATAAAAGAATTATGTGGTATTTAATTCATTTAAATACGATATTAATGATTAAAAATTCATGATAAATGTAATAATTATTTAAAAATTATTACGAACTTATGAAAAATATTTCGACTATTAATAAATTATTTAAGTTAATTGTTAAGTATTTAAGTAGAGTTTAATTGGACTTAGACTCGATAAAAGTCTGACTAGACCATCGGGATGTTAGAATTGTGTCGGGTTCAACTCAGACTGCAATAGTTTGAGTGGATACCGAGTTTTATGTGTGTTATAGACTGATAGGGTTATGTGTTATGTGTTTATGTTATTCTATGTATATCTATATATATAATAGTATTATATTGTGATGATATTATTCTAATATTGAAGATCTATATTACTAATATTAGGTCTTCGGATAAAGCGATATATATTGTGTAGCGGTAATCAACGGTTCAGGCAAGTTTGTTTTTACTTAACTCTAATAAGAGTTGTTTCATTTGGATAAGCTTATGGTTAATCATTGTTGGTTGCCATGAATTGTACTCTGTACATATTGCATGTATAAGTCAGGTATGAAAGGCTGATCACCTTCATTATCAGTTGGTTCAGATATATTTGTTCATGTATAATACTTGTTCAGTCATAAATTTGTTCCTACTAGTTCACAATTATATTGTTGAATTATAGTCAGCTTATTATTCAGACGCTTTCAATCATGATATATTGTTATATTATTGAACTTAAACTTGTTGGGCAACTTTCATGCTCACCCTTGCTATATCATGATAAAACATTGCATATTAAGACGAACGCGTCGGATACAAGGAAAGGTCAAAGACAGTTCCAACTTTAGTTTACGTGTGCAGTTAGATTTGTAATAGTTGTATAATAATAATGTTATGTGTTAAATAAGTTATGATTTGTGTATTAAGTTAAGGTTACTCAACCTTGGGGAATAGTGTGTAAAGTTATTGTATAAACAATTTATGTTTATATCTTCCGCAAATAGTAATAGTTGTATAGAATGATTGAACCGGATCCTCGATGATTCGGGACCACGGATTTGGGGCCCTCACAGATCAGGCTAGAGCTTTGATGTTGACTGCTATTGATGGGAGAGAGGCAACTCTATTAGAGAGAGACAAGGCATTAGCTCGTAGAGATGCCGCTGTTGTTGAGCGGGATGAGGCCAGATCAGTTAGATATGCCGTGATAGTTGATAGGGATAGCACTATATCTACCCGGGATGTAGCCATCATAGATAGCTCCATAGTGAGGTCTCTTACCACTGGCATGATTGCAGAGATGATCACGTACATTAATGAGCATAGAGTCACCCTGCAGATGGCTATAGATCTGTTAGCTCGTGTGGATACCCTTGTATAGGAGACTACAACTTTACCTCATTCTACTGAGAGGGATACCATGTTGGGCTTGATAACTCGCATATACACCAATTTGTAGATGAGCTTATATTTTCCTGCACAGACTAGCTTAGCCATTTTGTCATGTACAGTTTACATTGTGTATATCAAACAACATTATATATATATATATAGCAGGGAAATATATTTTTTATCACTTCTCTTTTAGATATGTATGTTGCTTGCTTGATATTTTTCCTGCTTCTTCAAAGCTTGTGATCTTCATGTATTCTGAATTCCTCCTTAATGGATGGACATTGAGTCATCACTAGATAGTTCAGAATGGATCATTGATCTATGTGGATCCCTACCATCTTTGGTGTCTTGGGACTGGTTTCTGTGTGGAAATATGGAGAGGAGTGTGGCTTTCCTCTCTGAGGTTAACCGCACCACAGATGGTCGCCAGTACTTCTATTTGTGAGAAGCCTAGTTAATTCCATCTCTTATGAATTGGTGTTGCTCTTTGAGACACAACCGCAGCTTAGATGGTCGCCGAATCTCCTATTTAGGAGGAGTTCAGGTAATTCCATCCCTTTAGTCTGAAGCCGATGAAATGTAATGGATTAAAATTGGATCCCAGTACCAGTTGACAAGTTTTTATGTTTTGGTAGGGGGTGAGACCGAACTATAAATAGCTGTCTATGTACTCCTATTGAAGAGGAGATCAGGTCTACGTAGTTCGAACCTGGTGTAAGAGGTTCAATGTTGTATGTGGCAGAAATGGTGTAGGAATGTTTTTGTTATTTTTGTTTTTGTAAGGAGAAGGGTGTAGAAATGTTTTTGTTGTTTTTGTTTTATTATGACCGGGCCATATAAAATGGTTGCCTACATATTCCTATTGAAGAGGAGATCAGGTCGACGTAGTTCGCCCCTCAAGACGATTCGCAGCTAAAGAGAAGTATAAATCCCATGTGCAGGCTATACTGCGGGGAGAAGAAAGTTTGATCCCATGATTGGGACAAACAGCAGGTGTGAAAAAGTTTGATCCCGTCTTCAGGACAAATTGCAAGCGTAGAAAAGTTTAATCTCGTCTTCAGGATAAATTGTAGGTGTAAAAAGGTTCAATCCTTGAGGGGATAACCGAAACACTATGAACGTAGTGAAACCAGGATGCTGGCTTAAAGAGTATGTTTCCCTGAGGGGCAAAATGTGGCAAAGAGTTATATGTGATTAAGGGTTAAGGAGCTAGAATGACTGGTGATCTGATGATCCAATACCAGGATGTTTGCTTGATGGTAACTTCAGACATAGTACCGTTTCACGGTGTCCGAGTTGATGAGTTATGGAAATTCATCGCAGTCTATTTCCTGCAATCTGAGAGCGCCTCCTGTCAATACTTCCTTGACAACAAACGGGCCTTCTGAGTTATGGGCGAATTTTCCCTTGGACTGATCTTGGTTGTCAAGTATCTTCATTAAAACCAAGTCATGTTGTTTAAACTATCATAGCTGGACTATTCTGTTGTAGGATTTGGTGATCCTTTGTTGATATAGTTGACCATGGAAGATAGTCGCGGTTCGCCTTTCGTCTATTAGAGACAATTGGTGATACCTATCTTGTACCCATTGGTTTTCATCCAGCTGAGCGTCTATCAACACTCTGAGGGATTCCATTTCCACTTCTATGGGGAGCACTGCTTCCATCCCATAGGTTAATGCGTTGGGGGTTACCCCAGTGGAAGTGCGCATTGATGTTCTGTAGGCTAACAGAGTAAGAGGCAATAAGTCATGCCATTATTTGTGGTTGGCGGACATCTTTTGCATGATCTTCTTGATATTTTTGTTAGCCGCTTCAACATCACCTTTCATCTTTGGACGGTAGATGACAGAGTTAAAATGTTTGATGTGGAATTTACTGCATAGCCCCTCCATCATTTTGTTATTGAGGTTCTTAACATTGTCTGACACAATGACCTCTGGTTGTCCATATCGACAAATGACATTATTTCTGATGAAAGCAATGATGACTTCTTTGGTAACCTTGCGGAAGGAGGCTGCTTCTACCCACATGGTGAAGTAGTCGATCATGGTGAATATAAAACGTTGCCCATTATTGGCTTTGGGATCGAGAGGCCCGATCACGTCCATTCCCTACATTGAGAAGGGCTAAGGTGAACTCATATTATGGAGCTCCCTCGGAGGGGCGTGGATGGCATTTTCATGAATTTGGCATTGATAACACCTCTTGACATGATCATCATAGTCAGCTTTGAGGGTAAGCCAGTAATGTCCTGTCCTAAGGATTTTCTTAACAAGCAGGGGGTCGCTTATGTGTGGGCTACATACTCCGCCATGGACCTCATCCATGAGTCTCTGAGCTTGGTCCTGGTCCAGACATCTGAGGAGACCTAGTCATGCATCTCTTTTGTAGAGTGCATCTTTGCTCAGGTAGAATTTCATAGCAAGTCGATGGATCCGCCTTTTCTCAGTCGGGTTCGCCTCAGTGGGTGTAGATCCATCTCGTAGGTACTCCTTGATATGTTGATACCAAGGATGCTGGATGGGATGTAGCTCATCCGATACTTCTCCAATATAGTTCCCATAAGCTGGTGCCTTGTGCAGGGCAAATGTGACAATAGGCATGTACTCCTTGTCAAGAATGTGTAAAAAGGAGATTTCTTCGAACTCCAAAGCCATCTGTAAAACTTGTCAATGGTAAGGCAGCAAATATAGCTCTTTGGTTTGATAGATTCCCGTGGATTATCGGATTACCAACTCTGAATCCCCAAAGACAGTTAACCGTCTAAAGCCCATTGAGCGGGAAAGTTTAAGCCCCATGAGATAGCCTTCATACTCATCTGTGTTGTTGGTCATTAAAGCGCAATTTGATTTACGACAGATCTCGCTCCCGTCTCGGATACCGTAACTACACCGGCTCCGTAACCTTCCATATTAATGACTCCATCGAAATACATTTTCCATATATGGCATGTATCGATCGATGGTGTTCTTGAACTATCATTACTCCTTCATCTCGGGAAGTAGGTTTCAAGGGTTTGAAATCCCACAAGGTAATGACTACGATTGATCCGCAATTCCATGACCTTTGATAGACTTTTAAATGCGGGACGGTAGATAATTTAACATGGGTTTATTGAATCGCCATGCGATGACCGTAGATAATTTAACATGGGTTTATTGAACACGTACTTGAGAGGATCCACACGGGATATGAGATGGGTGGTATGACCATGGAGGTAATGCTGTAACCTCATGGAAGCCTATGTAAAGCATAACAAGCCTTCTCAATCAGAGTATACTTGTGTTCACTGCTACTGAATCTTTTGCTAAGGTAATAGATAGCTAGTTCTTGGCCTCTATCATCTTTCTGTCCCAGCATGCAGCCCATGGCATTGTCACTTATGGATAGGTACATGAACAGGTGAACATCATCCCTGGGTGGCACCAAGATGGGAGTTTTGACTAGTTGTTCTTTGATTATGAGGAAGGCCTTCTGGCACTCATCGTTCCATTTCATGGAGGAGTTCTTCCTTAACAACTTGAAGATAGGCTCACAGGTTGCTGTGAGTTGAGAAATGAACCTGCTAATGAAGTTGATTCTTCCCAAAAATCCCCGTATTTCTTTCTCTGTTTAAGGAATGGGCATTTCCGTGATGGCCTGGATTTTAGTGGGGTCCAGCTCAATCCCTTTGTGGCTGACTAGGAATCCTAACAACTTGCCTAATTTAACGCCAAAGGTGCACTTGGCTGGATTCAACTTTAAGTTGTACTTACGCAACCTGTTGAATAGCTTTATGAGATGGTCTAAGTGGTCTTCTTCCCTTTGAGACTTGACAATGATGTCATCCACGTAGATCTCTATATCTTTGTGCATTAAGTCATGGAAAAGAGCCATCATAGCTCGTTGATAAGTGGCTCCGGCATTGATGAGGCCAAATGATAACTGTCTATAGCAAAAGGTTCCCCAAGGCATGATGAAAGCAGTTTTCTCATGATCTTCCTTAGCAACCAAAATCTAGTGGTATCCAACGAAATAATCCGCAAAGGAGTACATGTCGTACTGAGCTGTATTGTCAATGAGAATGTGGATAAATGGCACGGAAAAGCTATCTTTAAGGCAAGCTTTGTTCAGATCCCAGTAATCCACGCAAACTCGCACCATTCCTCCAGGCTTAGGCACGGGAATGATGTTTGATATCCATTCAGGATATGTGGACACCATGATAATACCAGCTTGACATTGTTTCACAATTTCTTCTTTCACCTTTAAACTCCACTCAGGTTTCAATTGCCTGAGCTTCTGCTTGACTAGTTTGAATCCCTCTTTAATGGGAAGGCGATGAAGAATAATGTCAGTGGACAAACCCACCATGTCTTTGTGAGACCATGAAAACACATCCTGGAATTGGGTTAATAACATAACCATGTCATTCCTCTGGTTTGGGGTAATGTCTGAACAATCTAGATTAACTTAGGGCCTTCTAAGGTTCCGAGATTGAAGGAAGTGGTTTGATCAAGGTTGGGTTTAGGTTTGTCTTCGACCCATTCTTTATTCTCCGGAGGCACCTCAATGTCCTCGTGTATTTCCATCAAGGTTGAATCCAGTTTTTCATCAAAGCTACAATCCTTGTGGAGAAGAGGCACCTTATCAGCAAGTACATGCACATCTAACTTCAGGGTCTTGAAACAAAATATGCTTTCACTTAGTATATATGAAATGGTTGATTATACAAAGTGTTAGCATATACTGTCAAAATAACTACTAATACTGTACAGAAAAGTAAGCAGTTATGATATCTATAGGGCAGAAAGAGTTTTTGCCCGCTTTACCCTCGTTGACCAATGCAAGGAGTGCTACTCCAATTGTCGAGGGCAAAGTCCTAGTGGACTGCAGTGATGGAGGGGTTGTCATCGTCCTCATTCTCCCGAATGATGACCATTACGTCTGGGAAATCATCGTCTGGGGTATACCTGTTTGTATGTTCATCATGGACAATGACACGTATGCCTGACATCATTCTGACGATGTCTTTTTTAATTCTTTATTTCTCTTCCTCCACTCTAGGGTATGGAACAAAGACTTCTTTCTCCTTTATCGGTATCGGCTTGGGAAATAACATAGCCATTACGCTGGCTAGCACCTTTACAGGAGGTTGTGCGGACTCAGAAGTTGGAGGTAGAGACATACGTCGTGTAACTAAAGCTGGAGGAATCTGATGATGTTTATGTGGATTCTTGTGACTGGAACTGGCAAAATAGCCCAGTCCAGCTGTCCCAGTTTGATTGATAACTTGAATTGGGTGCTTAATACCCTGATGACTTTTACCCAGCCCTTGTCCCGGCTGATGACCCAAAGATATCATTTCTTGAGTAGCCGACATTACTTCGACAGAAATCTTGGGTGTGAGAGGTGGCGCCCCAATAGGGTGGTAGTGAGTATTGCTCACCTCCAGGGCATGGAAACTGACCGGCTCAACTTCAGAATTGAAGCTGATGAGGGGTATGTCACTTTATTTAGGACATTCCGGCTCAGCTTTAACCGTGACTAAGATGTCATTCATGATATATTTGAGTTGCTGATGAAGAGTGGAGGGGACTTCCCCACCATATGAATCCACGGTCTTCCCAATAGCAGGTTGTATCCTGAATCTATTTTAAGCACGTGAAATGATACGCAGAATGTATGGGGACCAATTTTGATTTGTAACTCAATCTCTCCGACTGAATTTCGGCGGGCTCCGTCGAAAGCTTTAATAACTGTATGGCTGCTCCGAATCCGTTTGAGATTGACGTTCATCTTTAGCATCGTAGCATAAGGACAGATATTCAGAGATGAACCTCTATCTATCAAAACTCCAACTAGCATGTACCCAGAGGAAAAAACCGCAATGTGCAACAACTTGCAATGACCGGTCCCTTCGGGCGGGATATCATCAGTGAAAGATATCACATTGTTGTTAAAAATGTGATTAACCAGATGTTGAAATTTTTCTACATCCACTGATGTCGGTAAATAGGCTTCTTCCAAAACCTTCAGTAAGATTTTCCTGTGATCCTCGAAAGTTAAAACCAAGTCTAGGATTGAAATTTGATGTGGAGCTTCCCTTAAGCATAAAACCACCTTGGCTTCTATATGACCCATAGTGCGGAGGAATTTTTCAATCTTCTCCATGTGTATTTTCCCCTTTGACTTGATGGTGGACTTCATCACCCGTTGGGGAAGATATAGTGGATTTTCCTTCGACACTGCAGCAGTTGTATGAGAGGTGGATCTTTTAGTTTCTCCATAATTCCATGGGACCTTTTGTAAGCTGATAACAGGATATTGTGGTCTGAATGGCAATTTGATTGCTCGGGAGCAGCCACTTTCAAAGGGTTGTCAATTCCTTTGAGTTGAATTATTTGCATTGTGAGAGGTTTGATAGTCCCATCAGCCTCAACGGATATAACTGCTACCAATCCCTTCCATTTAGTAGGACAAATATTTCCATTCTCAAATAGCACAGTACCATCGTCTGCTAGCTGCAAGACACCACTGTCATTTAGATTTTGAATGAGATGGCGGAGTGCCCAACATTCTTTAACAGCGAGAATGGGAGTGATATTAGCAAACTCCATCAGAATTAAACCGTCCTGAACGGGGATTGATTGGAGGTAGAAGGGAAGTGATTCTTCCTTCATTGATCAGCATCTGAAGTATTTCCTTCACAGGTTGGCCCAGGTATTAAATTCCCTTCTATTGGCAAAATCCGTATGGGCTTTGGCACTTGCTCTCTTCGTCACTTTATCTTCCAGTGTTTCTTTATCTGAAGTTGACGAGGGAGTATTCACAATAAAAGGGAGTAGGCTAGCATGCTCCTGGCTGACTAGTTGGCGCGTGACTTGATGCTGATAGGTCACCAGTTCTGCCAATTGCTCAATCTGTTTACACAGAGATTTCATCTTTTGTTCCATTCTGAACTGGAACTTTACATAATCCCATTTGTTAACACCATTTTTGAGGATCTGGGAGGACTCATCATTTAAATTGGAACTCCGTCCACTGCTCCAATTAATCATGTTGACCTGTTCCTCTTTGTGTTGGGGAAGAGGGTTGTCTTGCACGTGAGGTTGATCTAGTTTGGTGACCACGATCTCACCACTGTTTATCAAATCTTGGATCTTATGTTTCAAGTCCCAACAATCTTGAGTATCATGTCTAGGCACCCAAGCATGATAAACACATTTCTTAGCAGCATTAAAACTCCTCCCATTAGGGTTGGCTGGTGGAAGAGGATGCGTAATTTTCTTCTGAGTTGTCAGAAGAGTGAGAATGTTCTCGAGCGAGTCCCCTAAGGGTGTGAACACTTGAGGGCGTTTGACTTCTCCACCTTTTGGCAATGGAGGGTTTAAAGACTGTGCTTGAAAGGGAGTGTAATTTCTCCTCTGGATAGACATGTTTTGATTGCCTTTTTGACGTTGTAGTATTAAGGAAACATCCTCCTCTTTCTTTTTATAGACCCTCCGGGGGTTGTTTCCATAATTTCTGGATTGGATGTGCTCGACAACAGCTTTTAGGGAAGCTAGGTCTTGAATCTTTCCCGACTTCAATCCTATCTCAGCCATCTCCCCATGTTTAATCATTTCAGAAAATGGTTTACCAATGCTAGCTAGGAATCTTTCATAGAAAGGAGCTTCCTGTATGTCTATGAAAGTCATGACCATTTCTAATTCCGTCATGGACGGAATAACTTGAGCAGCAAGGTGCCTCAACCTTTGAGCATACTCTCTGAAAAACTCGTTGGACTGTTTCTTGACCTTGGTAATCTGGTACCGGTCAGGAGCCATCTGAGACTGGAAGCTATATTGAGTGAGGAAGACTTAAGCTAGCTCCTCCCAACTATAGATCTTTGAGTTATCCAATCTGGTATACCATGAGCGGGCTTCTCCAGTCAGACTCTTCTGGAATAACTGCATCATAAGCTTCTCGTCCTCTGCATTAGATCCTAGTTCTCCAATGAACATCATTAAATATGTGTAAGGATCTCCTAACCCATCATACTTTTCGACATTAGGAGTTTTAAATTTTTCTTGATAGTGAACACCAGGGAATATACACAGGTCAGCATATGAGACACTTCTGTGTGCTCCAATTCCTTTGATTGCACGAAGGGTTCTTCCATTTCAAGGACTTTCTTCCTGATGTCACCGTTGTCTAGATCTTCTTTGAGATGGGTGATATCATGATTTTTGTTGGCCGTATCCAACTGAAGTTCAGGTTCTGTAATGGTTTTATCAGGACCTTGGGTTCCTCCTTGTGTAGAGGATTCAACATGTATCGGTATCCTCATACCCTGAGTAGACTGGTGTAATTCTTTAAGTAGAACAGCCAAATCTGTAATTTGTTTACTTAATCCGTCAAATTCTTTCATGTGAAATCGAATTAAGGTCGATCACAGTGCGATGGCGACATAATTGACTGTAGGCTCGCGACCTTTTTGGATTTTAATCGGGTAATAGGTCCGATTGCTTCCCTACAAAAGACTTGCGTAGTTTAGTCTTTAGGGAAATATGTAAATATTTACACGCTATGTATCCGTTCTAGGAATATTATCCTCCAAGACGGATGTTAGCTGCTTGTAATCTAGGATAACATGTTTTAAAATATGTATGTACACATTTTTCTTCATATTTCTCATTACATGGAGATGAATATGGCATGAATTTACAAGTAATGAAAAAGCATGAAGAGACTTTCCTCCGTGTTTGGTTTATCAGAGGCTGACCTATCTTAGGTTACTCTCGCGGCTTTTTGGCATGAAGGTTCCCAAATCATCGCAATTTACTTGATGAGAATTTAATCCGGTCTTTTAACTGGAGTGAATTTGGGTGGTGCCTTTCTTGTGGCTCGTTGGAATTAGTCTTCCTACGAGTCCAGTAATCAAACACCGATAGGATAGCCTCTTGGTGGAGGAACCACAAAACAGACATTCACATACAACGTGTCTCACCGTTTATGAAAATGATGACATATGCGAAGCACTAATATCACAAGAAGATATAGTGTAAAGCATTAAGCGCAGAAAAATATATGCAATCATACACATTCATCATAAATATAAATGCAACATCCACACACAAGCATATAACAGTTGTGAAAAGATTGTAATAGTAGCTTAAGTCCTCTTACTGGAAGTCCCCAACAGAGTCGCCACTTGTCGACGTCGGGATTTTTACTTGTCCCTTTTCATTACTTGTTCTTTGGTGTTCTCATGTTAGGTGAGATTTGTTTGAAAAAATGAGTGAAAAAGGTCTGACATGTATCATGTCGAAGATAGACTGTTAAGAGTCGACAGTTGATTTTTTATATGGTTGCACCAACACAACCGAGAAAAGGTTTGCACATTAACCCAGTGATGTGGCACTGCTAAACGGGTCGGTGAAACCGAGATTTATTAGGGTTCAGGGACTTAATTATGCGGAGGGAAGGTGTTAGTCACCCCCCGACATCCGTGTTACCACGGTGATCGCATCTTTTCAAGAAATTGTTATATGAATGTGTGTGTGTGTGTGTGTGTGTGGATCAATGTACAATTATTTGGAAGTAATGCGAGGCCTCATTCGCACCTATATACACAGGGTTTGCATATGTGTAAAAATTCAATTTTAAACAAGATATGGCAGTGATATTTTATAAAAGAGGTTTTTCATACCCTTGTGCTCAATAGTAATTGAGACCTTTTACACTACCATTTTATATTAAGTGTTCGCTTGATTATTTTTAATTTTAGAGATGCTGAAGCATCTTCAAGAAAATAATATACAAAATAGTGCCAAACTCCTCGTGGGTATGATAACCATCGAGGAAAGTCAACACCATGAATAAATTTACAAGTCACATAAATTGAAAATGTCCATCACGGAACGAATCTAGATCCAAAGAAATCGAATCTATGATCACATGATTCTTAGGCTCACATGATGCCGCAATTAATAACAAAGTAGTAAGCAGGTATATATATATAAAAGTTGTAAATATATATATACAGACATGATCAGCCACCACGAAGCACCTCCATGGGAGATCAGAAATGTAAATAAAGTTATAAAAGCAATCAACCGCCACGAAGTAAACTCTAAAGGGACGAAAAGGAAATAAAGCTATAAAGGCGGCCAACCATACTTAAGTAAACTCCAGGCGGGACTAAATGTAAATATATATGTGACGCCCCCAAAATAGGTATACATCACCCATTCTGAGTCGCCAAATACATGGTACAGAAATAACTACAACTTTATTAATACAATTGTCGTGCAAAATACGACAACACATAAACTGTGAGTTTAAATACAAATATTGTCTTCTAGACAATATCCACACTCAAATAAGTCCTCATTACAATTATTGATACACTATTTTATAAAATAGTGAGGACTACTAAAACAACTATCTTGAACCATTACTCCACACCCCGACTAGTTCCCGCTATATTCTCGTCTCCTGAGAAAAAAATGGAACAAAAAGGAAAAGGGTGAGCTCAACTAGCCCAGTAAAGAATATTATGACTAAGATAATGTACAAAAAATTATCCTTAGTCTTCAACAGGGAAAAATCTGATAGAATTCAATAGACAACAAGTTTTAGATCAACAACTACAGCGGAAACAATAATTCATTAGAAGAGTTAAGTAGAGAATGAAATCTAATATCATCTATGAATTTAAAAGTCCATCATCGATATTTTATCCCTATAACATCAATCAATATACATCTTGAATCAAATAGTCATCTTTGCACTACAGGCCAAAGATATTCATCAGTTGGTCATGTTCATCTCAACACCTGTTCATCTTTGCACTACGGGCCAAAGATATTCATCAGTTGGTCATGTTCATCTAAACACCTGTTCATCTTTGCACTACGGCCAAAGATATTCATCAGAAATCATTAATCTTTGCACAACAGGCCAAAGATATTCAATTATGTCATCATTTAGGACGGAGGATGATGAAAAATATTTTAAAGAAAACGAATCCAGTGAAACAAAAGAATAAATATTAAGGATTCGTATTTCAGCTATTCCATGTCCAAAAATACCTCATAAATAATCATAGTGGAGTAAAATTCAAGAATGATCAAAACATGGATACAATCAAAGCTAGTATCCATAATAGATATTTTGGACATAAAGAAGAAAATTTCATTTTTTTGGTGAATAGTGCCGTATTCGTGAATAGTGCCGTATATGTGAATAGTAACCCCGACACTAAAAGATACAAATTTCACAAAAAAAATCATCATGCTTCGTGAATAGTACTCGTGAATAGTAACCCATGAATAGTAACTCGTGAATAGTAACTCATGAATAGTAACTCATGAATAGTAACCCCGACATAAAAAAGTTCCAAATTTGATAAAAAGTTCCAACTAATATTTTGGCATAATGATATTGAAGAAATAATATCACTTACGAAGAAAATAACATCCCTTACCTCCAAAAAAGACAAGATTTTGATTGGAATATCGGATATAGTCTTTGAAAGAACTTGCAATCATATAGCAATACTCAAAGTACTAAAATACTCACAAAATACACTCGATATTATAGAGAGAGAAAGAGAGAGAAGATTTCAGTTTCTGGTGTATTTTTTAATTCTAACCTAAACACCCTATTTATAGGAAAATGCTTAAAATACCAAAGCAGAAAAATTAATATAATATTAATATATATATCAAAATTTCCTACGCACACAAATCTGGTCCAAACATTAGCCACACATGTGCCAAAAACAATAAAAACGTTTTTCTTAATAAAAATAATTAAAACTTCCAAAAATCAATTATTTCGGAACTTTGGAACTTCAATAATTCATAATAAATAGCCCTTTTATCAGAAAATTCGAATCTCGCGAATTTTTATAGGAAATTCAATTCTCTACAGCTTTGTAAGTTTAAGTTTTTCCAAATTCCAAACAAAAATTGACCGAAATTGACAAACGGGCCATTTTACAGGCTATAATCAATTTCAGTCAAAAAATGGGGTCCACCGACACACAAAATATGTGTTAATCATTTAATGCAATAAAAATACTCTTCTTCCTCATATACTCATATATCCTACATTCATTGTAAAAATATTACCATTATTCTATTATAATAATATAATAAAATATTATTTTATCAGAAAAGACAAAATATCAATTTTTAACAATTGTCACTTTAAAAATTTTCTCGATCTATATCCACATAAAATCAATATTTTCCTCATCATATAAATCAATAATTAATTATTCACAAATAATATTACAGAATCACAGTATTGGCAACCAGGCCGTTCCCAGGAAAGAGGGGCTTTCAATAAGGATTTCTCCATCTTGGCGCTGCAATTAGGTGACCAAACCTCTCCTTGAGCGAACTTTCTAGACATTGCCAATAATGTTTTCTAATAATATTATTCAGATAATATGAATTATTGCTTGGATAATGGAAAATACTGTGTAGTGACAATTATTGAAACAACAGTAATATAAAATATCAACACAGCAATTATTTAATCAATAAAATAAAATACTGAACAGTAATTACTATAACAATTATTGAGTAGTGCCTTCTTACGTAAGAATCAATAATTAGTGCAATCTCAGGTGCCATCTTGTGCAACAATGCAGACATCGTGTTTTTAACCACCGGGTATTCCAACAGAGATAATGGTAACAACTACGCCGTTATTTATAAACAACTCATACTTGTCATTTTCTTCATCCAATTGCTTTTCCGTTATGGGGCCCACACAAAAAGGTCACTACCGTCGCATTTAATATTCCTCGACAATGAAGAATATTCCACGACCAAACGAATATTCTCCGACAACAATGAGTATTTTATAACCACTTGCTTATTTAGAAATATTTGCGCATTTTACCCATAACTAACCACATTAATCAATTCAACCCTTACTATTTCAAAATAATAAATTAGAGGAAATTAATTCTTCATTTATAAAAAGTTGGGGCCTTACAACCTCCCCTCCTTATGAAATTTCATCCTCGAAATTGACATGCGTAGGACATGCTCCTTCCCATCCAAGATCTTGACTGGTACCTCCTCGTACGTTAAATCTTCTGCTATCTCGTCTGGTTCTAACTCAATAATGTGGTTCGGGTCGTCCACATATTTACGTAACATCGATACGCGAAAAATGTTATGAACACGCGTCATACTTGGCGGTAAAACAAGTCTATAGGCCACAGTTCCTATTCGATCGAGGATTTCAAATGGACTAATAAATCGAAGGTTTGAGCTTTCCTCACATCGCCGATTCTCGCTTTTAGAATAACGACTTCTTGCATCTTCTTCTTCATATTCATCAACTCCAGGTCTGTAGCTTGATCATCTTTAAATTTATCGATTAAAGTCGATTCTAATCGTATATTTACTATCTTCACATAGGTTCGTATATTCGCACTTGTAAATGCATACGATCTTCTGCTCAACGCATTAGCTACCACGTTCGCTTTTTCAGGATGGTATGGTCAGAACATGTGCCGAAATGAGTCTCCTCTTGAGTTATTCGAAGCTCTTCCCACATTCCTTGCTCCATTCGAATTTTATATCTCTACGAGTCATCTGCGTTAATGGAATAGCGATTCGAGAATATCCTTCAACGAATATCCGATAATAACCAACTAAGCCTAGAAAGCTACGTATTTCGATTACTGACTTAGGTTGCTCTCAACTGTGATTCATATCCCAACCTTGGATAGCACGTCATAATGACACCTATCAGTTTACTATCGCACGAATATGGCGTCCCCTACGGAGAGTCTGGCTTCGGTGTATTCTACAAAGGAAGTCACCAGATAAAGGCTCGGGTACAAACTTCTACAGTTTAATTTTTAACTCCTAAAGTTCAATAGGAGCCATGAGATTTTAGAAATGGGTTTTGTACCGGGTTCAAAGTTGATAAAAAATTCAATATCACACTTTGGGAGTAAGCCAAGAAATTTTTCAGGAAATATATCAGGAAATTTACTAACAATAGAAATATCATTCAAATCTGACGTATTTTTGTTCAAGTCCGTAACATGGTCTAAAAAAACTTGACATCCGTTTTTCAATAAACGAATGACTTTATGGCTTGATATGAAAGTGTTTGACTTCAATGGTTTGGTTGCTTAAATTCGAATAACAGGTTGGTTAGGAATATGAAAACTAACAACCTTACGAAAGCAATCAATTTTGGCATGATGAGTAGTTAATCAATCAATCAATCCCTAAAATCACATCAAAAGAAAGTATCTTTAAAGAAATAAGGTCAACGGGTAATGTGATGGTGACAACTTGGATCAAACAAGATTTATAAACAGTGGATGTAACGAAAGTTTCTCATAACGGAGTTTCAACAGATAAGTCAAAGTCTAATTTTCTCCAGAGTCAAGTTTAAACGTTGAGTATAAGCAGGAGAGATAAATGAATGGGTAGAACCGGTATCTAATAAGGTATAAACTTCGTAAGAATTTATAATTAACTATCTCGTGCTAACTTCGTTCGGGTTCCTCGCATTCTAACTAGTCACGAAAAATGCTCTTCCAGGAATCGTTGACTTTGACTTGTGCGGGACAGCCTTTGGAGTCACCATCCCCGCTGGACTGGGTTTCGCTACCGTACAATCTCGAGCGATATGACCTTCTTTTCCACAATTATAACATACCTTAGAAGGTTGTGAACAGTTTGGACTTATGTGTCCCTCTTCTCCGCATCTGTAGCATCTAACTGGCGGTTTTTCTCCAAAATTCGTTGCTGGTGTTGGTGTCGACGTCTTCCCGTCATTGTTAAATCTTCTCTTTTTGAAATTTCTACTTGAATTATTTCTTCTATTATCTTGGCCATGATTACCACCGAAGTGGTTACCATTTCTGGTATTATAATTTCCTCCACGATTGTTATCATTGTTAGATGATCGTTACCATAGAAGACGATTATCATCGAGTTGTTGGCCATTATTCTTCAGTTGAGCCGACTCATTATCGCGCTCCAATAACTGAGCCCTATTTACAACATCTGAATATAAACAAAGTTTGTGAAAAATGAGATATTGACGTATTTTGGGTTTCAAACCTCGCAGAAACATTCGTGTCATTCTCTCCTCATTATCAACCAAATGGGATGCAAATCAGGACAACTCGATAAACTTAGCTTTGTATTGCGACACGTTCATATTGTTTTGCTCTAGCTTGATGAACTCTACCTCCTTCATGTGACGAATACTTTCGGGAAAGTACTTGTCGTTGAACAATTCTTGGAACTTCTCCCAAAACATCTTGGCAAGGTGAAAGTCGAGTACGTCTTTTACTGATTCCCACCAATAATCGCTCTCCTCGTAACATGAAGGTGGCGAAATGAACCTTTGCTCCTCCGAGCATCCTAAGACATCAAATATTTTAGTGATCCGCTTTATCCACGTCTCGCTAGTAAGTGGTTCGCTTTCCCAATAACTTGGCCATTCTAACTCCTTGAATCGCTTAAGCGGTGACCATTCGTGAGTTACCAGTGTTTCCACCTGCATTTTGAGCAGTAGTCTCTTTTGTTTGGTTTTGCATGAATTCTAGAAAGTTCCTAAACATACCATCGTTTGTCATCTGCTTAGTGGTGTTGTTCACAGGAGGAACATTGCCAGCCTGTTGCACGTTCTCCTCGTTGGTGAGTACAGGTGTCTCCACGGTCTCATTTACTCCAATGTTAACATTCTCAGTTGACATTCTTAAATACTGCCATAAAACAAGGGTTAATTAAACAAATTAACAAATCACATAATACCCCTATATTATGACTGACCAACAAATAAGCTTAGGTAGGACACACTAGCGAAGGATTTACTCGCTCTCCCTCCTAGTTCTATTCCCCGATCTCGCCAGAGATCGATCCCTAAGCTCGATATTAACCTGTGGACGCCCCCAAAATAGGTATACATCACCCATTCGAGTCGCCAAATACATGGTACGTAAAAAACTACAACTTTATTAATACAATTGTCGTGGCAAAATACGACAACACATAAACTATGAGTTTAAATACAAATATTATCTTCTAGACAATATCCACACTCAAATAAGTCCTCATTACAATTATTGATACACTATTTTACAAAATAGTGAGGACTACTAAAACAACTGTCTTGAACCATTACTCCACACCCCGACTAGTTCCCGCTATATTCTCGTCTCCTGAGAAAAAAATGAAACAAAAAGGAAAAGGGTGAGCTCAACTAGCCCAGTAAAGAATATTATGACTAAGATAATGTACAACAAATTATCTTTAGTCTTCAACAGGGAAAAATCTGATAGAATACAATAGACAACAAGTTTTAGATCAACAACTGCAGCGAAAATAATAATTCATTAGAAGAGTTAAGTAGAGAATGAAATCTACTATCATCTATGAATTTAAAAGTCCATCATCGATATTTTATCCCTATAACATCAATCAATATACATCTTGAATCAAATAGTCATCTTTGCACTACAGGCCAAAGATATTCGTCAGTTGGTCATGTTCATCTCAACACTTGTTCATCTTTGCACTATGGGCCAAAGATATTCATCAGTTGGTCATGTTCATCTAAACACCTGTTCATCTTTGCACTATGACCAAAGATATTCATCAGAAATCATTAATCTTTGCGCTACAGGCCAAAGATATTCAATTATGTCATCATTTAGGACGGAAGATGATGAAAAATATTTTAAAGAAAACAAATCCAGTGAAACAAAAGAATAAATATTAAGGATTCATATTTCAGCTATTCCATGTCCAAAAATACCTCATAAATAATCATAGTGGAGAAAAATTCAAGAATGATCAAAACATGGATACAATCAAAGCTAGTATCCATAATAGATATTTTGGACATAAAGAAGAAAATTTCATTTTTTCGGTGAATAGTGCCGTATTCGTGAATAGTGCCGTATACGTGAATAGTAACCCCGACACTAAAAGATAGAAATTTCACACAAAAAATCATCATGCTTCGTGAATAGTACTCGTTAATAATAACTCGTGAATAGTAACCCATAAATAGTAACTCGTGAATAGTAACCCCGACATAAAAAAGTTCCAAATTTGATAAAAAGTTCCAACTAATATTTTGGCATAATGATATTGAAGAAATAATATGACTTACGAAGAAAATAACATCACTTACCTCCAAAAAGATAGTACTTTTGATTGAAATACTGGATATAGTGCTGAAAGAACTTGCACCGTATAGCAATACTCAAAGTACTAAAATACTCATAAAATACGCTCGATATTATAGAGATAGAAAGAGAGAGAAGATTTCAGTTTCTGGTATGTTTTTCAATTCTAACCTAAGCACCCTATTTATAGGAAAATGCTTAAAACACCAAAGTAGAAAATTTAATATAATATTAATGTATATATCAAAATTTCCTACGCATACAAATCTGGTCCAAACTTCAGCCACACATGTGCCAAAAACAATAAAAACGTTTTTCTTAATAAAAATAATTAAAACTTCCAAAAATCAATTATTTCGGAACTTCAATAATTCATAATAAATAGCCCTTTTATCAAAAAATTCGAATCTTGCAAATTTTTATAGGAAATTCAATTCTCTACAACTTTGTAAGTTTAAGTTTTTCCAAATTCCAAACAAAAATTGACCGAAATCCATAAACGGGTGATTTTACAGGCTATAATCAATTTCAGTCAAAAAATGGGGTCCACCGACACAAAATATGTGTTAATCATTTAATGCAACAAAAATACTCTTCCTCCTCATATACTCATATATCCCACATTCATTGTAAAAATATCACCATTATTCTACTATAATAATATAATTAAATATTATTTTATCAGAAATGATAAAATATCAATTTTTAACAATTGTCGCTTTAAAAATTTTCTCCATCTATATCCACATAAAATCAATATTTTCCTCATCATATAAATCAATAATTAATTATTCACAAATAATATTACAGAATCACAGTACTGGCAAATAGGTCGTTCCTAGGAAAGAGGGGGCTTTCCAATAAGGATTTCTCCTTACTGGCGCGCAATTAGGTGACCAAACTTCTCCTTAGACAGAACTTTCTAGACATTGCCAATAATGTTTTCTAATAATATTATTCAGATAATATGAATTATTGCTTCGATAATGGAAAATATTGTGTAGTGATAATTATTGAAATAATAATAATATAAAATATCAACGCAACAATTATTGAATCAATAAAATAAAATCTTCAATAATTAATTATCGTAACAATTATTGAGTAGTGCCTTTCACGTAAGAATCAATAATTGGTTCAATATCGTGCTATCTTTTGTGCAACAATGCGACATCGTGTTTTTACCACCGGTATTCCAATAGTATTAATCTGTGAATAACTACTACTGTTATTTATAAACAACTCATACTTGTCGTTTTCTTCATCCAATTGCTTTTTAGTTATGGGGCCCACACAAGGTCGCGCCATCGCATCGAATATTCCTGACGACAAAGAAGTGTGAGGTCCCCGAAATCAGGATACTTGAAACCCGAACTCGGTACATCACGATACCATTTCTATGAGCGGAATAATACTAATAATAATCACAATAATATAAAACTTAAACTTAAATTTTACATATTCATCGAGTCATTCCCCAAGTACGTAACCTTTAAACATTCATTACATGTCATAATATATATATATATATATATATATATATATATATATATATATATATATATATATATATATATATATCATAGTCTTCATAGTCTTATGAAACTATTACAAATAGTAATATAAAAAGTCATTCAAAGAACTTTTCCTTTTTCCCTTGTTTTCGATGAGATCCTTCGGTCCTTCACACTTAAGTGAAAACATTTAAATTAAGCAATGATGAGCATTTGAGTTCCCAAAGAAGTATTATATATATATAAAGTGAAAGAATTTAAATGTTTTCTTTATAATATCTTCTACAACTAGTCAAGAGTTGTGAAGTAATCTGTACTAATAATAATAACATAACAACCCTCATTCAAATTTTTTGAAACTACGTATTGATTTGATATGGGGTTTCGTGACATACCATGAACATTGTTTTTCATTTTGAAAAGGTTTAAAAGTAAATTCATCTCAGAAAATGTCATGACTTTACTTGCACGGAGGGTGATCGGCCCTATTGTACCCTCAGATTGATCAATACTACATTTACATGAACGATGTTATCGTCATTCTGTTCGCACTTTGGGCGCATAAAATTTTCTCATTTTTGGGATGTTCATATCATCGGGTTTTCATAACAAAGGTCTTATATAATTCAATATATATGTATATCAAAGGGGTATCAACATGCGATGAAAAACAATGATTGTCCAAGTGGGGACACTTGTATAATCATTTATAGAAATTAACGTAATGTAATATATTTATCCGAATTATCATATACTAGCATGTTGATAATCAATGGGCATATATAATATAGGCTTAACAATCTGTACAATAATAACAATAATTCTTCAAAAACATTCTTACACTTGTCCATTGCATAAAGAAAATACAAAGTTAGGATACTTGCCTGATGCGCTGCTTACTATTCTCAACTTAGTTTTATCTTTTATGAAATCACCTAAGATTAATCAGATCATTTTACTGATTAGTATAACATAACGTACATATAACACTGCCTATTGCAGTCAGCACATTCCCTATTCACATTATTACACATGTTTAACAATCGTTGACTCATAATCAAACATCAACACCTTCCTAATCACATTGTCATACAACCTTAACAACCATTGAATCACAAATAAACATTTATCCAATTAAATTATCTAAGTCCAGATCAATTTCTGAAACATGTCGGTCTACCGACAGCTTTTTCGGGTAATTATCGAGTCTAAGACTCTAAACCGTAGTTCAATATCCATTTGGATAACTTAAACATTAGTCACACTATTTTTCATGGCCTTATAATAATTATTAAATAATTATTATCATTTATCATAATTTTTTGAAATATGAGAATCATTATTAAATGATTTACGTATCACATAATTCTATTATCATTAACATTTAATCAATATTAAATTATTAATGAAACCATTGTCAAAATATTAAAGTTATGTATAATAACTCAAAATATTTTTAATACATTTATATTACCCTTAAATGATTTTTAAAATATTTAAAATCATTATTAAATAATTACCATTAATATTTAAATATTAATGAACTATTTATCCAAATATTAAAAGTCAATAATTATAACTTAAAATATTTTTAAATCATTAATACCCTTTTTAAATGATTTTTAAATAAATAAAACCATTTTAAACTATTTATTTAATATAATTATTAAATAAATTTAATATTATTTATAATAATTTAATAATCATTAATATTAAATTATTAAAGAAATTATCCTTTAAATATTAAAGTTATATTTTATAACTTAAAATATCTTTAAACACTTTATTTTTATTTAAAATGATTATTATAATAATAAAATCATTTTTAAACTAAATTATTTAATATAATTATTAAATAACTTTATTATCATTAATCATAATTAATTAATGAAATTTACCTTTAAATATTAAAAGTTATATTTTATAACTTAAAATATTTTTAAATACCTCCTTATTATTTAAAATGATTTTTAATATAATAAAATCATTTTTAATTCATTTATTTAATTCATTTAATAAATAACTTAATTATCATTAACATTAATTTATTAATGAAAATTATCACATAATATTAAAAGTTATCAAAATATCTCAAAAAAATATTTTCTTATATCATAAGATAATTTTAAGTGATTTTTCATGAATTAAAATTATTTTTAAATAATTTATTTAATATTATAATTAAATAAATTAATTACTTTTAATATTCCAAGAATATTAAATATTTATGAAATATATTTAAAATAATTAAAACTAATTTTCGTAATTTAAAATAATTTTTTATAATTTATTTTGTATTTTTCGTAATTTAAAACTAATTTTCTATAATTATTAATTAATTTCCTAAAATAATTTATTTTCTACGTCGCTAAAGGTTACCTATATAGCGACATGTAACCGTCATTATAGGTGTTCTTCATGTTCATACATAAACCCAAATCTTCATAGGCAAATTCTTGAAAGTGCCACGTATTTGATCGATTTTAATTCTCTGTGTATTCAGGTTTCTAATTACAAAAGCTAGATGTTGTAGACAAAGTTCAAGACTACATTTTCTAACAAACAAAATGATCAAACAACCTAACATAAGCTAGATCTAATCGTTCCAAGATGCTGTCAAAGATGTTCTTCATTTTCTGGGTTGCCCAGAAATGAAGAACAGTTCGAGTGACCACTTTTGATCGACTATAACGTGCAACACATGAACTGATCTTGTGATATAAAGGGTTCAGGTTGTAGCTAGCATGCAAGAGAGTAGATCTATTACATAAAATACAACTAACATGAACAGAATCCAAAAGTTACGACTCGGTCAAACCATGTCAGAAACGATGTTCTTCACGTTTCTGGAAATTCCCAGAAACACCGAAACAGTGCAAGTGGCCTACTTTGACCGCTTCTAAATGTTGATCTGTTGAATGTTTATGGTATATTAAGACATTAATCTATAGTACACTTTACCAGCTACAACATGAATACAACATATTATCAAAACATTAAAAGATCTCGACAGATCCGATCGTTATAAAACATTGTCGACGCCGAAAACGCTTCGGGTTACCCAGATTTCTTCACGGTCATGGCTTCCACAACGACCTTTGACCATTAATAACTTGAATTATAAACCGGATCTAAGCTTTATTCTTACATGGATGAAAGATCTCATACAAAGCTACAACATTAAACACTTAAACAACAACAATATTAAACACACAACAATCCACAACTATCGACGACATTTGATGTCGTAACACAAAAAAAATAATTTTCCAGATTTTGAAAATCTTTAATTTCGAGCACTTTAATGTTATGGATCTGAATACTACCAACCTGCATCATCACTAGAGACTAAATACAACATATTACAACAACAAAACTAACATCTAACATTAAAAAAATTGGATGAATTTGAACTAGGGTTTTGTACCTTTTATGCTCAATTCTGATTTTCTGGCTATTGATTTGTTGTTGGATTTCGTGGGGCTTCAATAATAGACTGAATAACTATATATTTTCGTTGGTTCTAGTGGGAGAAGTTCTTGATTGAGTGTTGGACAATTTTAGGTTAGTAAACTTACTTTCTCTCTCCTTCAATCCTTAAATAGACCCACAAAGGTGCATGAATGACTGATCTAGGAGCTGATTTGCTGGCAAATTCGTGCATATTGAGTTGTTGGGAGTTGTTGATTTGGTGAACCACTCTCTCCTATTGTAAAAACCTATGGCTAGCTTCTTTAATGCTAAAAAGGGCATTTTGGTCCTTTAATAATTCATTTTATGGAAAAATTGTAACTTACCAAACCCTTAGGGTTAGGGTTTGATTTAGCGTTTAGGGTTTGAGCCAATTTGGGTTTTATAAGTAAACAAAAATCTAGGATTTCCAATTTAGGGTTTGCACACAAAAATTATAAAGAAAAATTAATTAAATAATTAAAATTAAATAACTTTCTAAAATTTTGCAAAATTAATATTGTTAATTAAATTAAGTTTGTAATTACATGAACATTAGGGTTTATTACCCTTAATCATAATGAACTTTGCTAATAAAGCAATTAGGGTTTAAAATATCGATAATTACGGTTTCTAGAAATACAATTAGGGTTTCTAGAAATTAAATTAGGGTTCTAGGTTTTAGGGTTTGAATTTACTAATTAAGTTTATTTTAATTAGCAATTAAAGTCTATCACACGTGTTATTAATCACTGTAACACAACTCTCGACATATCAAACCTTGCTTTTAGGTTTTTTCGGATTAGGGTTTGAATCATCGGAAATTGGGTTTTCTAAATATTAGGGTTTTTAATTTTAATTAGGGTTTACCTAATTAATACATTAATACACTACATAATTAATATTACATACTTATAAAACAATCTCACACTCTAATTTGGATCTCAAATTAGGGTTTAACATTATTATTAGGGTTTGGGTCAAAATACACCGTAATTGACCAACCATTATCAATACGGACATACCGTACTTATTCATAGCACTGAAAAATCAAAATATAAGTAATATTATATTATTATTCGCATACCTTGACAATAATCTAAAATTAGGATTTGGATTCCATATCTGATTATTCTTTCATATTTAACCTTAATAATTAAGGTAAAATAATTAATTTAATAATCAGTATAAAATTCATATAATAAAATAATTATTATATTTATTCTAAAATCACTTCATATATTATTTAAATAATATATGATTATATATTCATGGAAAATAATTAATCAAAATATTTCTATCATAATATTAATTATTATAAGAATATACTTTATAATAATCAAAAATTCTAAAATAAATTTACTTGTAAATATTCATGTAATAAATATATTTTTATTTACCACATAAATACATATACACATAATCTTGTACAAATCCTCATCCTTAAAATAAAATAAAATAAAAATTTATACGCAAAATTTAAGATTTATTTATATAGAAAATATCGGGTTGTCACAGCAAGAATATTCCACGACCAAACGAATATTCTCCGACAACAATAAGTATTTTATAACCACTTGCTTATTTAAAAATATTTGCTCATTTTACCCATAACTAACCACATTAATCAATTCAACCCTTAATATTTCAAAATAATAAATAGAGGAAATTAAATCTTCATTTATAAAAAGTTGGGGCCTTACAACCTCCCCTCCTTATGAAATTTCATCCTCGAAATTGACATGCGTAGAACATGCTCATTCCCATCCAAGATCTTGACTGGTACCTCCTCGTACGTTAAATCTTCTGCTATCTCGTCTGGTTCTAACTTAATAATGTGGTTCGGGTCGTCCTTATATTTACGTAACATCGATACGCGAAAAATGTTATGAACACGTGTCATACTTGGCAGTAAAATGAGTCTATAGGCCACAGTTCCTATTCGATCGAGGATTTCAAATGGACTAATAAATCGAAGGTTTGAGCTTTCCTCACATCGCCGATTCTCGCTTTTGGAATAACGACTTCTTGCATCTTCTTCTTCATATTCATCAACTTCAGGTCTGTAGCTTGAGTATCTTTAAATTTATCGATTAAAGTTGATTCTAATCATATATTTACTATATTCACGTAGGTTCGTATATTCACACTTGTAAACGCATACGATCTTCGCTTTCAACGCTACCACTACCACGCTCGCTTTTCCAGATGGTATGGTCGTAACATGTGCGAAATGAGTCTCCTCTTGAGTTCTTCAAGCTCTTCCCACATTCCTTGCTCCATTCGAATTTTGTATCTCTACGAGTCAGCTGCGTTAATGGAATAACGATTCGAGAATATCCTTTAACGAATCTTTGATAATAACCAACAAAGCCTAGAAAGCTACGTATTTCGATTACTGACTTAGGTTACTCTCAACTGTAACTCATATCCCAACCTTGGAAACACGACTCTCAACGTGAAGAAAAGTGTGTGCAAAGATGAAGAGAAAGGCTTTAAAGTGTGTGAGAAGGCTTACAGTGGGCTGCCAAAGAAGATTTCTATATATTTAAAGGGATGAACACTCGGCTCCCGCCGGTACAAAAGTAGCTATGTATGAGCTCACAAGTGTTTAAAATGAGAAAGCACTCAGTGTAGGGTGAGTACAGAGCAAATTTGACAGGGCTTCCTCGCCTTTTTCTCTTACAAAATGGCCACCCCAAGCCCTCTATTTATAGAGGGGAGTCAGCAGTGTACTGCCAAGTTGGGCAGATGTATTGCTATGGCTGTCATAATTATTGCCTTCTACTGGTGGTCAAGGTTGCCCGGGCTTCGCGGGTCCTACCGTCTTGAAGTACGTGTATGCATGCACTGTAATGTCTGCTCGAACTTTCAGAATTGCAATTCGGGCATCCGACTGAGGTATATAAGACCTATTTTGGACAGCCGTTATTGAAAGTTACGCAATGATATGGGATTAGAGGTTGTACAAAGTCAAGAAGATGGGACCATGCCCTCTTGTCTTCAAGCTTCGAATTATATCAGTTATCTTGTGTAATAGTCACTCGATAGTGGACATCCTGGGTTCTTGTTGGACATTATTGTGTAGAAATGTATGTATTGAAATGTTTAGGCTGCGCGATGTGGCGTCAAGGTGGCAAGATGACGACTTTGCCCCTCATCGGGGTTATCGCTTTTCAATGATAAAGCATACGTTGCTTAGGGTTATCTCTGAGATTGGACTGCTACAAGTGTTAAAGGTCCTCAATGTCATCTCTGAGGTGTGTCTGTCTTCCCGGTGTTATCTCCGGGTCTCGTACTGAGTGCCTCGGTGTGAGGGCCGAGGTTGAAGCTGATTGCATTTGAAACAAGCATTTTCGGGGTTATCTTCGGAACTACATTCCTTGGGGTTATCTCTAAGGTTGTTAACTGCTACTCCCAATGTTGGGACTGAGACTGAATATCTTGGGGTTATCTTCGAGATGGATAGATCTTCTCTGGGGTAATTTCCGGTATTGGAACTGCATGCCTCGGGGTTATCTCCAAGGTTGGACTTGATAATCCCGGTGTGTGTTCCGGGCTTAAGGTTGAACTTCCGGTAGTATCCGGACTGGATGCGAGCTGTCTTCCAGGGTATCTCTAAAAGATGAATCTGCCCTCCTGCAATGTTAGTGAGGAAAAAAAAGTAAAATTTCGAGTGTCTATAATTGCTGCATAATATCTCATATTATTGATTCAATTATTGTCATAATATCATCTGCACAATATTTTATATTATTAAATAAATAATTGAGACGACATCGTTATTCATATTATTATTTGCATTATTGACAATGTCTAGAAAGTTCTATCGAGGAAAGGGGTTTAGTCACCTAATTACGCGCCAATAAAAAGAAGTCCTTACCGAATAGCCCCATCTTTCCTGGGAATGATTTGGTTGTTAATATTGTGAGCTATAATATTAATAATGAATAAAGATCGTGTTAATTAAAGATAAGAATAATAATTGATGAGTGAAAGATGTTTGTTCAATTATCTAGTTATATTGGTGTTTGTTCATTCTTCCGTATGTTAGGATTTTATTGGCCAACTTTTCAAATAATGCAGCTACTGTACACTACCTTATGAATGAGGGCTCCCCCTCATTGGTCCTTATCTCCCAAAATCAATTACCTTCAAAAGAGGGCGCCCTCTCATTGGTCTACATCTCCCACTTTGCTAGTTACATTCATGGGAGGGCACTCTCTCATTGGTTGACTCAAAAATATGCTGATAAATTGTGCCCGTGAATTCTTTTTCCTGTGCAGTCCGTGATTATTTTCTTAAATAACATCCTGCCATTCTCCTATAAATAGGATGCTTAGTTTAGAAATGAAATTCACACCAGAATCAATGAATTATTCTTCTATAATATTGAGCGTATTTCTTAAGAGTTTAAGGAAGCTTTTAGCGTAGAAAATAGTATAAGTTTTCTTCAAAAATATCCCCGCTATACCAGTCAGAAGTACTCTCCTTTTAAGGTAAGGGATATTTTTTTATTCAATATTCGGAATAAATAATTTTTCTTTTCATACTATGTAGTATATAAGTAATATTATTTCGATTCAGATTCTGAATTCTACACTCATTTTGTTAAGTATTGTTTCTATACTCCTTGAAATTTGCTCTTCATCTAGTATATTTTCAGAAGAATATTTTTCTGAACATTCTTGTTAAATTTTGATCTTTTCAGGTCAGGGTACTATTCACAGGGTACTATTTACAAAGTAATATTCACGGGGTACTATTCACTCGGGTACTATTCACCCAGGATAAAAATTGATTTCTTTTCTGTCTAAATTATTTTTGATATTATTCTTGAATTTTTCTCCACAAAGCAGTTATCATGTTGACAATTTGGACATTTTTAAACTCTGGATAAATTAAAAATCGTTAATATTTATCCTTGATTGATGCTTATATCATTATCATCATCCTCATGCTTATATTGTGATGAAAGTCATCTTTGGCCCGTAGTGCATAGATGGACTATTTATTGGTATGATTATGACTATGTATCGATATAATCATGGTTATAATGTTACAAATGATGTGGTAAAAGTCCTCATTGGCCCGTAGTGCATTGATGGACAGTTGTTGGCATGATCATGACCACTGGTGATACTAATGAATATCCTTGGTTTGTAGTGCATGGATAATTCGTGGATGTGATACTAATGAATATCCTTGGCCAGTAGTGCATGGATAATTCAGTGATGTGGATTATTTATTGAGTTGTATTACAGCAATAAAATATCGATGATGAACTTTTAAATCATAGAAGATAGTAGATATCATGCTCTACTTGACTCTTCTAATGGATTTCTTCTGTAGTTAGACTTGTTGTCTATTATATTCTATCAATTTTACACTGTTGAAGGCTAACGATAATTTATTTTGCATTATTTCAGTCATAATATTTCTTACTGGGCTAGTTGAGCTCACCCTTTTGCTTTCATTGTTCTCTTTAGGAAATGAGAACGTAGCCGGGACTAGTCGGGGAATGGAGTGACGGTCCGAGATGGTGGCTGTAGTAGTCCTCGCTATTCTATAAAATAGTGTGATAATAATTGTAATGAGGACTCTATTTGAGCTTAGATATTGTCTATGAGATAATATTCACGTTAAAACTCTCAGCTACGTTTTTATCGTATTGTATAAATGAAGTTGTATTTAAATTTTGTACCATGTATTTGGCGACTAAGAATGGGTTGTGTATACCTATTTTGGGGGCGTCACATCAAGAATATCGAATTAAGATGTAAAATTTTTTAATATAACTCTGATGCATCGAATCATAGAATAAATTTGATTCAAAGATGTGTAAATGATGAAGGTTGTGATTTAGGGAAATGAATAAAGAATTCATAAAATTTTAATTATTTCGCATCTTATTAAGTATAACATCGAATATGATGTAAAGACAGGAAGGGTTAATGAAAAGATTAAGAATTGACTTTTTATGGTTTTGGGATCGATTCATAGATCCTAGAAATGAGAAGGAATTAATATATTAATTGGCGTTAAAGCTAAGTTGTATTCATTAATTTATGAATGTAAGTTATAAATAACTAGATGAAGATAGTACCGTAGTTCACTAGGTCTGAGGTAACGGATACCCGGATTTGGGGGCGTTACAAAGGTTCGGTCAAAGAAGGCCAAAATGGATGAGATGAATACACTTTCCACACATCGGTTGATAGAGCTCAGGATCGAGTCTTCTATTATCAAGTACAATTTGAGGATTACCCATGGTATATGATGGATCCCAGGACGATGATTCGTATCATGGAGCAAGAGCTCAATGAAGTTGTGCGACGTGGAATGTCTTTTGTAGATCGTGATAAGAAGAAATAATATGATATATAAATAATGATGAAAGTTAATAAGATGTAAATCCAAACTTTTGAAATAAATAATGGGGTATGATGATGATTTAATCCTGGAATTTTACTATTACAAGATAGATGATCTAAATAGCGGTTATGCTATCTTTGTTATATTTATAAGTACTGAATGAATATATCATCGTTTATTATATATGTTATGTTCTATCTAAAAGTGTTTAAGATAAGCCTTAAATGTTTCTGAAAGTAGTATGCACACAAGCCAATCATGTTTGATGATAAAGCATATACTTTATAACAATATTATTCATTTATTAATAAAAGAATTATTTATTTAAAGACATTTAATTTATCTACATGGTGTTGTTTTTATTATATATGATAAACCCATAGTTTTAAGCAATGCTTTTACAATAATGATGATGATCATGCTAATGAGATCTAAATTCTTTGATAGCTTAAAACTAAAATAGTTCCTAATTGTTGGATTACTAAAAAGGGGATTAGTGAATCCGGATAGATTGGTACATACGTTACTTGCTCATTGGATAAGGATGATTGATCTCATAATCATTTGTGTGGAGAAACTAAAGCAAGTATGTAGGTGCTTATTGGAGAATAAGTACACTAAACGTGACTCGCTAAGAAATATCTAATAGAGTTTTACTTGCCTATCAATAGGAGTTCCTGTAGTGATAGTAGTACAAGTAATCCTTAGACTTGAGATCATCATAGTATCTTGTGTATGATGAGTTATACTTTGACATATCCCTTAAGACCCTAAGGGTATATCAAAGAGTATGATTGGGTATAATAATTTATATATGGAGATAATAAATGATCAATAAAGGATCTACCACTTATAGTAAAATAAGAGAATGTCATATGTGATTCGATAAATGACAACTCAGTAGTCCTTGGCCAAGGCAGAATGAAATTAGAAAGTACTTTCTAATTTGAATTATCTAGAGTTGTGCATTTAAGGATCAAAATACATATAATTAAATAAAATAAAACTTAATAGTAATTTCATGTCTTATATTTAATTGGACATTATATGGTGGAAGGAATGAATTGTATGGTAACTATTTACTCAAATGTTCTTTTATGATTAATGTTGAAATCTATATTATCTAGAAAGTCTTTGATCGTTAAGGGGACTTACCCTTATTATAGAATAAATGTTATTTATTTAAATGAATTAAATAGTTTAATTTATTTATTTAAATAAGATTAGAATTGTTCTAATTTATTTATTCACAACCGGTTTAATATGGAGAACCTAAATGGTCACACCATAAAAGAAAAAATATTTATTTAAGAAGCAAATCACATAATCGTAATAATAAGTTAAGTATATTAAATTTAATCTATGGTGATAGAATAAATTAAATATCTTAATATTTTAGAAATATTAAATATAAATTAATAAGGGGAGTCTTATTATTATTTTTATTAGTATTATTATTAGTTTAATTCCTAATGGGGGTTGTGAATTAATTAATAAATGTACTCTCATATATTACTAATAGAATTAGGAGGCTAATTAATTAAAAGAGTTTAATTAATTATTCCTAATAAGACTAGGAAGCCTAATTGATTAAAGGAGTTTAATTAATTAAAACAAAACCTTAATCTTAAATTATTTAGGAGGGTTGCCTACATCTATAAATAAGAAAGTTTTATTATGGATTGAGACACACTAACAATTCTAAGAGTTGGGAGAGTACGCATTTTTTATAGAGATAGAAAAAACTAGGGTTTTGCCAAATAACTTTCTTCTTGAATAATTGTTCTTCCTTGGTGGATCACCTATAGAGGCCAAATGCTTGGGTGACTGACGTTGATCAAAGGAAGGAATCTAACCTGGCGAATTCGAGGAGAGCATGAAGGAATAGGAGTTGAACTCATACATAAGGAATCTCGATTCTACAAGGGTATAAATCTGATTCTCCTTATTTGTTTAGATTAATAATTAAGCACAAAGCATGATCATGGTGATAGTTTGTATAAAAAATTTTAAAACACGTTTTATCGCGCTTCCACTATGTTTATATGATTTGATTATGTAATCGCGCTATATACAAATCTAACAATGATATCAGAGCTCTTTTGGGCTAATTATCGATTTTGGATTTCATGTATTAATTGATATGCGATACGATCGGATTTAATGGGTTGCATAAATTTTTTTTTATTTTGCATCACGGCGCGGCCGCGCTGCCTCTAGTTCATTCTGGAGCACGACCGCCAAAATTTGTTTTTTAGAGTTGCAGCACGGCCGCACCGTGTCCCAGTTCATTCTGGGTGCGACCTTGCTACACCCTATGAACATAATTTTTTTTGGTTTTTCAATTAACATAAATGGTTTATTTAATTGATAAAAGTTGAAAATAAAGATGTTTATTTTATTTGAAATATGATTTCAGATTGCTATAAATTAAAAGAGTTTAATTTGGATTTGGTTTTTGATTAAAATAAAATAGTTTATATTTTTTCAAAACTAAAGTTTAGCAAACTTTTTTCCATTAAATGATATCGATGCATATATGGAATGAATTTATTATTCATGAGATACATGTTTATTTATTGATGCATATGTTGATATGTATGATAATAAATGTGATGGATTATGGACTATTGACCAATGTGATTAAATTTTATTTTAGTTAGATTTATGGATGTATAAGTTTAATTAAATGGGGTCTGCGTACGCCGTCTTCTCTAGTTTTTCTTGATGTAAATTCTATCTCCCTTCTATGTACTTCCCCTTGACTGTTGATCAAGGTTTCTATTTAATGTGAATAGTTTACGTAATATAATTAGTTAGAATTTCTTGAAGAACTAGAGATCAAGGAGCAAGGATCGCATGAAGACCCATTTGTAATGGAGACCGAGTTTAAATGTAATAATTATATTTAAATTTAATTCTTGCACCCTAGGGTTTGACCTTTTTGGTTCACTTGGTGGCTCTAGCTAACAAAACTAAAATAAAAGTCTATAATCAATCCTGGTAGAATATAATATTCTTTATGTGCATGCTTATACTATATATATATATATATATATATATTATTCAACATACTTTGCATGTAAATTAATATGACACATATTTTATATATATATGTGCATGCGAGCTAAACAAGATGAAACAAATAATAACAAACCCCTAAAATAAATTATATTAAGTTGTAACGTTCAAAGATATTTGGAATATCGAATGTCACCTTCTAGCATAGTAAATCGATAGAGTATTGAATATTTAATATGAGTTTGTTGTGCACACATAAGGCAAGTATTAAATATTTGAGATGTTGGTCTATTAAATATGATGTTTTTAAAAATTGAACATTACAGTTTTGTTCTGCACATATAAGGGCTGTAGTTTTCTCTTCACTTATATAGAAATGCTAGGTATAACTTAACTTAGATTATTTTATTTTGGATGTGCACACACTTGACCATTATGATCTAAGAGGAAAAATAAAAGGAGTTACATGTTGATGTAATTGACAAAAGTTGTCTACCTATTTATTTATATATAGTTTGTTGTGCACACACAATGCTATATATACATTTAAAATGGGATCCTTATTCTCACTAACATATCCTTAATTAGATATTACCGAACTATATAAATGAGGGTAATATAGTTTTAAGAAAATAGTGGGAGATACCGATTTAAAATAAAACCTAATTTATTTTGGTAATTAATTAAATGAATGTATGCTAAAATATTATCTTTTTCACATGCATAATTTGAAAAGGTCAAACTCACTAATTTCACTGCGTAGCAGACTTGATGCTAACAAACTAACCGAACCGAATTATACGGTTTGGTTAAGGAATCTGAGAATTGTTCTCACTGCTGAAAAGATTTCTTATGTTCTAAATTTTTTTGTCCCTGTAAATGTTGCAGATACAATATCTAAGGAAGATATTGATGCTTTTAGAAAGTGGCAAGACGATGCAATTGTAGCTCAATGCATCTTGCTCACATCTATGAGTAAAGAGTTTCAGCGTCAGCATGAAACTACGGATACTTTTACTATACTACTGCACCTTAAAGATTTGTATGGTGAGCAGAGTAGGACTGCAACATATGAAACATCTAAGGAGCTCTTTCGATCTTGGATGACCGAGGGCACTGCTGTTGAGACTCAAGTCCTAAAGATAATCAATTTGATTGAACGTCTTAGATAACTAAGGTTTGTTATGGATGGGGAGTGAAGCAAAGATTTGATCTTGCAGTCAGTCTTTGACACCTTCTCATAATTTGTTGTGAATTTTCACATGAATAAGTTGGACGTCAGCTTGCCTGAATTACTTAACATGTTGAAAACTGCTGAAGGTCACTTCCTATCCAAGAAGGACAACATCTTAATGGTGGATGATTCTTCCAAGAAAAGGAAGAGGCCTAAGGTATCTACTAAAAAGAAGAAAACCATGAAGGCTAAGGGCAGGTTGAAAGTGAAGGATCAAAAGAAACCTGATCCAGCTAGCAAAGGAATATGCTTCTATTGAAATAAGTTGGGTCACTGGAAGAGGAATTACGATAAGTTCCTTGCGGAACAAAAGCAGAAGAAGCTTGGAGAAGCTTTGACTTCTGGTAAAGATTTGTTCATGATTCAAATTAATTTTTCTGAAAGTTAAACTTCTACTTGGGTATTGGATACTGGCTATGGTTCTCACATATGTAACACTATGCAGGGACTGGTCAGAAGTAGAAAGCTAAACAAGGATGAGGTCATCCTACGAGTGAGAAATGGAGCAAAGGTTGCTGCATTTGTTGTAGGGACTTATTGTTTAGCACTGCCTATAGGCAAGTCCATTAGTCTAAATAATTGTTATTTCGTTCCATCACTTATTAGAAATATTATTTCCATTTTTGTATTGGATATGGATGGTTTTGATATTATAATAAAGAACAATAGTTGTTCTATTTATAATAAATATATTTTATATGGTGTTAGTAAATTGCTGAATGGACTTTACATACTTGAATTGCATGAAAATATACTTCAAATTAAATAAACTAATAAAAGGAAAAGAGAAGATGTTAATTATACCTTTATGTGACACTGTAGACTCGGTCATATCAATGTAACAAGATTATCCAAGTTGCATAAGGATGGGCTCTTAGAGCTATATGATTATGAATCATATCCAACTTGTGAATCTTGTCTCATGGGTAAAATGACTAAATCTTCTTTTAGTGAAAAAAGAGAAAGAGTTATAGAGTTTTTTAGCATTGGTACATGTAGACGTATGTGGACATAAGACAACGAATGCATGAGGAGGGTATTCTTATTTTATTACTTTCACTAATGATGATCATTCAAGATTTGAATATATGTATTTAATGAAATACAAATCTGAATCGTTTGAAAAGTTCAAAGAATTCAGAAGTGAAGTAGAGAAAAAAACTGACAAAAGTATTAAGATTCTTCGATTGGATCGAGGTGGTGAATACTTAAGCAGTGAGTTTTTTAATTGTCTCAAAGAAAATAGTATAATCTCACAATGGACTCAACCCGGAACACCACAGTTGAATTGTGATGCCCCCAAATCCGTGTAACATCGATTACAGGACATGGTGCTCACGATACAAATAAATAACCATCTAACTACATAAACTCTGGAAATAATAATAATAATAATAATCAAAATAATAATAATATCTATTATATATCTATTCAAATAAAATCCCAAGTCTTTATAACCTTAAATAAACTGAAACTTTAACTTAGCGTTTATCGCTACATTACATCATATGCGAAAATATAACTTATTACATAAATAACTCTCATCATTTCATCTTAGACTTTCCCTTGTCCTTGCCCGAGCCCTCGGCATTATCGACTTTAAATTTGAAAGGTTTAAGCAAGAATGAGCACAAATTGCCCAGCAAGTATATAAAGTAGTTTGAGAACATATATCAGAAGTAAAAGCATTAGTATGAATATTTCTCAATAGTTGAAATAATTATCAAGAGATAAACAGGAATATGAAGATAAGAGTTCTAGAATTTTCAATAGCATACTAAAGGGTGTTAGATACCCTAAACATTATTTTGTTTCATCAAAAACCATCAGACGATTTAATAATCAAATAGATTGTAAACCGTCCTTACAAGTACTCCAGGTGATCAACCTATCGTACCCTACATTGTGCACAAGTATAAAGTTTAACTGCATAAGCATAAATGGGACTATATGCTCGACATCTGTTTGCCCGATTATTTGGGTTGTTCATCTTAGTATTCATGCGTGACCTCACCAAAGAAATTTGGATTGGTAAACATTAAATAGCTTCAAAGGATTTAAATTTTTCAAATGTTATATCATTTATCATCAATAATATCTAGCCGAAACAAAAAGCCAGAAAACATCCTTGGAAACAGTTCGTTAAAGAAGTAGAACTTTAAAGTATAGCATTTGTAATAATAACAAAGTAATCATTAATAACGCTTGCAAAGAAATTGCTGTTATATAAATTTACGACAAAGGAACTTGTACGAAAAAGTAAATAGCACAAGTCTGATACTTACTCTTTCCGCAACAACAATGAGTAAAGATTGAATAATTGCTCAATAAAAGCTTAGGGTAAGGAAACTTTCCGATATGTCTTCTACAATTAACGTTATCTACTATCCCTTCACGTAACCTATTCACATATGTCATGTTAAGCAATTAGGTTCTCAAACATCACTTCGAAGTGTAATGGTTCCCTTTTATTTTAATAAGATGATTAAACTCGCACGTATTCAAATATAATTCAATTACATAACATGTTGCTTCGTATAGGCCACGTGGTCCAATAAAGGAATCTGGGAAACATAAATTTCTAACATTTTTAGGACCCAAACCTCCATCAAAAATCTACATAAAACATGCTTATGGGTCTTAAGTCGAAAAACCTTAATTTCCATATTTTTGACATCACATATTTAATTAAACTCATTTATCCATATAACATCATTTATATGAAAAATACAAAATCAGTCACAAAAATATTTCTTTTCTGGGATTTTGCAGAATATAGTCCCACATTGAACATATATTTTTTCCAGAAATTTTAAAATCCATCTACTATTTTTAAATATTCCATAATAGCCAAAAATTCTCAGATTTTTCATAAATCGAAAATAGCTCCGAAAATTCTAAAATTTTCAGGGTTAGCTCCTGTTATATACATGTACTTCCAGTAAACATTTCGTAATATTTGGACTTATACACAAAGAGTTATTCATGTATCTTTTCATATAGTGTCATTAGCCGTAAAATCAATAAATCTCAAACCGTATGGTCAAATATTCTCAAATTTTTACAGGACCTTCATATCTTCTTATATTAACACTCTAAAAGTTTTCTAGAATTTTTAAAGTACAAAAAGTGGACGAAAATGCCCCTGAGATAGACTAATCAAAAACAGTTCCAAGAAAATGGGACATCAAATTCCAACCAAACTACAGAACATTTGACCATGAAACTTGGACACAATATACTTCATATATCATAGTATTTTAAAACAATTATTACCTACCATAATCGGGTCACAGAAACCATGATTCTAAGGCTCCAAAAAACCCGAAAAGTCACAAATTACTAGTTAAACCCAATTTGACAAAAATCCATGATTTTGCTTCTAGCATGTAGTTAAATTGTTCCTAATGTCCAGATCATCTATACTCATATAAATACACATGTTACAATAATTGAACTCACTAAATTTCAATGATATTATTAGCATCATTGTGTCATATTATCAAATATTTGGCATGCATGACATAATTCCTTGAATCTCTACGATATTAAGGCATGATTTAACCAGAACTTTTGTTCATACATCCACATAACATCAACTAACAGTAGCATGGCATTACAAAGTCTAAAACAAATTGTTTGGAAAAAGTCACATAAGCATATTCTCTCATTTTTACTAAAGAACATGCAAAAGAGAGTTCATGGCTTAACTCTTTGATGAATTCTACTTGCTCGAACTCCTCCAATGATTCTCCTTGCTTGATTAGTCACTGAGAACTCCAAAATTCGCCACTCTCTCAAGCTCCTTCCTCTATCACTCTCAACTTCACTCACGGTAGGATTTTTTTACAAAGTGGAAGAAGAGACTTGGATTGGGAGTATATATAAAATATGTTATCAATTGATTTTCTAGTCCTTCCATCTCCAACATAAGTTATATGTATTAATTATATTGTATAAATTCAATTTAGTATGGGGTGGGGTTAGAGAAAGGAAAAGTCTTGGATTTGTAAGGAGTTTATAACTCCCTCCTCCCTCATTACCTTGTAATATGAATACTCCCTCTCTTGTCCCAATTTGGTTAACACATGGGCCCCATGGTTGCTGCACTTTTCTATTAAAATATTACTATAACCAATTTAATCTCTTAATACACTATTTTGACAATTTTGCCCTCCGTAGCCAAACGTTTTGATACTAATATCGATTCCTACTAAATCGACGTTCCGAACGTCATTGGACTATCTGTTTCGTCAAATTAGCCTCCAAAATTCGTGGTTGACTTTTTACCTGAAAAAGAACCAGTTGACTTTGACCAAAAAGTCTAACTTGACTAATTTCGACGTTCCGGACTCAAATACGCAGTCCATGTCTCTAAAATCCGCTCTGAAATCAATATCATGTTTTAATCCCCTCCTACGCAATTAATCAATTTAATTATATAACTAACTCAAATAGTTAAATTAATCTAAACCAACTATTTACGCATACCTCATCACATAAACTTAAAATTAAACATGTACGAATAACACATATACATCTAATAATAGAAATCACACAAGAGTTTCACATAAATTCATTTATTGATAATTATTAAATTACATAATAAACTCGGATATTACATTCACCCTCCTTTTAAAGGATTCCGTCCCCAGAATCATTACAAGTTAAACAAAAAGACTAGGGTAATTTTTCATCATTTTCTCCTTGAGTTCCCATGTAGCCTCCTCGGCATTGTGTTTCCTCCATACTACCTTAACAGAATGTATTATCCTATTTTGTAACACTTGTTCTTTTCTTTCAATTACCTGTACAGGAACCTCTTCATAGGTTAAGTCCTTTTCAAACTGGGTGGGTTCATACTCTATGACATGCTTGTAGTCTTGCTTATAGGGTTGTAGAACCAATACGTGGAACACATTGTTTACATGATCTAACTCCGGAGGTAAAGCTATTTCATAAGCTACCTCACCAACTCGTCTTAACACTTCAAAGGGTCTTATGAATATGGGACTAAGTTTTCCCTTCTTCCCAGATCTCATTTTCCCTTTCCAAGGTGAAACCTTTAGAAACACATAAGTTCCAACATCAAAGTCTCATTGTTGTTGATGTTGATCAGCATATTTCTTTTGTCGATCCTGAGCCATCACTAATCTTGCACGTATCATTTTGATCACATCCACAGTTTGCTGCACCAATTCTGTCCCTAGAAATTGACATTTTCCTACTTCATCCCAGCACAATGGCGTTCTGTATTTCCTTCCATATAAAGCTTCATAAGGTGGCATACCGATGCTCGCATGATAACTATTGTTGTACGTAAATTCCACCAACGGTAGGTGGTCATCCCAACTTCCTTTGAAGTCCATAACACATGCTCTCAGAAACTTCTTACTTTTGTCGGTGTCTTAAGTTGTTCCCAATTAAGTACTGCCTTCACTTTCGTTGGATCCACAGAGATTCCATCTTTGTCAATCACGTGACCCAGAAATTAAACTCTTTCCAACTAGAATTCGCACTTCAAAAATTTTACGTATAGCTTATCCCTCCTCAACGCCTCCAATACCATTCTTAAATGTTTAGCAGGACCTTCTTGAGTTTTGGAATAGATCAGGATATCATCTATAAACACAACTACGAATTTATCTAAATATTGCTTGAACACCTAGTTTATCATGTCCATAAATGATGTCGACGCGTTCGTTAACCCAAATGACATCACCAGGAACTCGTAGTGTCCGTAACGAGTCCTAAATGTTGTCTTGGGTACATCTTCCTTCCTCACCTTCAACTGGTGATATCCCGTCCTCAAGTCGATCTTGGAAAAATATTTCGCTCCTCCCAATTGATCGAAGAAATTATCTATCCTGGGTAACGAATATTTGTTTTTTATTGTTACTTTGTTCAACTCTCGATAGTCGATACAAAGCCTCATCGACCCATCTTTCTTTTAAACAAATAAAATTGGTGATCCCCAAGGAGACACACTCGGTTGGATATACTTCTTATCCAACAACTCCTGCAACAGTACCATCAACTCCTTCATCTCCACCAGTGCCATTTTGTATATGGCTTTCAAAATCGGTGTCGTTCCAGGTACTAAATCTATAACAAATTCGATCTCCCTATTTGGTGATAAACCTGGCAAATCCTCTGGAAACACGTCGGGAAACTCACTTACAACGGGTATCTATCCCATCTCTGTCTCTACTTTCTAGGTATCAACAATATGGGCGGAAAAACCTACACATCTTTTTCTTAATGACTTCTAACTGCATCATCATCGTCAGACAACTCAAGTGTCTAGGAAATTTACTACCATAGAACACTACCTTAGACCGATTTGGAGTCCGAAGGTTTATACACTTCTTCCGCAATCTATCATTTCCCCATGGTTAAATAACCAATCCATACCTAGAATTACATCAAATTCTCAGAGTTGAATTGGAATTAAATCAACATGTAACTTATACCGCCTTATATCTATAACACAATTCCTATGAATATGGCTAACAGGAATTATTTCCTTATCACAACTTCTATGTTCATAGGATATTCTAATTCTTCATGGGGTAAGTTTAATCGTTGGGAGAATTCATGTGATACGTAAGCAGATATATCATTGATCGGAATGATTGTTGGTCAATTTTGCTATCGCTAAATCGCGCGCAAGCATATGCGATCCACAAGTAATATATGATAAGTTGAGTGTCGTACCCACGAGGATGAAGTCTTAAGTGATAATCAACTACAAAGGTAAAGTGTATACTGTCTTATCTAAACAAGTGAAATAAGATGGTGTGTTAAGCTAATTGAATTTAAAAGTGAAAACTAAGAGAAATAGTTGTACTAGGAAGTCAAGAAAGGAGTACAATTCCCCTAATGCATCGCCTAGTCTCCTAACTCTCCATATTACAAACGAATAAAGGAATGGTCAGCCGAGAACAATAATTACACAAAAGCTTCTATCGAAGGTCAATTGCACATCCCTAGCTAGATGAATCACAATATGTCTATTGGTGAAAATAACTAGGCTAGGGTCATTAAGCTTAGTCTCAAGGCTACACAAGGCAAATAGTGATATGTCTATCCTATTAGCATTTTATACACATATTCCATAGGCATGGTCATAACATGTGTTCTTGCATTTAAGAGTGAGATATTAATATCCATTTTCTAATATCGATCAACATCTATACCAATAACCCTGTTAGGCAATCAGTCAATAAGCAAGAAATACAACAACCCATTCCAAAATTATTCATTATATAAATAGGAGAGAAATTTAATTAAGCTAAATAATAGGTTAAATTGAAATCCTAAAAATGGAATTAGTTCATATACATGGTATTAATACACATTTTTAACACATTCAGCATTCTCAGTAATACACAAATAAATGGGAGATATGGAATAAGAAAACCGGGACTTGAAGTGTTCTTTCCCCAAATATTCCTTCTTCCGTAGCTCCCCGAGCACTATTGGATGCAATAACTCTTCCTCCTAGAAGCACGACTTCTTTCTCTTCTACGTAATTAATACTGTAATAAAATCCTATCTAACTCTCTATGTAATAAATATCGCATGCGGCTGCTGTCTGAATATATCCCTCTCCCTCTCTTTCTTTAGGTCATTAAAAGCTCTCTACTACCTGGACACCGGAGCTCGTGCTACGGCGCGAGCATTGAACTAGCAAGTGGTGCTGCGGCACCACGTAGGCTTAAAAACACTGCAGGCTGCGGTGCGACCCTATAAAGACTTCGATCTATAAAGAGAATGACGTCCACCGGGGTGGCAACTGCGGCGTGAGATCTAAGCTTATCCCAAGACAAGCTGTAGCAAAAATTCCCATTATACCCTTGGAAGCTGGAAAAGATTTGTAAAGCCCTGCAAATCAAGCCAGTGAGGTCTTAGCCAAAATCCTAACCTACGAAAGATCTTATCTCCCCTCATCAATGGGAGTACGTAGGCAGCCATTTACGGTCCGGTCTAACCTTTACAAAAACAAAAACAAAACCCTTTTCACCACATACAACTTTCAACCTTTTCACGCTAGGTTAGAACTACGCAGACCTGATCTCCCGCATCCACAGGAGTACATAGGCAACCATTAGTGGTGCGGTCTAACCCTTAAAAGAAATATCTAAACCTAAACATCAATCCCAAGACACCAAGGAAAACCTCTAAGTTAGCAACCCATGTTAAGAAGACCCAATAAGCACTCTAATGTCATTCCATCCAATCGCACAAGTTCCAGAAAGGAAGAAACGAAGATACACCAAGTCAACCAAAGAATGAGGACCTTCAAAGAGCTTACACCCTCAATCATAAGTCTTTATCAAATCAAAAGAAAATCATCAAGGCCGATTGCAAAAAAAATTCAGGAACAATGATTGAGGGAATCAAAGCCTAAATCCACTACCTGTTCACCATAGGTACAGAGGTGAAAGCCTCTTGAGATCTCGGTATCTTATCAGCCCATCTATTAAAACAATTATCCCAAAAAACAAGCAAGGCTGGGGCAATTTCAAAATTGGCGACAACTCGATATTGGAACCCTTACAACAAGACTGGGGAAATCTCAGAAACATCGACAACTCAACACTGGGGCATTTATCAACCATCCTAAAGAGGAAAATACACCAGTTAGCACCATCAGCATGGTACATCATCATTAGAGTTTCCCTCATATCATCTCACTGGCGATTCAGTATGATCATTTGGTTTTTTCTGATCATACTGTTCTCAAAATGAATAATCTACATGGGAGGTATGACTCTTTCATCTCTTTATGAGTTTTCAGTCTCCATTTACATGCATTAGCGATAATATACATGTTAAGTATTCTTAGAAAGAGGGTTTTGCTTAACTTGTTACGAATGGGATTAATTCTAATAAGCGTCCGTGGGGAAAGAATCACGGGAACGATTAGAGAATTAAGATTATTCAACCTTTTTGATTAGGCACGACATCTTAGTTCAAAGTTGTTTTTGGAACATGCTTGACCTTATATGCATGTATGCACTTTATGATTGACCTAACTCTTAGTTGTGGGGTATGAAGCTATATCAAAAATAATGGCAATTAATGAGGAAATAAAAAGTTGCCAGCCTAATGTCTCGAATCGTGGCCTAGGTTACTCGAGTTATTAAGCATGAGGGGTGTCTTTACACCTGGTGCCCTAAAACCATCTAGTTTAGGAGTCATCGATCCAACTCTCGTTACATTGGGTAACTTAGCCCCTAAAAAAATGAGCATTGAAAAAAGAAAAGGCAAAACTTGAGCAGATCTAAATCGCGACGTAGGTTATTCGAGTAATTAAGCCCGAGGGGTGTCTTTACACCTGGTGCCCTAAAGCCATCTGGTTTGGGAGTCACCAGCTCAACGCTCCCTACATGGGTGACTTAGAGCCTAAGAAAACGGAACTGTCAAACTCAGGCAAGGAAATAAATAGAGTGATCGCCTAACTTGTCTTAAAGCCTGGCCTTTATTACTCGAGCCAATAAACCCGAAGGGGTGTCTTAACACCTAGTGCCCTAAAGCCCTCTGATTTGGGAGTCATTGGTCCAAAACCCATTGCATGGGTAATTCTGAATAGCCTAAGAAAATGAGAGAAGTTAGGCGAGAGGAAAAAAGAGCGAGAATCAAGAAAATTTATGAAGGCATAGAAATGAAACCCCTGCTAAGAGTTGCGTCACTCATAGTGCGTGTGTCATATAAAGTCAATTCTGCAAAAAATAACTTCTAGAGCGAAGATGAAGTATCTGTGATATAGGGAGATATGTCTTTTGAATCTAATCCTACCCATGAATAATGTCCATGGATGCTTCAAAATTTCCTTGCGATTTAATAACTTATTCAAAAGCATAACTTCTACTTCAAATGCCTTATTCAAAATAGTGTACTAATCCTGATGACCAAGCCGTCAAGCTTTTGGTTAATTTTGTTCTTTCGATGTGCAGGATATTACTCACTCTTGACTTGGTCAACAAAAAGAGTTTCTCATATGAATTCCCGACATCAACATGGGAAAGGAGTGGGGCATTTTCCAATTCCAAGAAAGGGAAGGAGTTTAAGGCAGGATCAAGCCTCTCATCAAAAGAAATGGGAGAACTCCTGAAAGAAATCAAAGCGACATAAGCTTGCCCCTACAAAAGAAGGGGAAAATTCTCAAGAAAGTCCTTAACTCAAAAGTAGAAGCCCAATGACAAAAGGTCTAGAGAATGAAAACCTCATCATCAAATGTGTCAACCTGCGTCAAGTCCTCACAAGTCGAGGCCTCTACACCAAAATTCAAATCTGGGCATCGAAAGAACGGGCTGCACCATCCAGGATATCGGTGCATTCAAATCATCACCCAAAAGTTTTGAATCAAAAGCTCAAGGGAATGGGGTATAAGCACCTAACAGTGAAAAGAAACTTCAAATCACCTCAAAAAGGGTGAGGTAAGTTTCTACTCCTGATAATTTAAAATGTGCATCAACCTAGGAAAATAGACTCCTAAGGATAAATCTAGATTATCACATCATGCATGATTTGCACATGTACAAATGTGCTACATCACCGTACATCTTCATCAAGGTTTAGCATGCATCTCTAGTATATTTAAATATGTGTGCACATTAAATACCTAGATTAGAGAAAAATTTCATCATAGAAATTAGTTGGTTGTCATCAATCAAGCGTAACATCTAGTAAAGTTTGGTGATGTAAGTCGCTGAATATTACTTCAGCGAAGGTATCAGAAGATGTGGTACTCTAAACCATTGGCATCAATTCAGTGTAACATCAAGATAGTTCATCGATGAAAGCTTTGTACACCACTATTAGTGTGAGGCCCCCAAAATAGGTATACATCACCCATTCTGAGTCGCCAAATACATGGTACATAAATCAAATACAAACTTCTTTTATACAATACGACAACAATACTGTAGCTTAGAGTTTTTCACGAATATTATCTCATAAACAGTATTCAAACGCAAATGAAGTCCTCATTACATTTATTATCACTCTATTTCATAAAATAGTGAGGACTACTATAGCCACCATCTCGGACCGTCACTCTGTTCCCCGACTAGTCCTGGCTACATTCTCATTTCCTGAAGAGAACAATGAAAGCAAAAGGGTGAGCTCAACTAGCCTAGTAATAAATATTATGACTAAGATAATGCAGAATAAATTATCGTTAGCCTTCAACAATGTTAAACTGATAAAAATACAATAAACATCACTTTTAACTGCAGTGGAACAAGCAATCCATTAGAAGAGTCAAGTAGAGCATGATATCTACTATCTTCTATGATTTAAAAAGTTTTTCAACAACTTTATCGCTGAGACTCATCTTAATAAATAAACCACATCATCGAATCATCCATGCACTACGAGCCAAGGATATTCATGTAATCATCAATGGTCATGATCACACCAACAACTGTCCATCAATGCACTACAGGCCAATGAGGACTTTACCACATCATTTGTAACATTATAGTCATGATTATACCGAATAATCCTTGGTCATAATCATACCAATCAATAGTACATCTATGCACGTAAGCCACAGATGACTTTTATCACAATATAAGCATGAGGATGATGACAATGATATAAGAATTCAATTAAAAGAAAACAAAGGATACTGCTTTGTGGAGTAAAGTAATGTCCAAATTATTCACATGATACTGCTTTGTGGAGTAAAATTCAAGAATAATATTGTATCAAAAATGATTTAGACAGCAAAGAAATCAATTTTTGTCATGAATAATTCCCCAGGTGAATAGTACTAGAGTGAATAGTATCCCATGAATAGTACTTCGGGAATAGTACCCCATGAATAGTACTTTGTGAATAGTACCCATGAATAGTACTTTGTGAATAGTACCCATGAATAGTACTTTGTGAATAGTACCCCATGAATAGTACTGTATAAATGAATATTACTCATGGATAGTACTCCGACATGAAAATCTTAAAATTTAACAAGAATATGCAGAAAATATCCTTGTGAAACGATACTAGATGAAATACAAATTTCAAGGATATTCTACTAATTTCACATAGTATAGAAGTAATACTTTAACAAAATGAGGGTATAATTAGGAATACGAGATGAAATAATATTACTTATATACTACAGAGTATGGAAGAAAATATTATTCCTTATGAATACTGAAAAAAATAATATCCCTTACCTCAGAAGAAGACTGGATACTAGAATAGTGAAGTAGCAGACTTCTCTTCTTCTTTCTCTCTATAGCTTCTCTCTCTATAGTTTCTCTCTCTATAATTGCTCTTGTGAGTCTTAGTGAATTGGTGAGAATGAAAGAAGAATGATCTTTTAGTTATAGGAAAATATAGTTTCGATAATTGCACGTTTTGGGGCTCGAAATATTACAGTATAATACATTTATCTTTTCCTTCATTTTTAATTTAGTCCTGCAAGTATTATCAAACTTGCACCACCTTCCCTAATAGTACATGAATGTGAATTAATAGTACATTCATGTGAATTAATAGTTCTATACATGTAAAAAAATACTTACGATATAGTACCTTCATCTATACCTCTATTTTTAATTTAGTCATGCAAGTATTATCAATCTTGCACCACCTCCCCTAATAGTACATGCATGTGAACACATAGTTATAATCATGTGAATTAATAGCAATTAATTGCTCATTTATCCGATTAATTACCCGATTGGTCAATATAACCTCCAAAAATCAATTATTATCGAAATAAATGTCGATTCCACTAACACAAATAATCTCAACACAATGGAAATATCAATTTCATCTTTAATCAACACGAACGTATTCATCATTAATATTATAACTCACAATATTTAACAAACAGATCTTTCCCAGGAAAGAGGGGGCTTTCCGATAAGGATTTCTCCATATTCGGGCTTAATTAGGTGACCAAACCTCTCATTGACAGAACTTTCTAGACATTGTCAATATTGTAAATAATAATATGAATAACTTTGTCGTCTCAATTATTGATTTAATAATATAAAATATTATACAAATGATAATGTGACAATAATTGAATCAATAATATGAGAGATATTATGCAGCAATTACTGTAGCAATAATTGAGTATAACTGAGTGACTTCTCACGTAAGCATCAATAATCAATATTGTGTGCTACTATACAACCACGCGTATTATTGTTCTTTTACCACCGGGTATTTCAACAGTTTAACGGTAAAACTTTCGCCGTTATTTTTATAAAAAGATAATTCTTTCGTTTTCTAACTCGGATAATAATTTCATTTGTGGGGTCCACCAATGATTGTGTCCTCGTACGAATATTCCCCGACCAATCGAATATTTTATAACCAGTTGCTTACTTTGCAAAATTTATAAATATTACGCACAACTATAACATTATATCAAATCCACACCATAATATTCAAAAATATATTTTGAGAAAAATTAATCTTTATTCATAAAAGTTGGGGTCTTACAGTTAGAGTGAGAATTGAAACAGTTTGGTGATGTCAACGTAGTCAACTACTAGCAGGGTAGGATCCATTGTCAAACTACCAGCAGGGTAGGCTCCGTTGTAAACTACCAGTGTATGCATCGGGAAGATCCGATGATTTCATAACGTCATCCCAGTAAAGATGTAGAAAACATCTCAATTTCTCTTCATCAAATAGGCATCAGTAACACTGACAAAAAGCCAAACCGTTGGAGTCAACACCAGTATAGGCATTAGTAATAACCGATAAAGGTAAAGTGATTTGCAATGTGCGAAGTGCGATTTGCGATATGTGAAATGCGATGTGCAATTTAGGAACTATGATTTGCGAAAACATTTTAACATTAATCATAACATTTATTACATTGCGATTTGCATCATTAAGAATACCTTGTCATATTTCATGTTTCTAGTAATCTTTATCATGTTTATTCCATTGCATTGCAGGAACATGATAAAGAAGGGCATCTGTAGACACTCAAAATTTCATTTTTCTATTACTAACTATACAAGAGGATAAAAGCGTCTTTTCACACTCTAGAGATAACCTTAGAGGACCATAACATCAGTTCCAACCCCGGAGATAACCCCGGGAGATCCAATTTCCAACCCCGGATGTCGACGTCGGGATTTTTATTTGTCCCTTTCTATTTTTGTCTTTTGGTGTTCACATGGTAGGTGAGATTTGTTTAAAAAAGTAAGTTTGAAAATGTCCGACATGTATATGTCGGCGATTTGACTGTAAGAGTCGCCAGTTGGTATTTTTAAATGGTTGCACCAACTAAACCAAGAAAAGGTTTGCACAAAGACCTAGTGATGTGACACTGTTTAACAGGTTTGAAAAATCAAAATTTGTTAGGGTCTAGGGGCTTGATTAAGCAGAAGGAAGGTGTTAGGCACCCCTCATCTTCCGTGATAACACGGTTAGCGCCACTTTTCAATTTAAACTTTTATCTAAATGTGTGTATGTAGGTCTATGTGCAGTTGTTTGGAAGTAGTGTTATTCCTCGTTCGCACCTATATACAAAGAGTTTGACTTTTGTATAAAAGTTCAATTTTAACGAGATATGGAAGTGATGTTTTGTAAAATAGGTTTTTCAAACCCTTGTGCTCAATAGTAATTGAGGCCTTTGATACTTCCATTTTATTATGTGTTCGATGTAAGACCCCAACTTTTATAAATAAAGATGAATTTTCTATAAATATCATTTTTGAATATTATGGAGTAAATTTGATATAATGTTATAGTTGTGGGTAATATTTATAAATTTTGCAAAGTACGCAAGTTGTTATATAATATTCGATTGGTCAGGGAATATTCGTTTTAACAGAGAATATTTGTACAACGACACAATCATTGGTGGATCCCACAATGGAATCATTGTCGAATTGAGAAAACGACAAAAATACTTTATGAAAATAACGGCGGAAGTTTTACTGTTAACTGTTGAAACACCCGGTGTTAAAATTACAAAGATAATCTGGCAGAAGTGCATACAGATACACAGTATTGATTATTGATGCTTACGTGAGAAGTTATCTCAGTTTTGTTTATACATATATATATATGTGTGTGTATGTGTGTGTGTGTGTGTGTGTTAGTCAAATTGGGTGGGGGGGGAGGGGATTTGATATTCACGTGGAGGAAGTACAAGCATTATTATTTTATATATATATATATATATATGATAGTGGATTGTGGGTGGAGGAAAGCATTATTATTTTATATATATATATATATATGATAGTGAATTTGGGTGGAATTGATTTACGGGTTGAAGATGTCTAGTAAAGCATGTGTTTTATATATATAAATATATTAAAATTTTGTTTTTATTTGGTAACTTGGCGTATGAATTCATCCATGAGTGATTTGTCTGATTTCTTTCTGTTTCGTCCATGATTAATTTTTAAACAGTACCCCTTCAATTCTCCTATAAATAGAAGTTCATTCATTCATTATTTTTTACGAATTCACTGAAACTCTAGAGAGAGAAATTATAGAGAAAAGTATTCTGCTACTTCCCTACTCTTATATTCAGTTTCTTTTACGGTAAGGGGTATTATTTCTTTTGTATTCATGAAGAGAACTCCTGTTATTCCATTCTTTATTATTCTGCTGGAATAACCTGTATACGCGAACTACCCTATACTTGGTGACATTCTTCTAATATTCCGTTTTTATTATTATTCTATTGGAATATCCTCGTTTACATGCTTTTTCTGTGGGACCGGTTCCGCTTTTTATTATTTTGTTGGAACAATCTATCGGTCTTAATTTACTTTGACCGGTTCCATTACTTATTAATCTGTTGGAATAACTTTGTCTGTCAAGTCTGTGTATGCATGGTGATTTCTTTTGTTATTCCATTCATTGTCATACTCAGTTGGTTAAAGTTTTGACTTCTATACTCCATGAGATTAGTGGAATATCCTTGATATTTGCGCTTCATCCAGTATCTTTTCATGGAAATATTCTTCTGAGCATTCTTGAATTTTACTCTACAAAGCAGTATCATGTTAACAATTTGGACGGTTATTAGTTCTGAATAAATTAATTCTTGAACTTGTTTTATTGAATTCTTATATCATTGTCATCATCCTCATGTTTATATTTTTTGAAAGTCATCTATGGCCTGTAGTGCATGGATGGACTTGGTATGATTATGACCAAGGATTATTCGGTGTAATCATAACCGTAATGTTACAAATGATGTGGTAAAAGTCCTCATTTGCCCGTAGTGCATTGATGGACAGTTGTTGGCATGATCATGACCATTAATGAATATACAAATATTCTTGGCCCGTAGTGCATGGATAATTGTGGTCGTGATACAAAAGAATACCCTTGGATGTAGTGCAGGGGTGATTCGGTGATGTGGATTATTTATTATTCTGCATTATCTTAGTCATAATATTTCTTACTGGGCTAGTTGAGCACACCCTTTCTTTCACTATTCTCTTCAGGAAATGAGAACATAGCAGGAACTAGTCTGGGGAGCGGAGTGACTCGGCCTCAGAGGATAGCATTAGTAGTCCTCACTATTCTGTGAAATAGTGTGTTAATAATTGTAATGAGGACTCCTTTAGAGTTTGTATAATCTCTAGTAGACAATAATTGTATTCAAACTCACAGTTATATTTGGTCGTATTGTACACGATAGTTGTATTAGTAAGTTGTATTTGAATTTTGTACCATGTATCTGACGACCCAAGATGGGTGATGTATACCTAATTTTGGTGGCGTCATAGTTGGTATCAAAGCTTAGGGATATGATCCCTGGCTATGATGAGAGAATAGAACTAGAAGGGGAGAGACGAGGAATTCCTTCGCTAGTATGACCTACCTAAGTTTATTTGGTATTTAATTGGTCGGTCAGAATATAGGGATAATATGTTTCATGTCAATTAACATTTTGTTTTGTGGCAGTATCTGAAAATGACATCTAAGAATGTTGAGAATAGCAATGGAGCACAGGCGACCGTTGATTCACCACATATCAATAATCAGGATAATGTGCATCAAGAAGGTGATAATCCTCATGCAAACAACAACACTGACCAAATGATGAATCATGGATTGTTCAGAGGTTTTATGCAATTCATGCAACAGTAGGCGAGAGCAGCTCCTGTCCAAAACGTAGGTGGAAATACTGGAAACTCTCGGACGGTCACCGCTAAACAGTTCAAGGAGCTGGGACCACCGGAGTTTATTGGAGAGCCAAAACCACTTATGGCGGAAGCATAAATAAAGCGGATCACCTAGATTTTTGATGTCTTGGGATTCTCCGAGGAGCAAAAGGTTCCCTTTGCCGCCTTTATGTTGTGAGGAGAGGCAGATTACTGGTGGGAATCGGTAAAGCGTACTCAACCTGCCGCACAGAAGATGTCTTGGGAGAAGTTCTAAGAGCTATTCAACGACAAATACTTTCCCGAAAGTATTCGTCACATGAAGGAGGCGGAGTTTATCAAGCTGGAGCAAAATAATATGACCGTGTCGCAGTATGAGGCTAAATTTGCTGAGTTGTCCCGGTTTGCGTCCCACTTGGTGGACAATGAAAAGCGAATGACGCGAATGTTTTTGCGAGGTTTGAAACCTGAGATATGTCAACATCTTATTTCTCATAAACTGTGTTTGTATTCATATGTTGTAAATAGGGCTCAGTTAGTAGAACGCGATAATGAGTCAACGCAATCAAAAGAGAGCAGCCGACAAAATGATAATACCAGTGAGAGCAGTCATCGAAGCGGTGACAACAAGCGTGGAGGAAATCAACAGGCTAGAAATGGTAACCACTTCGGTGGTAATCAAGGTCAAAACAATAAGAATGGACATTTCAAGAAGTGGAGATTCAACAATGATGGAAAGACGTCAGCACCAGCACCCATTGTTAAGGAAGGAGAATGACCACCTATCATATGCTTCAAATGCGGAGGGGGGGGGGACACATCAGTCCAAACTGCGCATTGCCGTCCAAAGCATGTTATAATTGTTGAAGAGAAGGGCACTTAGCCCAATTTTGTCGTTCACCGAAGACAAGTTCAGCTAGGATGGAGGCACCAAAGGCCGTCCCAGAAAAGTCAAAACCGGTAGTGCAAGGGAGGGCGTTTGTTGTGACCTCCCAGAAAGCAAGGAACCCGAATGAGGTCATCACGGGTAAGCTTATCATAAACTCTAGTGAAGTCTATACTTTATTTGATACCGGTTCTACCCATTCTTTTATTTCTCCTACTTTCACTCAACGATTAAATTTGACTCCGGAGAAATTAGATTTTGACTTATCTGTGGAAACTCCATTGGGAGAAACCTTCATTACATCCACTATTTATAAGTCTTGTTTGGTTCAAATCGGTACCCTCATATTACCTGTCTATCTTATTTCATTGAAAATACTTGCATTTGACGTGATTCTAGGGATTGATTGGTTAACTACTTATCATGCAAAAATTGATTGTTTTCATAAGGTTGTTAGCTTTCATATTCCTAATCAACCTATTATACGAATTGAAGTGACCAAACCATTAAAATCAATCACGATCATCTCAAGCCATAAAGCTATTCGTTTATTGAAAAATATATTCCGTCTTTATTATTATTCTATTGGAATATCCTCACATGCATGCGTTTTCTGGTGGGACCGGTTAAATCTTTATTATTATTACATTGGAATATCGTATGCATGCGTTTCTATTTGGACTTGGAATTCATCTTTATTATTATTCTATTGGAATATCCTATCATGCGTTTTACTGTGGGACTGGTTCCGTCTTTATTATTACGTTGGAACAATCTCCAGTGCGAATTTACTTTGACCGGGTTCCGTTACTTATTAATCTGTTGGAATAACACGCTCATGCTCAAGTACCGCATGCATGGTGATTTCTTTTGTTATTCCATTCGTTGTTATACTCAGTTGGTTAAAGTTTTGACTTCTATACTCCATGAGATTAGTGGAATATCCTTGATATTTGCGCTTCATCCAGTATCTTTTCATGGAAATATTCTTCTGAGCATTCTTGAATTTTACTCTACAAAGCAGTATCATGTTGACAATTTGGACGTTATTAGTTTCTGAATAAATTAATTCTTGAACTTGTTTTATTGAATTCTTATATCATTGTCATCATCCTCATGTTTATATTTTTTGAAAGTCATCTATGGCCTGTAGTGCATGGATGGACTTGGTATGATTATGACCAAGGATTATTCAGTGTAATCATAACCGTAATGTTACAAATGATGTGGTAAAAGTCCTCATTGGCTCGTAGTGCATTGATGGACAGTTGTTGGCATGATCATGACCATTAATGAATATACAAATATTCTTGGCCCGTAGTGCATGGATAATTGTGGTCGTGATACAAAAGAATACCCTTGGATGTAGTGCAGGGGTGATTCGGTGATGTGGATTATTTATTAAGCTGAGTCTCAACGATAAAAGTGATGAAAAACCTTTTAAATCATAAAAGATAGTAGATTTTATTCTCTACTTGACTCTTTTAATGGATTGCTTGTTCCCGCTGAGTTAAACTTGATGTTGTTATATTTTATCAGTTTAAACTTTGTTGAAGGCTAATGGTAATTTATTACGCATTATCTTAGTCATAATATTTCTTCTTTGGGCTAGTTGAGCTCACCCTTTCTTTCACTATTCTCTTGAAATGAGAACATAGCGAGGAACTAGTCGGGGAGCGGAGTAGCGGTCGAGGAGGATAACATTAGTAGTCCTCACTATTCTGGGTGAAACAAAGTGTGTTAATAATTGTAATGAGGACTCCTTTTAGGTTTGTATAATCTCTAGTAGACAATAATTATATTCAAACTCATAGTTATGTTTGGTCGTATTGTACCATAACAGTTGTATTAGTAAGTTGTATTTGAATTTTGTACCATGTATCGGCGACCCAAGATGGGTGATGTATACCTAATTTTGGGGGCGTCACAGTTGGTATCAAAGCTTAGGGATATGATCCCTGGCTATGATGTGAGAATAGAACTAGGAGGGGAGAGACGAGGAATTTCTTCGCTAGTATGACCTACCTAAGTTTATTTGGTATTTAATTGGTCTGTCAGAATATAGGGATAATATGTTTCATGTCAATTAACATTTTTTTTTTGTGGCAGTATCTGAAAATGACATCTAAGAATGTTAAGAATAGCAATGGAGCACAGGCGACCGTTGATTCACCACATATCAATAATCAGGATAATGTGCATCAGGAAGGCGACAATCCTCATGCAAACAACAACACTAATCAAATGATGAATGATGGATTGTTCAGAGGTTTTATGCAATTCATTCAACAGCAGGCGAGAGCAGCTCCTGTCCATAACGTAGGTGGAAATACTGGAAACTCTCGGACGGTCACCGCTAAACAGTTCAAGGAGCTGGGACCACCGGAGTTTATTGGAGAGCCAAAACCACTTATGGCGGAAGCATAGATAAAGAGGATCACCAAGATTTTTGATGTCTTGGGATTCTCCGAGGAGTAAAAGGTTCCCTTTACCGCCTTTATGTTGTGAGGAGAGGCAGATTACTGGTGGGAATCGGTAAAGCGTACTCAACCTGCCGCACTGAAGATGTCTTGGGAGAAGTTCCAAGAGCTGTTCAATGACAAATACTTTCCCGAAAGTATTCGTCACATGAAGGAGGTGGAGTTTATCAAGCTGGAGAAAAATAATATGACCGTGTCGCAGTATGAGGCTAAATTTGCTGAGTTGTCCTGGTTTGCGTCCCACTTTGTGGATAATGAAGAGCGAATGACACGAATGTTTTTGCGAGGTTTGAAACCTGAGATATGTCAACATCTTATTTCTCATAAACTATGTCTATATTCAGATGTTGTAAATAGGGCTCAGTTAGTAGAACGCGATAATGAGTCAACGCAATCAAAAGAGAGCAGCCGGCAAAATGATAATACCAGTGAGAGCAGTCATCAAAGCGGTGACAACAAGCATGGAGGAAATCAACAGGCCAGAAATGGTAACCACTTTGGTGGTAATCAAGGCCAAAACAATAAGAATGGACATTTCAAAAAGTGGAGATTCAACAATGATGGAAAGACGTCAGCACCAGCACCCATTGTTAAGGAAGTAGAACAACCACCTATCTTATGCTTCAATTGAGGGGGGGACACATCGATCCAAAGCTAGCGATGTCAGTCCAAAGCATGTTATAATTGTGGAAGAGAAGGGCACTTAGCCCAATTTTTTCGTTCACCGAAGATAAGTTCAACTAGGATGGAGGCACCAAAGGTCAGTCCCAAAAAAGTCAAACCTAGAGTGGTGTGAGGAGGCGTTTGTTGTGACCTCCGAGAAAGCAAGGAACCCGAATGAGGTCATCACGGGTAAGCTTATCATAAACTCTAGCGAAGTCTATACTTTATTTGATACCGGTTCTACCCATTCTTTTATTTCTCCTACTTTCACTCAACGATTAAATTTGACTCCGGAGAAATTAGATTTTGACTTATCTATGGAAACTCCATTGGGAGAAACCTTCATTACATCCACTATTTATAAGTCTTGTTTGGTTCAAATCGGTACCCTCATATTACCTGTCTATCTTATTTCATTGAAAATACTTGCATTTGACGTGATTCTAGGGATTGATTGGTTAACTACTTATCATGCAAAAATTGATTGTTTTCGTAAGGTTGTTAGCTTTCATATTCCTAATCAACCTATTATGCGAATTCAAGCGACCAAACCATTAAAATCAATCACGATCATCTCAAGCCATAAAGCTATTCGTTTATTAAAAAATGGATGTCAAGCTTTCTTAGCTCATGTCACAGATCTAAATAAAAATACATCAGCTTTGAATGATATTTCTATTGTTAATAAATTTCCGACGTATTCTAGAAGAACTTCCAGCCTACCCCCAGGCGTGAAATTGAATTTTGTATCGACCTTTGAACCCGGACAAAACCCATTTCCAAAGCCCCATATCGAATGGCTCCTATTGAATTTCAGGAGTTAAAGACCTAACTGCAGGAATTGTTAGACATTGGCTTTATTCGTCCTAGTACTTCTCCTTGGGGTGCTCCTGTTCTATTCGTGAAGAAGAAAGATGGGAGTATGCGACTTTGTATTGATTATCGGGAGTTGAATCATGTCACCATCAAAAATAGGTACCCATTGCCACGTGTTGATGACTTGTTTGACCAGTTGCAAGGAGCTAAATTCTTTTCAAAGATTGATCTTCGTTCTGGATATCACCAATTGAAGATTAGAATAGATGACATTCCAAAGATGGATTTCAGAACTCGGTACAGGCATTATGAATTCCTAGTCATGTCCTTTGGATTGACTGATGCTCCTGCTGCCTTCATGGATATAATGAACCGAGTATTTAAGGAATATTTGGATCACTTTGTGGTCGTCTTTATTGATGACATCCTTATTAATTCCAAAAGCCGTGAAGATCATGAGCAACACTTGAGGTTGACACTCCAAAATCTTCGTGAATATAAGCTTTATGCTAAGTTGAAGAAATGTGAGTTCTGGCTTGAGGAAGTAGAATTCCTTGGGTACGTGGTATCAAGTCATGGAATATATGTTGACCCAACAAAGATTGAAGCTATTCAAAGCTGGGAGCAACCTAAATCAGTGACCGAAGTATGTAGCTTTCTCGATTTAGCTGGTTATTATTGGAGATTCGTGGATGGATTTTCTCGAATCGCTACTCCATTGACTCAGCTGACTCGGAAAGATACAAAGTTCGGTTGGAGCGAAGAATGTGAGAAGAGTTTTCAAGAACTCAAGAGGAGACTCATTTTGGCACCTTTTTCTGACAATACCATCTGGCTCAGAGGGATTTGTCATCTACAGTGATGCTTCGGGCAAAGGGTTGGGATGTGTTCTCATGCAACATGGAAAATTCATAGCCTATACCTCAAGACAACTCAAAGAATATGAGAGGAATTATCCTACTCATGATCTAGAGTTGGCAGTTGTTGTCTTCGCACTAAAGATTTGGAGGCATTACTTGTATGGGGAGAAGGTGGAGATCTTTACGGATCATAAAAGCCTCAAATATTTCTTCACTCAAAAGGAACTCAACATGCGACAACGATGCTGGCTTGAACTGTTGAAAGATTATGATCATACCATCCAATACCATCTTGGAAAAGCGAATATGGTAGCTGACGCATTGAGTAGAAGATCATATGTAAGTGTGAATACGATATTGTCAACGCAAAGCCCCATTTTGTGTGACTTGCAAAGGATGGAGATAGAGTTAAAGACTCCAGGACCCATGTGATGATGGCGAATATACGAGTAGAACCGACTATAATTGATAAAGTTAAAGCTGCTCAAGTTACAGACCTGGAGCTGATGCATATGAGGAAGAAAGTGCAAGAAGGTCCTATGCCGGAAGTAAGAATCGATGAAGAAGGAATACTTTGAGTCAAATCCAGACTTTGTGTTCCTAACGACCCTGATTTAAAGTATAAAATCATGATGGAGGCGTACAACACACCATTTTCAATCCATCTTGGGAGTACCAAAATGTATCATGATATTCGTCATACATTTTGGTGCAACAATATGAAGAGAGAGATAGCGCTATTTATCTCAAGGTGTCTAACTTGTCAACGAGTTAAAGTGGAGCATCAAGTACCAAAAGGTCCATTGCAACCACTTGAAATTCCAGAATGGAAGTGGGAGCACATTACCATGGATTTCGTTACCAGTCTTCCTAAGGTTTCTCAAGGTATAGATGCGATTTGGGTCATTGTTGATAGATTGACCAAATCTGCTCATTTCTTACCGATACGAGAAACTTATACACTTGAACATCTTGCTCGTATGTACATAAACGAGATTGTAAGACTGTATGGAATGCCGGTATCCATAGTATCTGATCTAGACCCAAGATTCACTTCACGATTTTGGGTTAGTTTGCAAAAAGCTATGGGCACAGACTTACGATTTAGCTCGGCATATCATTATGGAGTAAATTTGATATACTGTTATAGTTGTGGTTAATATTTATAAATTTTTCAAAGTACACAAGTTGTTATATAATATTCGATTGGTCGGGGAATATTCGTTTTAACAGAGAATATTCGTACAACGACACTATCATTGGTGGACCCCATAATGTAATTATTGTCGAATTGAGAAAGCGATAAAAAATACTTTTATGAAAATAACGGTATGGAAGTTTTACCGTTAATCTGTTGAAACACCCGGTGTTAAAATTACGATAATATGCGAGTTGCACAAAGTAGCACATTACGGTATTGATTATTGATGCTTACGTGAGAAGTTATCTCAGCTTTTATTTATATATATATAATATATATATATATATATATATATATATGTGTGTGTGTGTGTGTGTGTGTGTGTGTTAGTCAAATTGGGTGGGGGGGGGATTTGATATTCACGTGGAGGGAGTACAATTATTATTATTTTATATATATATATATATATATATATATATGATAGTGGATTTTGGGTGGAAGAAAGCATTATTATTATATATATATATATATATATATATATATGATATTGAATTTGGGTGGAATTGATTTACGGGTTGAAGATGTCTAGTAAAGCATGTGTTTTATATATATAAATATATTAAAAAAAAAAATTTAGTTGGTAACTTGGCGTATGAATTCATCCATGAGTCATTCGTCTGATTTCTTTTTGTTTCGTCCATGATTAATTTCTAAACAGTACCCCTTCAATTCTCCTATAAATAGATCTTCATTCATTCATTCTTTCTTACGAATTCACTGAAACTCTAGAGAGAGAAATTATAGAGAAAAGTATTTTGCTACTTCCCTACTCTTATATTCAGTTTCTTTTACGGTAAGGGGTATTATTTCTTTTGTATTCATGAAGAGAACTCCTGTTATTCCATTCTTTATTATTCTGCTGGAATAACCTGTATACGCGAACTACCCTATAATTGGTGACATTCTTCTAATATTCCGTCTTTATTATTATTCTATTGGAATATCTTGTCTGTGCGTTTTACGCCGGACCTAGTTCCGTCTTTATTATTATTCAGTTGGAATACCCTGTCTGTGCGTTTTACGCCGGACTTGGTTCCGTCTTTATTATTATTCGGTTGGAATATCCTGTTTGTGCGTTTACGCCGGACCTGGTTCCGTCTTTATTATTCTGTTGGAACAATCTATCGGTGTGAATTTACCGACCGGTTCCATTACTTATTAATCTGTTTGAATAACTCGCTATGCATCATGGCACCGCATGCATGGTGATTTCTTTTGTTATTCCATTCGTTGTTATACTCGGTTGGTTAAAGTTTTGACTTCTATACTCCATGAAATTAGTGGAATATCCTTAATATATGCGCTTCATCCAAAGATCTTTTCATGGAAATATTCTTCCGAGCATTCTTGAATTTTACTCTACAAAGCAGTATCATGTTGACAATTTGGACGTTATTAGTTCCTGAATAAATTAATTCTTGAACTTGTTTTATTGAATTCTTATATCATTGTCATCATCCTCATGTTTATATTTTTTGAAAGTCATCTATGGCTTGTAGTGCATGGATGGACTTGGTATGATTATGACCAAGGATTATTCGGTGTAATCATAACCGTAATGTTACAAATGATGTGGTAAAAATCCTCATTGGCCCGTAGTGCATTGATGGATAGTTGTTGGCATGATCATGACCATTAATGAATATACAAATATTCTTAGCCCGTAGTGCATGGATAATTGTGGTCGTGATACAAAAGAATACCCTTGGATGTAGTGCAGGGCTGATTCGGTGATGTGGATTATTTATTGTCGAGTCTCAAATGATAAAAGTGATGAAAAACCTTTTAAATCATAAAAGATAGTAGATTTTATTCTCTACTTGACTCTTTTAATGGATTGCTTGTTAAATTACTGCAGCTAAACTTGATGTTGTTATATTTTATCGGTTTAACATTGTTGAAGGCTAACGATAATTTATTACGCATTATCTTAGTCATAATATTTCTTCTTTGGGCTAGTTGAGCTCACCTTTCTTTTTCCTTCTCTTCTTGAAATGAGAACATAGCGAGGAACTAGTCTGGGAGCGGAGTGGCGGTCCGGAGGATAGCATTAGTAGTCCTCACTATTCGTGAAACAAAGTGTGTTAATAATTGTAATGAGGACTCCTTTTGAATTTGTATAATCTCTAGCAGATAATAATTGTATTCAAACTCACAGTTATGTTTGGTCGTATTGTACACGACAGTTGTATTAGTAAGTTGTATTTGAATTTGTACCATGTATCTGACGACCCAAGATGGGTGATGTATACCTAATTTTGGGGGCGTCACATTCGGCTTTATTAATTTTATTATTTTTGAGATGCGAGGCATCTTTGAAAAAATAAGATACTAACAGTGCCGAACTCCATGTGGGCATGAGAGCCGTCTAAGGAAATTTTGACACCGTGAAAAATTTACAAGCTGACTGCAGCTGAAAATGTCCATCACGGGAACCGATTCTAGATTTAGGAACTAAATCTATGATCACATGATTCCTAGGCTCACATGATAAAGAAATATATACAAAAGCTAAAACAAGAACTAGATTTTGAATAAATCTAAACTATTTTAGCGTCATCGGTTTCAGTTTAGTCACCATGAACCGGCTAAAGTGAGAAATAGCTATATTGAGAGAAATCTAGCCCGTAGCAAAAGCTAGAAAATGAATTAGATTTGAGTAAATCTAAGCATTCCAGCTTCAACGGTTCCAGTTTAGTCACCATGAACCGGTTAAAGTGAGAAATAGCCAGATTTTGGAAAATCTAACCCACAGGCTTATAAAGCAGTTATATATATATAAAAGATGTAAATATATATATGAACAATCGACTGCCACAAAGTGAACTCCAGACAGGACTTGAAAATGTATATATATATATATATATATAAGCCGTAAATGCACTGGATATCACACCTAGGCTCAATCAAACATAGTTCGATAATAGATATATATAAAAGCGGTAAACGCACCGGATGTATATCCAGGCTAAATCAAACAGAAATTGATAACAAGAATATATATATATAGGTATTTATATATATAAAAGCAGTAAACGCTCCGAATATATATCCAGGCTCAATCAAACAGAGTTTGATGGGGAGATATATATATATATATATATATATATATATATATATATATATATATATATATGAAAGCAATAAAAGCCACGGATCGACGATCCGGGCATACACACACAACACGACTCTCAGCGTGAGTAGATATGTATATATAGAAGTGAGAAAAATCTTAAAAATCTGAGATGTCTTACAGTGGGCTGCCAAGAAGACTTCAGATAGCTTTTGATGCCTGAAAACTCGATTTCCACCGGTTAAATTTCAGTATGTTGTAAAACACGAGCTCACAAGTGTTTAGAAAAAGAAAGCACTCAGTTTGAAGCACTATAGGAGGGTGTACATAGTGAAATGGATAGGGTTTCCTCGCTCTTTCTCTCCTTAAAGTGGCCACCTAAAGCCCTCTATTTATAGCGGGGGAGCCACGGGTTTAACCGCGGAAGCCGCGAGATCTACCTGCGACTGCCCGGGGTGCCCCGGGCCATGTGGGTCCCACTATCTCAAAGAACGTGCACTTGTGCAACGCGTTTTCCACTTGAACCTTCATATCTTTTAATCCGGGCATCCGATTGAGGTGTGATGTACCTTTCTAGAATGTTGTTGTCGAGAGCTACACAATGATATGGGATAAGAGGTTGTACGAACCCGGGAAGATGGGTCCATGACCAGATCTTCAAGTCTTCAAATTCTATCTGGTGTACTGTGTTATGTAGTAGTCACTCAGAATTTTGAGCTATGGTTCTTGTGGGATACTTCAGTATGAAATGTAGGTTGAAATGATGTTAAGACGATGTGAATGTAGTATCGAGGTAGCAAAATGATGATTTTCCCCTCACCAGGGTTATCTCTGGCTTTGCACAGATGTAGCAGTTATTGCTCGGGGTTATCTCTGAGATGGGGCTGATGTAGGTGGTGAATGTCCTCAGGGGTATTTCTGAGGTGTGCCTGATCTCCCGGGGTTATCTTCAGGGTTGGAACTGAGTGCCTCAGTGTTGTCTCCGAGGTTAAAACTGACTTCTCTGGGGTTATCTCCAGGATTTGAACTGCATCCCTCAGGGTTGTCTCCGAGGTTTGGAATTGAGCATCCTGGGGTTGTCTCCAGGAGTGGAACTGAGTATCTCGGGGTTGTCTCCAAGATTGAAAAATGAATATCCCAGAGTTGTCTCTGGGATTAAACTGTTTTGACTTCCAGGGTTATCTCTGGAAGACGGTTCTACCCTCCTGCAAGGTTAGTTTCATGAATGCAAAATTTCGAGTGTCTACAGATGCCCCTCTTTATCATATTCATGCAATGCAATGGCATGGATATGATAAAGAATACTAGACACTTGAAATGTGACGAGATAATCATGATGCAAATGTATGATGAGGGTGGTTTGTTGGATCATTTTCGAGTTATCATTGATGACCCTGATGAACTGTTTGGATATCTACTCGACTGGTAGTTTCCAGAGCTCACATGAACTTCTATGATAGAGACCGCATAATGTTGACATTGGGGTTATTGGCAAAGTCCTTAATCCTTTGCGCAGGCCTTCCACCGAAGATGTTATTCTCATGTGCGAGAGACCCTTGGGGAATTGTGCTTTGTCTAATGAAGTTTTGTATAATAGATTCCATCATCGGTCCACCCCGATTAGGATGGTTTTCCCTAGTTTGTATCGCCAGGTCTTTCCAGTGTTCTGTCGGAGTTACTACCAACAGTTGGCGTTGTCAGGGCTGTTTGACCTTCATTGAAATGTCCTTTAACGGGTGAACATCATCGGACCACCTCCGATGCTTCGTTGGATTTACTTGCCAACGGCTGATAACGTCAAGATTGTTTGACCTTCGCTGAAATGTTCTTCAACGGCTAATATCATCAGACTACCTCCGATGCTTCGCTGGATTTACTTGTCAACGGCTGATAATGTCAAGGTTGCTTGACCTTCATTGAAATGTGCTTCAACAATGAATATCATCTGTGACGCCCCAAAATAGGTATACATCACCCATCTTGGGTCGCCAAATACATGGTACAAAATACAAATACAAACTTAATTATACAACAAGAGCTGAGAGTTTTTACACGAATATTGTCTCATAGGCAATATCCAAACTCAAATTCAATCCTCATTACATTTATTATCACACTAAATAGTGAGGATTACTAAAACAGCCATCTTGGACCATCACTCCGTTCCCCGACTAGTCCCGGCTATGTTCTCATTTCCTGAAGAGAATAATGAAAGCAAAAGGGTGAGCTCAACTAGCCCAATAAGAAATATTATGACTAAGATAATGCAGAATAAGTTATCGTTAGCCTTCAACAATGTTAAATTGATAGAATATAATAGACAACAAGTTTAACTGCAGCGAAATAAGAAATCCATTAGAAGAGTCAAGTAGAGCATGATATCAACTATCTTCTATGATTTAAAATGGTTTTCATCAACTTTATCGCTGAGACTCAGTTTAATAAATAAACCACATAATTGAATCATCCCTGCACTACGGGCCAAGGATATTCATGTAATCATCAATGGTCATAATTATACCGAATAATACATGGTCATAATCATACCAACAACTGTCCATCAATGCATTACAGGCCAATGAGAATTTTTACCACATCATTTGTAACATTACAGGTCATGATTATACCGAATGATACCTGGTAATAATCATACCAATCAATAGTCCATCTATGCACGCAAGCCAAAGATGACTTTCATCACAATATAAGCATGAGGATGACGACAATGATATAAGAATTCAATCAAATGAGATCAAGGATAAATAGTAAAGACTTTAAATTTATCCAGAGTTTAAAAATATCCAAATTGTCAACATGATACTACTTTGTGGAGTAAAATTCAATAATAATATTCATGTATCAAAAATAATCTTGGACAAAAAAGAAATCAATTTTTATCGTGAATAGTACTACGAATGAATAGTACCCGAGTGAATAGTACCCCGACATGAAAAGTGCCCTGAATATCCGAGTGAATAATATTTGAGTGAATAGTGACCCATGAATAGTAACTCATGAATAGTACCCCGGCATAAAAAGTGCCCCAAATACCCGAGTGAATAATATTCTACTAAATAGTAACCGGGTGAATAGTAACCCGTGAATAGTACCCCGGGTGAAAATATTGATATTTAATATCAATATTCCAATGAAACGATACTGGATAAGGCGCAAAACTTCAAGTATATCCCACTAATTTCAGAGATTATAGAAGCAATACTTATCATAGTAAGTTTAGATTTAAGAATATGAAAAGAAATAACATACGAAACTGAAATGGATTTTCACCTGTCATACGATACGTAATCCGCGTAGACAGGTTATTCCGACATATTAAAGGATGAATGCGAAAAATAGTATTCCTTATGAATATGAAAGAAATAATACCCCTTATGAATATAAAAGATAATATCCCTTACCTTAGTAGAAGACTGGATACTTCAATAGTGAAGTATTAAAATACTCTTCTTCTTACTCTCTATAGTTTCTCTTGTGAGTCTCAGTGAATTGGTGAGAATGAAAGAAGAATTAAACTTCTATTTATAGGAGAAATGACTAAATAGTAACTAATTCACGAATGGTCCAGATTGATTTACTATTAGAACGGAGGGTCCAGATTGATTACTATTAAAAGCACAACCAACGGTCCAGATTGATTTATTTTTAAAACCACCACTGACGGTCCAGATTAATTTACTTTTAAAACCACCACCGACGGTCCAGATTGATTTACTATTAAAACCTTCACCGACGGTCCAGATTGATTTACTATTAAAACCACCACCAATGGTCCAGATTGATTTACTATTAAAACTACCACCAATGGTCCAGATTGATTTAACTTATTACACTTTAGTACCCCTAAAGTTTTCCAAGTTTGCATTATTCCCCTCTAACTTTTGTAATTCACTTATCTTCAATAAATACATTATTAATATATCAACAATTATTCATCATTAATATTATAACTCACAATATTTATCAACCAGATCATTCCCAGAAAAAAGGGGGCTTTCTGATAAGGATTTCTCCATATTGGCGCGCAATTAGGTGACCAAACCTCTCCTCGACAGAACTTTCTAGACATTGTCAATATTGCAAATAAAAATATGAATAACTTTATTGTCTCAATTATTGATTTAATAATATAAAATATTATGCAGATGATATTGTGACAATAATTGAATCAAAAATATGAGATATTATCCAGCAATTACTATAGCAATAATTGAGTATAACTGAGTGACTTCTCACGTAAGCATCAATAATCAATACCGTGTGCTACTATGCAACCACACGTATTACTGTACTTTTACCACCGGGTATTTCAATAGTTAACGGTAAAACTTTCGCAGTTATTTTTACAAAAAGATATTTCTGTCGTTTTCTAACTCCAACAATAATTTCGTTGTGGGGTCCACCAATGATTGTGCCGTCGTACGAATATTTTTTGTTTAAAATGAATATTCCCTGATACAACGAATATTTTATATCAACTTGCTTACTTTGCAAAATTTTCAAATATCACCATTGACTTTAACCTTTTATCAATTTAACCATTTATTAAATAGAACAATAATTATAAGAAAATTAGATACTTTCATTTCATGAAATTTGGGGTCTTACAATCTCCCCTCCTTATGAAATTTTGCCCTCAAAATTTACGTACGTACCTGGTATGCCGAAGAGATAAGGATACCTCGTCAGATTCTAATTCTTGAGGTATAACCTTTGAGCGTAGAATATGCTCCTTCTTATCTAAGATTTTTACAAGTACCTCTTCATACGTTAAATCTTCCGCTATCTCGTCCGGTTCTAATTCAATAATGTGGTTCGGGTCTTCCACATATTTACATAACATAGATATGTAAAAAACGTTATGAACACAAGATATACTTGGCGGTAAGATGAGTATATAAGCCACAGTTCCTACTCGATTGAGAATTTTAAATGGGCCAATAAATCGAGGGTTGAGATTTCCTCTCTTCATCGATTCTTGCTTCTAAAATAACGCCCTCTTGAACCTTCTTCTTCACATTCATCAGCTCTGAGTCTGTAGTTTGATCAGCTTTAACTTTATCGATTAAAGTCGATTCTAATCATATATTTGATATCTTCACGTTGGTTCTTGGAGTCTTTAACTCTATCTCCATCTTTTATAAGTCGTATGAAATTGGTCTTTGTGTTAACAATATCGCACTTGTAAACACATACGATCTTCCACTCAATACGTCAGCTACCACGTTCGCTTTTCTAAGATGGTATTGAATGGTATAGTCATAATCTTTCAACAGCTCGAGTCAACGTCTTTGGCGAATGTTACGTTCGTTTTGGGTGAAAAAATATTTGAAGGTTTTGTACCAGATTCAAGGTCGATACAAAATTCAATTTCACGCTCTGGGCTAGGCCAGGAAGTTCTTCAGGGAATACGTCAGGAAATTTATTAACAACAGAAATATCATTCAAATCTGACGTATTTTTGTTTAAATCTGTGACATGGCTAAGAAATCTTGACATCCATTTTTCAATAAACGAATAGCTTTATGGTTTGATATGATAGTGATTGACTTTAGTGGTTTGGTCGCTTGAATTCTCATAATAGGTTGGTTAGGAATATGAAAGCTAACAACCTTACAAAAACAATTAATTTTTGCATGATTAGTAGTTAACCAATCAATCCCTAAAATCACATCAAACACAAGTATTTTTAAGGAAATAAGATCGATAGGTAACGTGCGGTTACCGGTTTGAATCAAACAAGACTTATAAACAATGGATGTAATAAATGTTTCTCCCAACGGAGTTTCAACTGATAAGTCAAAGTCTAATTTCTCTGGAGTCAAATTTAAACGATGAGCGCAAGTAGGAGAAATAAAAGAATAGGTAGAACCGGTATCAAATAAGGTATAAGCTTCGCAAGAGTTTATGATTAGCTTACCCGTGATCACCTCGTTCGGATTCCTCACTTTTTGGGAGGTTACAACAAACACTCTCCCTTGAACTACCAATTTTATCTTGTCTGGGACGGCCTTTGATGCCTCCATCCCAGCTGTACTTGACTTTAGTGCACGACAAAATTGGGCTAGGTTACCTTGTCTTCCATAATTGTAACATGTTTTGGACTGCTGCGTACAGTTTGGACTGATGTGTCCCTCACCTCTTCATTTGTAACATACGACCGATGGTCTTTCTCCTTCCTTACCAATAGGTGTTGGTGCTGACGTCTTTCCATCATTATTAAATCTCCTCTTCTTGAAATTTCCACTTCTATTATCTTGGTCATGATTACCACTAGAGTGGTTACCATTTCTGGCATGTTGATTCACTCCACGTTTGTTGTCACTGCTTCTATGACTGCTACTACTGGTAGTATCTCTTTGTCGGCTGCTATCTCTTGGTTGGATTGACTCATTATCACGTTCCATTAACTGAGCCCTATTTACAACATCTGAATACAAACACTGTTTGTGAGAAATTAAGTATTGACGTATCTCGGGTTTCAAACCTCTTAGAAACATCTGCGCCATTCTCTCTTCATTATCAACCAAGTGGGGCGCAAACCGCGACAACTCAGCAAACTTAGCTTCGTACTGTGACACGGTCTTATTGTTTTGCTCCAACTTGATAAACTCCACCACCTTCATGTGACGAATACTTTCGGGAAAGTACTTGTCGTTGAACAGCTCTTGGAACTTCTCCCAAGACATTTTGAATGCGGAAGGTTGAGTACGCTTTACTGATTCCCACTAGTAATCTGCCTCTCCTCTCAACATGAAGGTGGCAAAGGGAACCATTTGCTCCTCAAAGCATGCCAAGACTTCGAATATCTTGGTGATCTGCTTTATCCACGTCTCCGCCTTAAGTGGTTCTGGCTTTCCCCAAAACTCCGATGGTCCCAGCTCCTTGAATTTCTTAGCGGTGACCATCTGTGAGTTGCCAGTGTTTCCACCTTCATTTTTAACATGAGCCGCTCTCGCCTGATGTTGTATGAATTGCATAAAGCCTCTGAACATCCCATCGTTCATCATTTGATCGGTGTTGTTGTTTACCTGAGGATTATTGTTTCCTGTTGCACATTATCTTGGGTATTAATCGTTGGTGACTCAACGGTCTCATGTGCTTCATTGTTGATCTCAACATTTTCAGATGCCATTTTCAAACACTGCCACAAAACAAGGGTTAATTGACATGTCACATATTATCTCTATACTCTGACCGACCAATTAAATACCAAATAAACTTAGGTAGGTCATACTAGCGAAGGAATTCCCCGTCTCTCCCATCCTAGTTCTTGTCTCACATCTTAGCCAGGGATCATATCCCTAAGCTTTAATACCAACAGTGACGCCCCCAAAATAGGTATACATCACCCATCTTGGGTCGCCAAATACATGGTACAAAATGCAAATACAAACTTATTTATACAACAAGAGCTGAGAGTTTTTACACGAATATTGTCTCATAGACAATATCCAAACTCAAATTCAATCCTCATTACCTTTATTATCACACTAAATAGTGAGGATTACTAAAACAGCCATCTCGAACCATCACTCCATTACCCGACTAGTCCCGGCTATGTTCTCATTTCCTGAAGAGAATAATGACAGCAAAAGGGTGAGCTCAAATAGCCCAGTAGGAAATATTATGACTAAGATAATGCAGTTATCATTAGCCTTCAACAATGTTAAACTAATAGAATATAATAGACAACAAGTTTAACTGCAGCGGAACAAGCAATCCATTAGAAGAGTCAAGTAGAGCATGATATCTATTATCTTCTATGATTTAAAAAGGTTTTCATCAACTTTATCGCTGAGACTCAGCTTAATAAATAAACTGTAATAACCGTGAATTTTAAGTCACTATATATGTATGTACATTATTGATATTTAAAACTTCTTGTTATACAGTGATTTAATATGTGACAACATATGTGAAGTGGTGCATGGGTCAATTAACATGTATGCTATAGTTATGGATATATAAATTTATAGATCTCATTAAAAATGAAAGTTTCGTAACATAATTATACATTAGGTGAGACAATTAAATAACCTAAGGGTTATGGTGATAATGAGAGGTTAGTATTTAATATGTATACTAACTTAAGTGGATAATCTTATTATTTCAAGTGACTAATAATTTTAAACCTAATTCTTGTGAACCTGGTAAGTGATATTTTTACTCACTTATTGTATACCGATCCATGCGAATTGTGGCCACCTTGAGCACATTTCATTGTGTTATAGTTGAATTTCATGTTATTTTTCATTGCATGTATTTAAACTCCTTTTGGTGAATAAGTGCAGGAATCGGCGTCATTTTGGTGGGAATTGAGGTATCAGTGAACGGATGCATGAAGGCTAGTCGCAAGGCGAGGATGTGCATGGCATGGGGGGTACAATAAGGCATAGAAATAAAGCAAGAAAGAGGGATTAAGCAAGAATGAACAAGTAGCAGCAGCAGCAGACCAAAAACCAGACTCAGGAACTGTAGAACACAAGTTGCGCGGCTGCGCGGCATAACAAGAGAAGACTCGCGCGCCCGCGCGAAAGCAAGGCTTTACATAGGGAACCTTCTGTAAGTCACGCGCCCGCGAGGCATGACCACGCGCCCATGAGGCATTACCGCACGCCAACGAGGCAGAAGCACGCGACCATGCAATAAGACGTCTAGGGGCGGAGCTTCATCGCAAGTCTCGCATGACCGCGAGACGAGATACACTAGAAACCGCATGCGGTAGCTGCGATCTTTGATGTTGTAATTTGTTTTATTTTTAATTAAGCAATGTGATGATGTGTAATTGGTATAAAGCGATTCTGACGTATGTCAGAGGGAGACTTGACTTTTATTACGTAACTTTCATAGTAACAATTAGGGTTTACACCTTGGGAGAGAGTCCAACGGAGAACGAATCCATAACGTCTTATTTTCTTCTTCTTGGAGTTCTTCACCATTGTGGATTTTGATTATTGTTAATGGAATTCTTTGGGGTTTTCATAGTTAATCATTGATTACTATTCAGCATTTAGGTTTGATTGTTCTTTCTCTCATAATCTCATTTGCTTGATTATTGATCATGTTTAGTCTTGATCCCATAATGGTTTTTGGTTCCGCCATGAACTAAACTCCATTATGGGATCCTAACGGATTTTAATATGTCGTTTGGTTGCACATCTAAATGTTAGATTTGTTTTGCATATCATATGGATTATCTATCATGGTTGGTTTGTATGTATGAATGACTGATAATCTTCATGTTAGTATTTGTATGGAATTGGAAATGAACATATGAATATGGATGAAATCATGATAGCATGCGAATATGGGGATTGCATATTTTGTGAAACAGATAGGAATATATTGTTTTGCCGTATGAGCTAGAATAAGGGTTGTGTTTAAAGTCAATAGGATTGCAATTACGCATAGGAATATGGTAATTGTGATGGTATTGGTGATCACATAGATTCTAACATCTGTAGATGATATGTGAGTTGGTTATAGTGCATTGGAAAATGGTTATAACTCGCTTTTATGCCCTTGGCTATTATCCTGTGATATGTGAACACTTTTTGCATGACATATGGTGATTGAATGAAATATTGAATGAAGTTAGAATCCCATTGTTTCCACATCATATTTAATTCGTTTATATTCTTATTTTTAGTTGGTAATTATAAATGATTCAAATCAACAATTAAGCTTATAGTCTTAGCATATAAATATAGTGAGTTAATTAATGCATAGTAGTCTAAAGTTAATAGCTTTCTCTGTGGGATCGATACTTTACTTACTCTGTATTACTTGTTGACCCGTGTATACTTGCATGAGTTAGAGCTCTTTTATAAGAACTATAAAAGAGGCAACAAGTTTTTGGCGCCGTTGCCGGGGAAAAGCGTTAATTTAGATAAATATCATTAGTTTAAAGCTGTATTGTATGACTTAGACAATTCTATCATTTCTCATTTCTATATTTGTTTTATTTTGAGTACATGTGCTTGTAAGATTTTATGCACACGCGATCCTCCAACTCAGAGTTAACACCAGCACAAGCTAATATAAATGAAAAAGGTTGGAAAGTGAGTGTGCGGATAAATCTGCAAGAGCAGTTAGAAAGCATTACAGTCAATATGGTAGAAGAACAAAGGATTGATCCAAGAGAAGAGCATCGGGGTCTAAGGGAATATTCTATGCCGGACATAAATGAATTACAGTCTAGCATAGTCAAACCCATGATAGCAAAGAAACACCTTGAAATAAAAGCGGGCACTATTAGGATGGTGCGTAAATTGATCTGATTTGGGGGTGCTGCTACAGATGATCCGAATGAGTACCTATTAAGATTCATCGAGATTTGTGACACATTCAGATATAATGGTGTGACAGAAGATGCCATCAGACTACGGTTATTCCCATTTTCATTGAGGGATAAAGCAAGGAGTTGGTTACATTCTTTGCCGACTGGATCGATTACTACATGGGAGGATTTAGCACAGAAAGTTTTAGCCAATATTTTCCCAATGGCTAAGACTGCAAAGATGAGGACAGCCATATCTCAGTTTGAGAAACAACAGGGTGAATCTTTATATGAAGCATGGGAAAGGTATAAGGAGATGCTTAGGAAGTGTCCACATCATGGTTTACCAGACTAGTTGGTAATTAATTCATTTTACAGTGGCTTGGGATGGCAGTCCAGACCGATTGTAGATGCAGCCGCATGAGGGGCATTATGGGCAAAAAGCTATGATGAGGCCTATACGCTTATCGAGACGATGGTCGCGAATGACTATCAGAATCCTACAACTCGGATGTCTCAACCTAAAGTTGCAGGTATGTTGGAGGTGGATGCGATTACATAGCTATCGGCACAAATGGCAGCCATGGCTAAGAAAATAGAGACGTTGGCAGAGAGTAAAGTGAAGACGGTTGCTTTTGTTTGTGAGATTTGTGCGGGGTCACACTCCACAGACCAATGTGCTATCAGCTCAGAGGCAGTTCAGTATGTAAACTCTTACATAAAGGACCAAGGCCAATTCCAGAACACATACCACCCCAACAACCGCAATCATCCAAACTTCAGCTGGTCTAATAACCAAGGACAACAACAAAATCAGTTCCAGCCGAATCAACAGTTTCAACAACAGTCAGCACAGCCACAGTTTATACCGAAACCACCATTTCCACTGGGATTTACTCAATAGCAACAACACCACACTCCAGCTGCATCACATCCAGAGAAGAAATCAGAAGTGGAGGAGATAATGTTGAAATACATGGCAAACACCGAGGTCATGATCAAAAGCCAAGCAGTGGCTATCAAGAATTTAGAGACGCAAATGGGGCAAATGGCGACCATGTTTACTAATAGGCCCCAAGGTGCTTTACCAAGTAACACAGAGGCAAATCCTAGAAGAGACGCAAAGGAGCAATGTCAAGCAATAACATTGCGATCTGGGAAAGACTTGACAGTATCTGCAAGTCACGCGCCCGCGCATGATACCACTAAGGAGGCCATGCGGTCGCTCGATGCAGAGAAAGAAACTGAGGAGGATAAAAATCTGGAAAATTATGAGGTTCAGCAAAACGAAATGAATAAAGCAGGTTCAGAAGAGAAGGTCAAGAGTCCACTACAACCACTGCACCCTCGAATACCATATCCGCAAAGGTTAGCAAAGCAAAAAGATGACAAACAGTTCAACAAGTTTTTAGAGGTCTTCAAAAAGTTGCAAATCAATATACCTTTTGCCGAAGCATTGGAACAAATGCCAAGCTACTTAAAGTTCATGAAAGGTATACTTTCAAGGAAGCGGAGATTAGATGAGTTTGAAGCAGTAGCTTTGATGGAAGAATGCGGTCACGTTGCTTCAACGTAAGTTACCTCCAAAGTCGAAAGATCCGGGTAGCTTCACAATTCCGTGCACTATTAGGAAGATCGAAGTTTAACAAGTGTTTATGTGATTTGGGAGCAAGTATAAATTTGATGCCACCGTCAATATTCAACAGTTGGGATTCTCTACCCCACAACCAACGAATATATCATTACAAATAAGTGCATCAAATTCGTCACGATGTCCACGGGAATTGTTGAAGATGTATTGGTTAAAGTGGATAAGTTCATCTTTTCAAATTGATTTTATCATTTTAGATTTCGAAGAGGACAAGAATATACCGATCATACTAGGAAGACCATTCTTGGCCACGGGCAGGACTTCCATAGATGTTTGGAAAGGGGAATTAACTATGCATGTACAAGATCAGGAGGTTACATTCAACGTCTTCAACGCAATAAAGCTCCCAGCTGATGAAGAAGAGTGTTTTCTAGTTGATCTGGTAGATGGAAACCGCAAGGATTGGATACACAACCCGAGAATAGATGACTCTCAGAGATATGTAACGGATGAAAATGCAGAGTTGAAGGTGGAGCCATTGATGAAAGCCGAAGTGATCAAATTTTAGGGTGCCAAAGACAGTAAGGAAGGCACCACACTTATTGATATGACGTGAGAAGTTCAAGACAGTCAAGCTAATTGACTATAACTTAGCGCTGGATGGGAGGCAACCCATCAATTCTTCACCCAAGAATTCAATTATTGTCGTTATTTCCTCTTGATTATTTTAGTTAGTAGTTCAAATTCAGTGATAACAAGTTATAGGATAAGCGATCGTATACACATGATATTAATGTCGCATAACACCACCACTATTATATGTCTTATTCATGTGAATTAATATCTGTGCAGGTACAATGATTAAAGAGCATCACCGATGGAAGAGTAAATCAAAGCAGATTGGTCAGACTTGAGTCTCAAGGTGCACAAGTCCCAAAACAAGATTAACTCGCATGCTGCCGCTGCTCATTGGGATTAATCCACGAGCCTTTTGCAAGTAGTACCAACGCTACCAAGGAAGATTATCATCACATGTTGCTAGCCTTGCGCGTCCACCGGTGGATAAAAGCAGGTTCAAAATGTAAATTGGAATCAGTTGGACTCTTATGTGCGATACTAACAGAAGCATAAATGTCTCACTCTCCCCAACTCACGTCACTATCTCTCTATCAGTTACAGATTGAGGCGTATTTCGCTCCCTCAAATCTCCACGATTTCCTCCACGATTCCTTCCTCATCCCCATCTCCTTCATGATATAAAGCTAGGGCTCTCTATTGGGATAGCACAAGCAAGAGTGAATTTCATCAGTTTGCAAATACATTCGTTCCTTCAGTAAATTCATTTGCGATCTCTATGTCCAATGGGTCCAAAGAGAATAAGGGCAGCTTCATCCTCTTCATCTTCCTTCGACGGTCATGAGGAAGATATTGTCGATTATAGCAAATTTCTATGTTTGGAGGCCCAGCAGGAGTACTATCGCATTGTCGCGAAGACATTCATCATGGAAAGAGGATTTAGGCCAGAAGGTCAAGATGGGGAACTATGTGCCATGATTCGCGAACGAGGTTGGGCTGGACTGACTGCTGCACCCACGCCGATTCCCATGAGCATAGTTCGAGAGTTCTATGTTAATGCCAAAGCCACCATGAACGATACCTCTATGGTTCGTTGTACAGAGGTAAACTACCAACCCTCCGCCATTAGAAACGTGTTGAGGCTTTCGCTAGACCACCAAAGAGGGGCGGCCAATTGGATCACGGGAGCTCATCAGGAAACAGACTTGGAGCAGGTCATCGCAGAATTGTGCATTCCCAGATCCCGATGGACTTACAAAGTCGGTACGACCCAACCTCACATTTTTCAAAGACCATGCCTTTGAATTCCAGACGCCAAGGCATGGAATCTATTCATTTGCGCTAAATTATTGGCATCATCGCATCAACATGAAATCACAGCAGAGAGAGCCATAATTCTGTGGGGCATCATCACTGGCGAATATATTGACGTCGGGTATTTGATCCATCAAAACATTGTAAAGTATCTGAAGGGAATTACCACTGGCAGCATCCCACACGCTTCAGTGATAGCCATGTTATGTGCACAGCAAGGGGTTAGTTGGGGCAATGAGCAAATGCAGTATCCAAGCCAAGATATCACGCACTCCACAATTGCGAAATTTGAGGACTGGGTAGGTGGCGAGCCACATCCGTATGGACGCGGATTCATTCTCCGACCCACCATTTTCGAAAGCTAACCTGACCACCCTCACATGACCAAGCGAAGGTGTCCATCTACCCGTGAGCGACTTTGTCTCTAGCGATCGACACCTCCGAAGGTTGGAGCGCAAAGTCGACGCATTGTATGAAAATCTTGGAACTTTTGCTACGGGACTCACCAGGGCTTTGGTCAAGCATTCATGTGAGAAGGAACCATGCTTGAATGGCCCCAGTTCGGGACCGTCGTGCCGTATCCACCACCAGATTCACCACCCGAGGAGGGTGGTCGTGCTAATAATTAGGGGAGTTTTTCTCGTACCCTTTACCTTCATTCACTGAGGACATTGAACATTTCATGTTTGGGGTATTGGAGTACTTGCATAGTAGTAGTTTATATTGCATTTTATGTTAGCATGTTTAGTTTAATTTTGCATGAATTTGGGTTAGTTAAATGTTTAGCATAAAATTTTTATTTTTATTTATTCTTAGTATGTTATAGTTTAATGTCTCACATAAACTTTTGCTTATAAATAGACATTTTATGCCTAAGCCAATGAGGATAGTGAATTATGGAAGATTTCAGAATATGTGCATAGCACAACTTGGATATAATGTTTTACACAATGCGATTCATGTTGCTGTTTATATGCTTTCGGTTTGCACAATTGTGTTCACATTCACTTGTAAGTCTAAGATGTGTGTCTTGCATTGATCAATAGAACATGTAGTTTTAAAAAGAGAAACATGAGGAAAATGTTGTAGATTGTAAATTCATTGAAGTGCAAAATTTTGGGGAAACATGGGCATGCTGTGTATAAAAAAAATAAAAATAAATAAAATATATATATATATAATAGCAATAACATGATTAGTCTTAATTCGAGGCCCTAGCTACTTGAGTAAGTACGCCCGAGGGGATTGTCTCTACACCTAGCGCCCTAAGGTCTTTCATGGTCTGGGAGTCGTTGGTTGAAAACTCGTTAAGGGGTAGCAGTGTGCCTAATGGATTAAGACATTGCACAGTCATGTAAAAAAAAATATAATAGCAATAAACACCGCGGAAAAGTGCAAAATCTCCCTCGTGAGTAGTAATAAAGCAATAAACCCATTGTTGAGCCTTAGTTTGCAGTGATATGTTTAAACAGTCTATATTGCATAAATATACATGAATATTGATTTAGACTATAATTTTCTGTTTGGAGCAGTGTAGGATATATAATCTTTGCTTGAATCAAGTTTCTGTGAACAACACACACACACAACATCTCTATAGCAGTCATGAATTATCTGAGTGTATGATGTTATATCTATGGTTTGGTTTGAAACTATCTTCTGGGATCTGGATAGTTCACTGAGGTAATTTGGGCTAAAATTCTGTTATGGTTAAGATTATGTGAGACTAGTTTGCATCAGAGAGTAGTTGCATAGTTTAGTAGTTACATTTTCAGTGTTCATTCATATACATTGCTTGAGGGCAAGCAACAGTTCAAGTTTGGGGGTATTTGATAAGTGATATTTTTACTCACTTATTGTATACCGATCCATGCGAATTGTGCCCACCTTGAGCACATTTCATTGTGTTTTAGTTGCATTTCATGTTATTTTGCATTGCATGTATTTAAACTCCTTCTGGTGAATAAGTGCAGGAATCGGCGTCATTTTGATGGGAATTGAGGTATCGGTGAGCGGATGCATGAAGGCTAGTCGCAAGGCGAGGATGTGCATGGCATGGGGGGTACAATAAGGCATGGAAATCAAGCAAGAAAGAGGGATTAAGAAAGAATGAACAAGTAGCAGCAGCAGCAGACCAAAAACCAGACTCAGGAACTGCAGAACACAAGTCGCGCGGCCGCGCGGCATAACAAGAGAAGACTCATGCTGGCGCGTAAAAAGTGGCTTTACATAGGGAACCTTCAGAAGTCACGCTACTGGCGAGGCATGACCGTATACCACGAGGCATGCACCGCCCGCCACGATGAGGCGTAATGACGCGACCACGCCGATAAGACGTCTGGGGAACTGAAGCATCGCAAGTCTCACTACCATGAGATGAGACATTCTAGAGAAACGCTATGGCATGCGGCGAGCGTTGTAATTTGTTTTATTTTTAATTAAGCAATGTGATGATGTGTAATTGGTATAAAGCAATTCTGACGTATGTTAGAGGGAGACTTGACTTTTATTACGTAACTTTCATAGTAGCAATTAGGGTTTACACCTTGGGAGAGAGTCCAACGGAGAACGAAGCCATAACATCTTATTTTCTTCTTCTTGGAGTTCTTCACCATTGCGGATTTTGATTATTGTTAATGGAATTCTTTGGGGTTTTTATAGTTAATCATTGATTACTATTCAGCATTTAGGTTTGATTGTTCTTTCTCTCTTAATCTCATTTGCTTGATTATTGATCATGTTTAGTCTTGATCCCATAATGGTTTTTGGTTCCGCCATGAACTAAACTTCATTATGGGATCCTAACGGATTTTAATATGTCGTTTGGTTGCACATATAAAGGTTAGATTTGTTTTGCATATCATATGGATTATCTATCATGGTTGGTTTGTATGTATGAATGACTGATAATCTTCATGTTAGTATTTGTATGGAATTGGAAATGAACATATGAATATGGATGAAATCATGATAGCATGTGAAAATGGGGATTGCATATTTTGGGAAACAGATAGGAATATACTGTTTTGCCGTATGAGCTAGAATAAGGGTTGTGTTTAAAGTCAATAGGATTGCAATTACGCATAGGAATATGGTAATTGTGATGGTATTGGTGATCACATAGATTCTAACATCTGTTGATGATATGTGAGTTGGTTATAGTGCATTGGAAAATGGTTATAACTCGCTTTTATGCCCTTGGCTATTATCCTGTGATATGTGAACACTTTTTGCATAACATATGGTGATTGAATGAAATATTGAATGAAGTTAGGATCCCATTGTTTCCACATCATATTTAATTCGTTTATATTCTTATTTTTAGTTGGTAATTATAAATGATTCAAATCAACAATTAAGCTTATAGTCTTAGCATATAAATATAGTGAGTTAATTAATACATAGTAGTCTAAAGTTAACAACTTTCTCTGTGGGATCGATACTTTACTTACTCTGTATTACTTGTTGACCCGTGTATACTTGCATAAGTTAGAGCTCTTTTATAAGAACTATAAAAGAGGCAACAGAACCTAATTAGGTTATGAGCTAAAGTCACATGTATATGTAATTAAATTTCATAAGATTAGGAATGGAAACCCTAAATAATCAAATTGGGTAACATATATTAAAATTGCTAGACTATGTTTATTACATAGCCCAAAACAATTAAGGAGGAAGCCCAAATGAAATAAAATGCAAACCAATACTTAGCCCACTTGATTAAGGGTATTGTAGACATTTGATTAATCAAAATTGGGCATAAAAATAAAAGAAAAAGGGGGATTTAGGAGAGCTTAGGGCCGGCCACCCTTGTGGCTATATAAGGTAAATATATTTGCTAACCCACTTTCCTTAAATAGCTAATGACCTTACTTTTCTTAATTTCTTACACAAAGTACAATGTTGTCTACAACTCATTGGTGGGAAATCTCACTAAGCATACTTAAGAGCAAGATAAGGAGTTTTGTCTAATGGACAAGAAAGGTGTGGGGGATAATAGCTAGATACACTAAGTGTATCTCTATTTTTTGCAAGTATCCTTTTACTTCATTTTTTCATTTCATTTCATTTCTTCTCTCATTCTTCCTCTTATAATTTTTTCCCAAGCTAGCAACTTCAAGAGAGAGAAAAGGGAGAGAGGTTCGGCCATATAAATATAGAGAGAGAGGAGTGCTAGTTTGTTCATGCATCCTAAGTTAATCACTTACTTTAGTAAATCAAGGAAGGTTGCCATTAAATCAAGGTATAACCTAACCTTCATCTTCTTCTTCTACTTTATTTTTTTTAGCTTGAGTTTTGTTGTGGTTATGAACAAATACTCAAGATACCCTAGTCCTACATATCATCATGTATGGAACTAAGTATCTTGAGTGTTAGATCAAAGTCTTAGAGGAAGAATATGAGCATATGTTCTCTAAGGGTGAAAACTCTTGTTTTCTTCCACAAAATCTTGTGTAACTCAAGTTTTCTAACTTAGATTTGTGATTCATCAAAGGGGGGTGCTAGATACTTGAGTTATCTAGTAAACCCAAGTGATAGAATACAAATCTAGAAAGATTTGAATCCTTTGGAGCTGATTTCCCCAAAACAGCCCACTTGGAATGTTAAGAGTTCAAAAATCATAAAATAGCTTTTGTCCCGTTTTTCTTGGGTCTGTTTCGGACAGTTTCATGTCCATTAAAAATTTGGGAAAATTCACAGAGTACCTTGAGTGGTACATGTAGGAAAAAGAACGGACACGTTTTGAGTTATAGATTGTGCATAATGACTATTTTCGTAAAGGACTCCTAAAACTTTACCTTCGAATATCTCACTGTGTATACACCAGAAAATTCTGAAATTTTTACAGTAGGTTCATATATGTTAGGAGAGCATACCCTGAAAATTTTAGATTTTTCTGAGCAAAACGTATTACAAATGAAGCAAGATCCGAGTCTTTTGGGAACTTTAAAAATACTAGATCATTTTCTAAAATTCCAGAAAAAATTGGGGATCCTTGAGGGTTCATATTCTGTCAAAATACAGAAGATGAGAATTTTTGGAATAAGTTTGCTATTTTTCCTAAAAATAATTAAGTTATGAATAAAAGGAAATACATAGTTAAATGATGTCTTTAATAAGAAAAATGTGATTTTTATGCTTGAATGCTCATAATATATCATATCATGACTATCTTAGAGCACTTTGGTAATTTATGATAAGAAATATTATTTATGACCTTTTATGGATATTAAATAAGAGGTTTAATAAAGGGTGAACAATTAGAATAAATTGTTTATTAATCCAATAAATTATTAAAATATTATTATGATATTAATAATATTAAAATATGATATTGATAAGTAAATAAAAATATTAAGATTAAAATTTCTTTTAAAATATTATTAAATGGTTAATAATATTTGATTTAAGCATTGATAAATGATTAAAGTATTATTAAATGATTAATAATATTAGTAATGGAATAAGATATTATTAAATGATTAATAATATTAGTAAATGAATAAAATATTATTAAATGATTAATAACATTAGTAAATGAATAAAATATTAGTAAATGATTAAAAGTATTATTAAATGATTAATGATACTAAAGCATAAGTAAGATATTATTAAGGTAATAATATTAATGAATAATTAAAATATTATTAAGAGGATTAATAATATTAGTAGGTATTAAAATATTATTAAGATGTTAATAATATTAGTGAGCAAATGAATGTATTATTAGGGAACTAATAATACTAAGAGGTGAATTAAATATTATCAAGATTAATAATATTAAGTTGTCATTTAATAGTAACATTATCAAGGCAGGATAATATTTATAAGAACTAAATGTAATGTATAATATTTATGTGATTACATAATCTAATGTTATACTATGACTAATTGAAAGATTAACTATAGGTCTCTCAAAGGAAGATAATTTAATGCGTATAAAGTGGATATAAATTAATTGCGAGCCAGTAATCTCTGAGGACGAGACAAGTTTCCTAACTCAAACTCGAGTTATTATTTTCAAAGCATATTAGTGAATAATTATTGATGATTATTTACATCTATAATGATGATTGAAATTCGCACTTTGTGCAATTGAATTCATGTTCTACTATTATTGAACTGTGAATTAAATTAAATTTCTTCATTCATGAACTGTTTATGAGATAGATCTATGCTAATTGTATCAGCTAGATCAAGCATGTTTAAATTTGTTAAATCAAATGTGTTTTTTAAAAAAAAGTTGTTCTTATTAAATTGATATGATAAGAACTCTTGACTGAGAAAAGGACGAATTTGATTAAGGCATGATATCAATGCCGGATTATTAAGTGTTTATGTATAAATCACGAGGTATGAAAGGCTGATCCCCTTGAATACCAAAACTTATTAAGAGGTCCAGTTTAAATGACTGAGAACCTTAGCAAATGTTCATGGTTATTTCAAAATAACTCAGTACATGTTATTCAATTATTCAAATATTCAGTTGTTGATTATTAATTCATGTTCCTTCATAATCTTATACTATTGTTGAACATTGAACGCCAAACTTCTTTCTAGTCATGATATATCTCCCTTGTATATAACTTGCTAAGCAAATTAGTTGTTTACCCTTGCTATATCATAACATATATTTTAGCTAATCCCGAAGGATCCAACACGAAAGACAAGGGCAAGGGCAAGATCCAGGAGTAGCTTAGAATGAATGTTAATTTAATTATTATCTGATGGAATTTCTTATAAACATTTTGTAATATGAATGGTGTGTTTAAAGTTAAGGTTATGAAAACCTTGGGATCATGTTATGGAACTTTATTATAATGAACAATGTATGTTTATTATTCCGTAATAGTTATAGAATGCTTATGATGATGATAGATCGTGAGCACCGAATCTGAGGTTAGAGAACCTGGATTTGGGGGCATCACATAAACCACATAATCGAATCATCCCTGCACTACGGGCTAAGGATATTCATATAATCATCAATGGTCATGATTATACCAAATATTACCTAGTCATAATCATACCAACAACTATCCATTAATGCATTATAGGCCAATGAGGATTTTTACCACATAATTTGTAAAATTACGGGTCATGATTATACCGAATGATCCCTGGTAATAATCATACCAATCAATAGTCCATCTATGCACGTAAGCCAAAAATGACTTTCATCAATATAAGCATGAGGATGATGACAATGATATAAGAATTCAATCAAACAAGATCAAAGATAAATATTAAAGACTTTAAATTTATCTAGAGTTTTAAAATATCTAAATTGTCAACATGATACTACTTTCTGGAGTAAAATTCAAGAATAATATTCATGTATCAAAAATAATATTGGATAGAAAAGAAATCAATTTTTATCATGAATAGTACTACAGATGAATAGTACCAAATTGAATAGTACCCCGTGAATAGTATCCCGATATGAAAAGTGCCCCAAATACCTGGGTGAATAATATTTGAGTGAATAGTAATTGGGTGAATAGTAACCCATGAATAGTAACTCGTGAATAGTACCCCGACATGAAAAGTACCCCGAATACCCGAGTGAATAATATTCTAGTGAATAGTAACTGGGTGAATAGTAACCCATGATAGTACCCCGAGTGGAAATATTTATATTTAATAAGAAAGTTCAGATCAATATTCTAATGAAACGATACTGGATGAAGCGTAAAACTTCAAGGATATCCCACTAATTTCAAGGATTATAGAAGCAATACATACCATAGTAAGTTTAGATTTAAGAATATGAAAAGAAATAACATACGAAACTTCAAATGGATTTTCACTGGTCATACGGTACGTAATCTGTAAGACCCCAACTTTTTAATGAATAAAATCGAATTTCCTCTATTTATTATTGTGAATAATAAGGTGTTAATTTGATATAATGCTTTGGTTATGGGTGAAATGTGCAAATTTTTCAAAATACGCAAGTGGTTATAAAATATTCATTTTTGTCGGGGAATATTCGTTTGGTCGTGGAATATTCTTTCTGTCGGGGAATATTCGTACGACGGCGCAACCATTTGTGGGCCCCATAACAGAATAATTGTCGGATGAAGAAAATGACAAAATTGAGTTTTTATAAATAACGGCGTAATCGTTACCGTTAACACTGTTGGAATACCCGGTTGGTAAAGTAAAGTAATACGCGTTGTTGCACAGTAGCACACGGTATTGCACAGAATTTTTTTCAATTATTGATTCTTACGTGAGAAGGCACTACTCAATAATTGTTACAGTAATTACTGTTCAATATTTTATTTTATTGATTCAATAATTGTTGCGTTGATATTTTATATTATTGTTGTTTCAATAATTGTCACTGCACAGTATCTCCATTATCAGATCAATAATTCATATTATTTGAATAATATTATTAGATAGCATTATTGGCAATGTCTAGAAAGTTCTGTCAAGGAGAGGTTTGGTCACCTAATTGCGCGCCAGTAAGGAAAAATCCTTATCGGAAAGCCCCCTCTTTCCTAGGAACTACCTGGTTGTCATTATTGTCATTTTGTAATATTATTTGTGAATAATTAATTATTGATTTATATGATAAGGAAATATTTATTTGATGTGGATATAAATGATGGATTTATTTATGTGGTTATAAATGAAAGAGTTAATGTTGAGGTGTTTTTTCAGTATTTTATCGGATTGGAGGTATTAAAAGATCAAATCGGTGTTCTTACAGCTTTATTATGTAAGTTATAATATTTAATCTGACCGTTGGATCGTTGTGATTTTTGGATATGTTATACATATATAAGTTGAGTATATGTCCATAAATTTTGAACCGTTAAAAATGAACGTATAATTTATTATGAATTTTAAGAGGTAACTGATTCAGAAATTAGGTTTATAAATGATTTTGGTGGAAAATTCTAGAAATGGGTGGGCCCCACTTTTGGTTGTTGGCGAAGATGGCTGATTTTTTGTGGGTAGAATAGTAGCAGGTAAAGCCATCAGGTTACAGGTCAAGTCTGCTTCGACGTGCTAACATTTTCCTATAAATAGAGGGCTAAGTTAGAATTGAAAATCACACCAGAATTCATAAGTTTTCTCTCTTTTTTTCTCTAGATTATCGAGTGTATTTTGTGAGTATTTAGATACTTGGTGAGTTGCTATTCATCAGTGCAAGTTTTCTTCAGCTTCATATCTGATATCCAGTTAGAAGTGCTGCTCTTTTGAGGTAAGGGATAGTAAGGGATTTTAAGGGTTGTTATGTTTTTCAGTTTCGTAATTTTTCTGACCTTCAAAAATTCTGGAAATATTTGAAATGATAATTTGATGAGTTTTTTAGATTGTGTCCAAAAATGGCAATTTTTGGATGTATAGATTATGAGTTCTGAATTTTATGAGAAAAGACTATTTTAAAAGTAAACCCTTATAACTCCTTGTGCTAACTCCAAAATTGGCAAAATTTTTATTGGGAGTACATGTATATGATAGAAGTATACTCTATAAATTTCGGAATTTTCTGATAAAAGTACAATTTTTGATAAATATCTAAATATTCGGCTGTTTTGGCCATATGAAAAATAGTAAATGATTTTTAAAAATTATGAAAAAAATATATGTTCAATATGGGACTATATTCTACTAAATCTCAAAAAAGAAAATTTGTTTGTACTGATTTGGTATTTTTCATGAAAATGGACTAGTTATGAGTAAATAAATTAAATATGTTATGTGAAGTAAGAAAATTGGAAAATAGGATTTTATGGCTTGGGAATCCTATATGAGGTATATGCAGATTTTTGATGAGGGTTTTGGTTATTGGTGATGAAATCTTATGAGTTTGGAATTTTAGGATGATTAAATGCATTATTTAGTAAAGTGTAAACAATTAAAATAAATTGTTTATAAGTTTAAGAAATGTTATTTCAATATCATTATACCGAAATATTGGTATAGATTTTATTGTGGAATTTTTACCTTTTTGTGTCGGGTTTACTATTCATGAGTTACTATTTACGAGTTACTATTCATGAGTTACTATTCACAAGTTACTATTCATGAGTTACTATTCACGAAGTTACTATTCATGGGTTACTATTCACAAGTTACTATTCATGACAAAATTGGTTTCTTTTTCTAACCAAATTATAGTTCAGTTATGAATATTACTCTTGAGATTAAATCTATATGTTGATTATATTATTTTTATTATCATATATAACATTTTTATAACCATAATGATGATATTAATTTCTCTTTGACTTGAGTGTAAAGATGGGTAGATTATTGGTATGATCATGACTATGGGTTCTCTTTGGCCAGTAGTGCAAAGTTGAATTATTGACTGGTATGATCATGACCATTGAATTTATAATTGAATATCTTTAGCTTAAGTGCAATGGTGAAATGATCAACATGGTTATAATTATTGTTTATATAAATTCTGAAATGATTATATATTTCTTTGAGATATTAATATATTTGGCCTGTAGTGCAAATATGAACTGTTGATGAATATATTTGGCATGTAGTGCAAATATGAACTGTTGAGGAATATCCTTGGCATGTAGTGCAAAGATGAATTGTTGATGAATATCTTTGGCCCATAGTGCAAAGATGACCTGTTGTTGAATATCTTTGGCCTGTAGTACAAAGATGGTCTGTTGATGAATATCTTTGGCCCGTAGTACAAAGATGAAATTGTTAGTATGATTATAAACAGGAACTGTGATTTGGTATAACCATGATCTTTGATGTTTCAGGTAAAGACATGTGATGAAAATTATCTTCGTCCTGGGTGCGAAGAAGAATTTAGAATCACAATTATGATTATGAGTTATTCATGTAATTGTGGAAAGGAACTGTTGAGTGATGTTACAGGGATAAAACACTGTTGGTGGACTTTTAATGTGGAGAAGATAGTAGACTTTATGGTCTATTTGACTCTTCTAATGGATTTTTCGTTCCGCTGCAACTATGGTTGAAAAGTTTTATCATCTACCATATGTTCTAAATCTCTGATTTATTACTGATGAAGGCTATTGATAATTTAATTATCTTTAGTCATGATATTCTTTACTAGGTTAGTTGTGCTCACCCTTTTGCTTCACAATTCCTTTTCAGGTAATAAGAGTGTAGCTGGGTCGAGCGAGGGTAACGGGGAAATAGAACGATGGTCTCTAGTTGTGGAGGTTCTCCCTAAGCAGTATAGAAAGGTGTTGTATACATCATTTAGTAGTTATATTTGGTGAATCAAATAGTGTGAGGCGAACCCAACGTTGAAAGGGTGTTTTGCCACTATCATACAAGATGTCTAATGACATACAACCTCATGTCATTATAAGACAGGGTGTGCTCATCCACTTGCTGAGTATATCTACGAGCACTACTTATATAATCTTGGTGTTTGGTTGAAGTATAACTCTCAATTAAAGACAGTGGAGATAATGATATGTCAAGAGAAGACTCACCATTGGAAAGAATATGATAGTAATCTTCTCGTTTTTCTTTGGGGTCTATTGGGTCAACCAAGGATAATTATGTGGCCCTATGATATCTATCATAACCTAGACGCATGGCCTCCCATGTACGAAGGTTTCCTTGAGCACTTCCCAAAGATTTTAATTTCTAAAACAACTTTTGACTATACCTTTATGTAAGATGTCATGGTGACGTGCTACCCAAGTTGGTGTCAAGAGTCACAGTTGATATATATATTTTTATCAAAACTCACAACACATGAGTTGTTGTATTTTGCACGATAATTATTATAATAAAGTTGTAGTTGTTTTCTGTACCATGTATTTGGCGACTCAGAATGGGTTGGATGGAATGGACCTATTTTGGGGTTGTCACAGTTGGTATCAGAGCTTAGGGATATGGTCTCTGGCGGAGATCGGGGAATATAACTAGGACGGGAGAGATTAGTAAATTCTTCGCTAATGTGTCCTACCTAAACTTAATTGTTGGTTGGTCATAATATATGGATATTATGTGATATGTTAATTTACTTAATTAACCCTTGTTTTATGGCAGTATTTGAGAATGGCAGCTGAGAATGCTAACAATGGAGTGAATGAGACTGTGGGGATACCTCTAATCACTAAACATGATAATGTGATGTCAGACGAAGAAGGAATTATAGATATTCTTGTGGTGAGTGAAGAATTGATAGTTGCACCCGAGATAGTCATAGGAATGAGCTTCTATTTATAGAAAAATAGACTACATAATAACTAACTCATGAACGGTCCAGATTGATTTATTTTAATCTGACGGTCCATATTTTATGCAAAATTTTTTAAATAAAATATAATATATTCTATTTATAATCTAATAAAACGAATAACTTTATAAAAGATTTTACTATGCAAACACTATGCAGGCACTATGCAAATACTATGCATAATAAAATATAATATATTCTAATTATTGTCTAATAGACTTTGTTCAATATTTTGTCTCAGTTGATTTCGTATTTCAGTTGTATATCTTGTGTATCTTTATATCCGTACTAGGCAATTGGCTCATGCTGTGTTTTTCTTCCGGCAGGTTTGCAGGGGTGATTCAGGGCTAGGGTGAGAAGAGAGCTACCTTTGATCGAATATGTTTATTAAATTTTAGGTTTTGATTGTTGTGCCACTATTTGGAGAATTGTATCTAGTACTTTATTAATGGATCACCGCTATTAATATTTGAAGTTATTAGTGCTCAGTTTACTAATTTTGTTGATTGTTGTGCTTGCACGTGACCTCCCTTTCCTTTTCGGGAGGGGGGTGTTACAGAGATGGTATCAGAGCTTAGGTTCTTTCTTGTAGAAAACCTATTTAGGTTTGACTTATGAGTTATAGATAAATCACTGGATAGGCGTAGGAGTTTGATTCGATTTTGTTCTCTGTTTGGTTGGTCTTGATTTTGACCAAGTGTTTTTAGTTCTTTGAGTTATAGTTGATTTGAGAAAGGCGAGATAAAATTTTTAGATTATTATTGTTATGCGTTGGAGCAATAATATTAGTTAAGGATTGTGATTGGATCATTAAGGAGAATAATGTCATAGTTTATTTAGTTAAGAAATGATTATACAATTATGATATGAGTATTTGTATCGACAAGAATTTGATTTTGGCAAAAAATTTTGTTAGAATTGTTTTATTTTGTGACAATCATTATGATTTTGGAATTGAGGATTTGATTTGGGTTAGATTTTGATTTTTGTTAAGTTGTGACTAAATTGAGGTAAGTGAATCGGTGGGATAATATGATAAAGTGAAAATTATTAAGTACAGAGGATCTCTTATAATTTTGAGTTGTTGTAGAGATTCGAGGTAATTAGATTAATCTTTTAGAGTAAATGAATTTTCGATTATTTCCTAGTAGAATATTGGAGTTATCTTATATAAAAGTTTGAGTGATAGTATGTGGAGATCTTGGAATTTGTTGGGTTAAGAATTGCATTAAGAGAATGATTGATTCATTGAATGATTAGATATATAATAAGTGATGAATCTTTAAGAGATTTTGAAAGCTATAGTTTGCTTATTCAGATAGTAGGATATATGATTTGGAGTTTGGTATGGTGATGAAGAGATCTTAGTAGTAATATATTTTTGGTGTAATATTATTTGAGAACTAATTTAATTCTAGGTTATGATATTTTGAAACTCTTGAGTTCTTAGGGTGAGTTGGAGATATAATTTGTACAATTATTTTGTTTGTCCGGTGTCATTGAAGTTTTGCATGTATTTATGTAAAATAATTAAATAAAATAAAAATAATTTGATAAATCTTTGTCATGTGTGGAACATAAACATTTTACGAGTTAAAAATAATTTTAAATATTTTGGATATTCGAATCGTACTTAGATGAAGAAATTTTTTTGTGATTTCGAGTTATGTTTTGAATAGTACGTACGTTTGCAAGAATGAAGCTCAAAGATATTAGCGACGGCCCGCACCAACAGTGGATCATGTGATCTAATTTGATGCAACGCGAAGAACCTTACCAAGGCTTGTACAGAGTGGTATTTAATCTTTTACAAATACATTGATAATTACGTGGACTGATGACTTATCCGCGTTGATCGTAACAAATGGTGGCGTTACGTCGTAACAAAAAAAAAATTTAGCTTATTTGAATTCCGAGGACGGAATTATTTTTAAGGGCTGAAAAATGTAATGACCCATTTTTTTATATATATAATTAAATATTAATTACTTTTATTTTATACAATTGTATTTAAATTAGAAAAGGTAAATGATTTTGTTTCCCTATATTCTTCGTTGTTTTGTTTGGAAATTAAATTATTTTAGTAGATAATTAAATAACTGATTAAATTAAAATTGAGGAAGATAATTCCTTTTGTTAAGATTTTGTGGAGAAACCATTCGGAGCGGGAAGCTACATGAGAGATGGAGGAGTTTACTCGAGCGGAGTATCCGCATCTTTTCATAATTAGGTACGTTCATTCTTTTGATTCCGGGGACGGAAGGGGTAGGTGATGTAATACCCGGTAAAAAAATAAAAATAAAGAAATAAAATAAATAAATAATATTTAAATCCATATTTTAATTGTGCTTTTCTTATGTTTGAGTTAAATTGTATTTAATTTGTGTGAACTATAATAAGTATGTGATTACATTAATTTGGGCTTTTATACTAATTGGGTCTATTTTGTATTTGGGTAATGTTAAAATCCTATTAAAATTAGGAGACACGATAAGATATATAAATAAATAAGTAAACCCTAACTATTATATTATAACTGATACGAATTGGGGAGCAAAACAAGAAGGAAAAAAAAAGTGCGCTGTTGGGCGAAGGAGTATCCTTTATAGGAGTTTTGGGAAATCAATTGCCCATCATTGACATTTGGAAGCAGGTATGACATTTTACCAATAAAATAATTAAAGCATAGTGAAAGTTGTATAATTTGCAAGGATTGTTAGTCTTTATATGGAACAAAGTAAAATAAGAATTTTGATTAATAGATATTCCCTTTTAAAATATATGGGTATCACGTGTATATATCAAGTACTGATGCTTTTTTTTTGTACTAGTGTTTATATGAATTGAAGTTTGCCTTTTTCCTTAAAAAAAATTAAAATAAAAAATATCGTTATCATCATGCAATTGAAAGTTGTTGTACTTTTGTAAGGTAATAAGGTTATATATATATATATATATATATATATATATATATATATATATATATATATTTATACTTAGCATATTATTAAGTTTTCGATTTGTTAATATATAATATAAAAAAATACGATTAGAAGATATAGTATAATTTAATTTGGGTTGTCTTATAAAATTGATGTAATTGGAGAAATTAATTTCATATTAATATAATTTATAATTAGTAGGTAACTATAATTGTATTATTATTACTTTTAATTAGATCGGACGGATGGAATTTAAAGAGTTATATTTGGAATATAAATTTTGGAGTATTAATAATTGATATAAAGCGATGATTAAAGGCATATTAAATAGATTATGAATTATTTTGGAATTATTAGTTTGGATTATTTTTAATTTGAGGTGAATATGTTTAGGTTGTGAATAACGTTTCGTATTTGATATCGTTGGCATTTGAGGGTAAGATTTTGTGGAGTGTGCTATAAATGGTTTGGAAGTATCAGGTACGGATTTCGTACTCTCTCAGCAATACTCTTATTAAATTGATTTGTTCGTTTTGTCGCTTGTTCGAATTTCGTTATTATTTCACATAATTATTTCCTGTGAAATAAATATATTAGCTTCATTTTGGAGTTGATATATATGACTCGTATTTGTACTCTTTGAATTAGGTTATCATGCTTAGTACTATTTATTTTTGAAAATTATAGAGCGGTACATGTTGCTACATTCTTTTTGAGACCTTGTGACTATAATTTGATTTGGTTCAACATGTACATATAGAACCCTTTTGTTGGTATGTCTCATGTGTTGTGACATAGTATTTTTGTTAGAATATATCGTAGGGTATACCTGAGCTATAACCACCTGTGGGGGTACCACAGGCATGTCGTCATGGCACGAGAGGCATGACAATTTCCGTGGCGGTGTGATTAGTCCACGGCGTCTCCGTTTTGGGCTCCGAGGGAAGTGGGTCATTTGGTATTTTATTGTGGGAGGCGTATGGGTTAACCCTAGTTTTCTGTTCTGCGAATTTGTGATGTTGTGCCAAACACACCTATCCGATTTGCATACATTTGGATTCGCGGTCCAATGTGTGATTGCCTGTGTGGCATTGTTTTGATGTGCCTGTGTGGCATTCTTTTGGTTGCCTATGTGGCATCATTTGATTTGCCTGTGTGGCATTAGTTTGACTTGCCTATGTGGAAATGTATATTTCTGAGCTCATTCGGTATGAAATATTAACACCCAACCATTTGATTCAGCCTATTATTTCATAGTATTAGTTTTATTTGTTGATGTTCAGTTCAATTCATTTCATTGAGTTAGTTACTTCAGTTCGTTATTTCTTTACTCTTCTATTGGTTTCGTTCATTCTGTTGATTCAGATATATTACATTCAAATCGTTGGAGATTATATTTTCGTCAGTATTTATATTTGAGACTTTGTTCAGTATTTTGTCTCAGTTGATTTCATATTTCAATTGTATATCTTGTGTATCTTTATATCCGTACTGGGTAATTGGCTCATGCTGTATTTTTCTTCTGGCAGGTTTGCAGGGGTGATTCAAGGCTAGGGTGAGAAGAGAGCTACCTTTGATCGAATATGTTTATTAAATTTTAGGTTTTGATTGTTGTGCCACTATTTGGAGAATTGTATCTAGTACTTTATTAATGGATCACCACTATTAATATTTGAAGTTATTAGTGCCCCGTTTACTAATTTTGTTGATTGTTGTGCTTTGCACGTGACCTCCCTTTTCATTTCGGGAGGGGGGTGTTACAGGAGACACCTCAACAGATATCCATTATGTACTTGGTATAGTCTTCTTAAGATCATCACATCACATTTTCAACACCAACGTGATATCATTCACTGATGATGACATACCAGTGGAAGGAACTGGTCATTACAAGTTATTACATGTAGCAGTGATATCCTCTAGGTATGTTATAGGAGGAGTATTGATAGATGAAGGATGTTCCTTGAACATCTATCCCTACGACACTTTGGAAAAAATAAAGATCAGTCTAAATCGAATCCAAAGTAGCCACATAGTCATAAGAGCCTTTGACGGGTCTCGACTAAATGTTGTAGGACAAATTAAACTTCCAATGGAGATCAGTCCATATACCTTCTACATATCCTTTCAAGTGTTTAACATCGCCACATGGTATAATCTATTATTGGGAAGACAAGTTAAATACATCATTAATAACAAGTTAAATACATCATTAATGACAATCTGATTACCATCAATGTCGAGCTAGAATACCCAGTTTATGTACAAGGATAATAGTAAAGGTGATCGTAGAATAGAACGATCGTAAGGATAAGGAGAAATATTTGTAAAATAAGATCACAACGTGATTAGATTGAATTGTTGAATAACATATGATATGTTTAACGATTAAGAAGATATAGCTTGACGCTATAAAGAGAATGTGCTATGAAATTGTACGATGTAAACTCAGGAAAGAGTGGTAAATGCTAAGATACGGATTAAAGAAAATTTGTAGTAAGCAAAGAGAAAGTTAGGATTATGTGGGATTTTAATTGAGGACTCATGTTAGCAACCAAGTTGTATGATTCCTTGTATGGACGGGGAATTTGGACTTAGCTTGAGAACCAGTTAGCTTCCTATATTGATATAGTGGTTGAGTTGAATAATTCCTTGTATGGGCAGTGATTTGTTCTTGGTGTAACAATCGCTTAGCTTCCTATATTGATTAGTTACCGAGTTGACCAATTTCTTATATAGGCAGGGGATTGTGTTTGGTTCGACAACCACTTAGCTTCTTACATTGATAATTGTTGGAATCTGGTGTCGTGTTATTTGCTATATGTATGTTAAGAATGAGATTTCTTTTCTCAGGTGTATAACGGATAGGTAGAGAATATAAGGTTAGGTACGAGTTCTTAAAACTTATACTTATGGTAAGTTTGTGACTCATAATCGTATGGTATATTTTTGAACCCCTAAGCGTATGGACAGTTCCTGATTGGTTCTTGAACTACGTATTGCTAGGATACGTTCCTAAATTCATATTATTGTGGAAAGTTTCTGAACTCATAATGTGTGGTAAGTTTGATGAACTATACTGGGGTATAGAAAAGTTGTGAATGGAGAATTAAGGATGATAGAATTAGATATAATTATTAAGCAATGGATCATTATAGAAATTGGAGCTAACGAAGGAAGTATAGGTATTCCAAAGCTTCTAGCTATGCTAGACTTCAAAATTTTTGACATCAAGCTAAATTCGCACTAATGTGCTTTTAAAAATATAAATGAATTTATTTTGTTATCCTCAACACATGGTGACAAGTGTGTAGGTGTGGACTTCGAGCCACTAACACATCGTTACCTGTTGTGGCATGATAACACTAAAAATGATTTTCAATGGTTTTGATCTGTTTAAAGAAGTCTACGCTAATTCTTTCGGCTAGACAAAAATAATTTGAAATATCAAAATATATTTTATATATCATTAATGCATCATGGAACCTGGTGCAAAGATGATAAAAATGATGGAGTTATCAATGCAGAATTACTTAGTGTTGGATGTGATCTAAGGATCGTCAACCTACTATGGTATGATGTAGTATGACAAAGTCACAAAATGACGGAATCCTCAAACGGACTATAAATACAGTGTGATATCATGACGTTATAAAATGATTTTCAAAATTTTAAACCAGTTAAAGAAAAGGCAATGCCAATTAAAGTGGCTAGACAAATGTTTTGATTGATGTTCGAATTATTAGTATACGTCTAAGCTATTTGATTCAGCTAAACAAATATTTATGAAAATTCAAGTATCTCTTTGAGAATTTATCTCGAACCAAATTGTTTTTGTAAGACCCCAACTTTTAAGAATAAAGATTAATTTTTCTCTAAATGCTATTTTGAATAATAAGGTGTGGATTTGATATAATGTTATAGTTGTGGGTTGTATTTACAAATTTTGCAAAGTAAGCAAGTTGTCATAAAATATTCGTTTGGTCGGGGAATATTTTTTTTGTTGGGAAATATTCATACAACGACACAATCATTGGTGGACACCGCTACAGAATTAATATTGGAGTTAGAAAATGACAGAAATAATTTTATAAAAATAACTGCAAAAGTTTTATCGTTAACTATTGAAATACCTGGTGATAAAAGTAAAGTAATACGCGTGGTTGCATAGTAGCACACTGTATTGTACAATATCTTTGATTATTGATGCTTATGTGAGAAGTCACTCAGTTTTATTCAATTATTGCCACAGTAATTGCTGCATAGTATCTCGTGTTATTATTTCAATTATTGCCATAATATTTTATATTATTAAATCAATAATTGAGACGACAAAGTTATTCATATATTTATTTTCATTATTGATAATGTCTAGAAAGTTCTGTCGAGGAAAGGGGTTTGGTCATCTAATTGCGCACCAATAAGGAGAAGTCCTTATCGGAAAGCCCCCTCTTTCTTGGGAATGATCTGGTTGTTAATATTGTGAGTTATAATACTAATAATGAATAAAGATGTTTCAACCTCTCCATAATTCCATGGTACTTTCTGTAGGCTGACAACATGATATTGTGGTCTGAATGGCAAGATGATTGGCTTTGGAGTAGCCACTTTTAAAGGATTTTCAACACCTTTGAGTTAAATAAGTTGAATTGTATGTGATGGGGTAGCTGAATCTGCCTCGAACGATATAACTGCTACGACTTCCTTCCACTTTGTAGGAAATGTGTCCCCATTCTCCAGTAATACAACGTCATTGTCTGTCATTTGTAGGACACCGCTGTCAATTAGGTTCTAAATAAGATGGCAGAGTGCCCATCATTCTTCAGTGTTGTGACCGCGAGAGTGGGAGTAGTTGTGACAACCCGATATTTTCTATATAAATAAATCTTAAATTTTGCGTATAAATTTTTTTTTATTTTAAGGATGAGGATTTGTACAAGATTATGTGTATATGTATTTATGTGGTAAATAAAAATATATTTATTACATGAATATTTACAAGTAAATTTATTTTAGAATTATTGATTATTGTAAAGTATATTTTTATAATAATTAATTTTAAGATAGAAATGTTTTTATTAATTATTTTTCATGAATATATAATCGTATATTATTTAAATAATATATGAAGTGATTTTTAGAATAAATATAATAATTATTTTATTATATGAATTTTTGTATAGATTAATAAGTTAATTATTTTACCTTAATTATTAAGGTTAAATATGGAAGAATAATCAGATATGGAATCCAAACCCTAATTTTGGATTATTGTCAAGGTATGAGAATAATAATATAATATTAACTATATTTTGATTTTTCAGTGCTATGAATATGTACGGTATGTCCGTATTGATAATGGTTGGTCAATTACGGTGTATTTTGACCCAAACCCTAGTAATAATGTTAAACCCTAATTTGAGATCCAAATTAGAGTGTGAGATTGTTTTATAAGTGTGTAATACAATTTATGTCATGTATTAAATGTATTAATTAGGTAAACCCTAATTAAAATTCTGAAAACCCTAATATTTAGAAAATCCTAATTTCCAATATTAGAAACCCTAATCTGGAAAACCTAAACTGAAGGTTTGTTCTGTCAAGAGTTGTGTTACAGTGATAAATAACACGTGTGATAGACTTTAATTGCTAATTAAAATAAACTTAATTAGTAAATTCAAACCCTAAAACCTAGAACCCTAATTTAATTTCTAGAAACCCTAATTGTATTTCTAGAAACCGTAATGATCGATATTTTAAACCCTAATTGCTTTATTAGCAAAGTTCATTATGGTTAAGGGTAATAAACCCTAATGATCATGTAATTACAAACTTAATTTAATTAACAATATTAATTTTGCAAGATTTTAGAAACTAAAAGTTATTTAATTTTATTTATTTAATTATTTTTGTGCAAACTCTAAATTGGAAATCCTAGATTTTTGTTTACTTATAAAACCCAAATTGGCTCAAACCCTAAACACTAAAATGTCTAAACCCTAAATCCTAAGGCAATTTTCTAGAAATTTAAGGAAATGACAAAAATGTCCCTCTTATATAATTAAAGCTACAATCTAGGTTTTGACATTAGGGGTGGTGGTTCACCAAACCAACAACTCCCAACAACTCAATATGCACGAATTTGCCAGCAAATCAGCTCCTAGATCAGTCATTCATGCACCTTTGTGGGTCTATTTAAGGATTGAAGGAGAGAGAAAGTAAGTTTACTAACCTAAAATTGTCCAACACTCAATCAAGAACTTCTCCTACTAGAACCAATGAAAATATATAGTTATTCAGTCTATTATTGAAGCCCCACGAAATCCAACAACAAATCAATAGCCAGAAATCAAGAATTGAGCATAAAAGGTATGAAACCCTAATTCAAAATCTGTCCAATTTTTGGTTGTTAGATGTTATGTTTGGGTGTTAGAATATGTTGTTTATAAGATATTATGATGATCTGGGTTGGTATTTATCAAATCCATAACATTAAAGTGCTCGAAATTAAATATTTTCAAAATCTGAAAATTATTTTTTTTGTGTTCGACATCAAATGTCGAATGACGTAGATTGTTGTGTGTTTAATATTTTTGTTGTTTAAGTGTTTAATATTGTAGCTTTGTATGAGATCTTTCATCCAGCAAGAATCAAGCTTAGATCCGGTTTATAATTCAAGTTATTAATGGTCAAAGGTCGTTGGACCGACCACGACTGGGAAGAAATCTGGGTAACCTGAAAGCTTTTTTTTAAAGCGTCGACAATGTTTTATAACGATCGGATCATCGGATCTTTTAATGTTTTGATAATATGTTGTATTCATGTTGTAGCTGGTAAAGTGTACTATAGATTAATGTCTTAATATACCATAAACATTCAACAGATCAACATTTAGAAGCGGTCAAAGTAGGCCACTTGCACCTTTGTTTGGTGTTTGGGAATTTCGAAGCGTGAAGAACATCGTTCGACATGGGTTGGCCAAGGGAACTAGCTTGTGATTTTGTTGTTGTTTACTCGATCTGTTGTTTTATTATTGTTCCTTGACATGTATACTACAAGTTTAAACCTTAATATTACACATAACATGTTAGAAAAGCTAAGATTTAAGACTTTAAATGTAGACCTTGACCCATTCATCATTTCCGAGAAAACCCGAAATGAAGAAACAAATTTTGTCGAACTTTTGGAGACTTATAACTTCATCGATCGTTTGTGTTATGGTCATGATATCAATTGCTATTGATAGTATTACAGTTTTCTCTATACAATCGTGATCAAAATCTATACTAGAAACATCAAGATCAAATGTTTACGCTTTGGTCAAAGTAAGTACCTTGTGTCTCGACATGAAGTTCGGGTTGGCCCAAGAACACTAAGAACACCTATAGCGACAGTAAAGTGTCGCTATAGCCCTTTAGCTTAAAAAAATAAATTATTTTTAGGAAATTAATTAATAATTATAGAAAATTAGTTTTAAATTACGAAAAATACAAAATAAATTATAAAAATTATTTTGAATTACGAAAATTAGTTTTAATTATTTTAAATATATTTCATAAATATTTAATATTTTGGAATATTAAAAGTAATTAATTTATTTAATTATAATATTAAATAAATTATTTAAAAATGATTTTAATTCATGAAAAATCATTTAAAATTATCTTATGATATAAGAAAATATTTTTGAGATATTTTGATAACTTTTAATATTATGTGATAATTTTCATTAATAAATTAATGTTAATGATAATTAAGTTATTTATTAAATGAATTAAATAAATGAATTAAAAATGATTTTATTATATTAAAAATCATTTTAAATAATAAGAAGGTATTTAAAATATTTTAAGTTATAAAATATAACTTTTAATATTTAAAGGTAAATTTCATTAATTAATTATGATTAATGATAATAAAGTTATTTAATAATTATATTAAATAATTTAGTTTAAAATGATTATTATTATTATAATAATCATTTTAAATACAAATAAAGTGTTTAAAGATATTTTAAGTTATAAAATATAACTTTAATATTTAAAGGATAATTTCTTTAATAATTTAATATTAATGATTATTAAATTATTATAAATGATATTAAATTTATTTAATAATTATATTAAATAAATAGTTTTAAAATGGTTTTATTTATTTAAAAATCATTTAAAAAGGATATTAATGATTTAAAAATATTTTAAGTTATAATTATTGACTTTTAATATTTGGATAAATAGTTCATTAATATTTAAATATTAATGGTAATTATTTAAAAATCATTTAAGGGTGATATAAATGTATTAAAAATATTTTGAGTTATTATACATAACTTTAATATTTTGATAATGGTTTCATTAATAATTTAATATTGATTAAATATTAATGATAATAGAATTGTTTAATATTTAAATCATTTAATAATGATTCTGATATTTCAAAAATTATGATAAATGATAATAATTATTTAATAATTAATATAAGGCCATGAAAAATAGTGTGACTAATGTTTAAGTTATCCAAATGGATATTGAATTACGGTTTAGAGTCTTAGACTCGATAATTCCCCGAAAAAGCTGTCGGTAGATCGACATATTTCAGAAATTGATCTGGACTTAGAAATTTAGTTAGTTAAGTGTTTATTTGTGATTCAATGGCTGTTAAAGTTGTATGACAATGTGATTAGGAAGGTGTTGATGTTTGATTATGAGTCAACGATTGTTAAACAAGTGTGATGATGTGAATAGGGAATGTGCTGACTACAATAGACAGTGTTATGTATTACGTTATGATATACTAATTAGTAAAATGATCTGATTAATGATAGGTGATTTCATAAAAGATAAAACTAAGTTGAGAATAGTAAGCAGCGCATCAGGCAAGTATCCTAACTTTGCATTTTCTTTATGCAATGGACAGAAGTGAGAAGTTCAGAATTATTGTTATTATTGTACAGATTGTTAAGCCTATATTATATATGCCCATTGATTATCAACATACTAGTATATGATATTTCGAATAAATATATTCTGTTCGTTAATTTCTATAAATGATTATACAAGTGTCCCCACTTGGACAATCATTATTTTTCATCACGTGTTGATACACATTTGATATACATATATGTTGAATTATATAAGACCTTTGTTATGAAAACCCGACAGATATGAACATCCCGAAAATGGGAAAATTTTATGCTACCAAAGGCGGATAAATGAAACGATAACATCGTTCATGTAAATGTAGTATTGATCAACACAGGTACAACAGTAGTGATCACCCTCCGCATGTAAGTAAGTCATGACAGTTCTGATGATGAATTTCTCGTTTAAACCTTTTGAAAATGAAAACAATGTTCATGGTATGTCATGTAAATCCCATATCACAATCAATACATAGTTTCAAAAGTTGAAAGAGGGTTGTTATCAATTATTATTGGTACAGATTACTTCACAACTACTGACTAGTTGTAGAAGATATTATAAAGAAAACATTTAAATTCTTTCAGCCTATATATATATTATACTTGCTGGGCACTCAAATGCTCATCCTTGCTTAATTTAAATGTTTTCAGCTAAGTGTGAAGGACCAAAAAGATCTGTCAAGAACAAGGGAAAAGGGAAAGTTGCTGAATGACTTTTTATGTTACTGTTTGTAATAGTTTAGATTATGAAGACTATAATATATATATATATATATATATATATATATATATATATATATATTATGACATGTAATGAATGTTTAAAGGTTACGTACTTGGGAGAATGACTCTGATGTATATGTAAAATTTAAGTTTAAGTTTTATATTATTGTTATTATTATTAGTATTATTCGCTTCATAGAAATGGTATCGTGATGTACCGAGAATTCGGGTTTCAAGTATCCGAATTTGGGGACCTCATGTAATGGTATCGAGCTATAGGGTTAGAAACCTTTGGTGGGTTAGACCTTAGGCTATAACCTTAGAACAGAGGGAAACGTTGAAAATATAAATAACTCATATATAGTTTAAAAAGAGATGAATTGAATAAATTCATCGTCAAACAAAATAAAAGATAATTAATACAAAACTATTATTTGACTATGTGTATATAATATATACTAATCAGGATAATTGCTGTGTGTAGATGTCAGGTGAAAAAGGATTAGGATACCCCCAGATCATAAAGAAGGAGCTAATATTGAAGCCAATAGCGGAAATAGAAGCTCACAATGAAACAAACTCAGACGAGGTGGTTATCATGGAAAACATAGTACCAGATCCGGAAATAGTGGATCTGGCGGATAATGATTCGGACCCTAAAGTCGGAAGTCGATCAAGCATCATTGGAGATGCAAGAATTAAGGAACAAGGTATCTTCTCTAGAAGGGTTGTGGAAGATAGAAAAGCGCTAATGATCAATTCGTCAAGCGTTAATAGAAACAATGGAAGAGCAGGATAAGCTTAAACTCAAAATCAATGGGATGGGAGCCTCAAGCAACACTTCGTAATGCAATTCAGAGATAAGGGAAAAGGAAGGTAGAAGACCATGATTTAGGAAAACCAGGGGAAGAAGAAAGGAAAAGAATATGTTATCTTTGTGGATATGAAGGGCATACCACTCTGTATTGTCCTGACTATAAACGGGGAGCATGTTTTGTTTGTGGAAAAGAAGATCATCAGGCAAGAAGCTGTCCAAGAAAGAAGACTTAGTAAATAGGTAGTATAGGTTATGTTGTGTAAGCGTGTTTAATATAATATGTGTGTTTAGTATGTCTGTGTAATGCATTATTATAAAACTTTTGTACAAGCGGTAAAGTAAATCCCGACTTTTGTAGTCACAATGGGATGACTGATGTTTAAAGCACTATGTGCTGTGATATGTAAAATATTTTGAAAGCAATGAATGAATATGAATCAAAGTTTGAGTTATGAAACAAGTTTAATAAGTTTAAACTGATATGATAAGTTTTAGAATGTAAGTTAATTTATGGTTTTTATTTAACCAGATAATGCCGCCAAGACGTCAAACTCGAAATCAGAGGGCAGAAGAGTTTGTCAACAACGTTGAAGGACAACAACAAGCGGACCCAATGCAGCAGTTCGCGAATATGGTAGCTCAGGCCATGCAACAAGGGAACCAGCCGGATAATTATTTGGCAAATTTTAAAGACTTTAAGGCTGTAGAACCGCCGGAATTCAAAGGTACAACTGACCCTGTAGAAGCCCAAACTTGGGTTAAGGAAATTGAGAGGCGTTTGTAATAGCTAGGGTAGCTGAGGGGCAAAAGACCTCTTTTGCCACCTACATGATGAAGGGTGAGCGAGAACTGTGGTTGATTGTTGACCAACGTAAAGCATGGGAGAAAGATGTAAATTTTAAAGAAAATTTCTGGTGGGAAGCGAATCAGGTGAGGGCAGGAGCAGGTGTGGTAACATGGGATAGATTTAAGACCTTATTTTTCGAGAATTATTTTTCACTTAGTACTTGAGCTAGAATGGAGGTAAAATTTCGAGTTGAAGCAAGGGGATATGTCGGTGGCGGAATATGCCGCGAAATTTAATGAATTAGCTAGGTTTGCTCCGCATCAAGTCGATACGGAGGCTAGGAAGGCGAGGAGATTTGAGCTGGGATTAAAACCTTGGCTCTATAACAAGGTGGCGATGTTGCACAGATCCCAACATTTTGCAAAGACTCATGGAGAAAGCGATAATTGCCGAGGAAGGGAGTGAGGCTATGAGCCTCTACAACAAGGAAAGGAAAAACAAGAGCAAGGTCGAGGGAGCTGAGAAGGTGAGAATTAATAGTGGAAGCGAAGTCTTGATGGAAAAGAAAGGAAACTACTTTGGAAACGTGCGGGGTGAAGCAAGAGGAGTGAAAAGCAAAGGTTCAAAGGCAAAACGTGTGGAAAGAACCACTCTAGGGAGTGTTTAAAGGGGAAATTTGTGTGTTATAAGTGCGGGCAGGAGGGTCATATCTCTCCCAACTGCCTCAATCCTAGAATGAATAGTGGTTGTTTTATTTGTGGATCATTGGAGCACAGGGTGAAGGATTGTCCAAACAGGAGGGTAGAGGCAGGTAGTGTAAATACTGGTAAGAATAGTGGGACATTAGCAATCCCAGGACCGACATCATCGAACAAACCAACAAAGTCAACATCAAGAGTCTTCAACATGACGGTTCAAGACACGGTGGCAGCTGGCAATGCAGTTCCAGGTAATATTCGAATAACTTTTATTTGCGTAATTAGAATTTTTCTATTTATAGTAAATTATTTTATAAAGAAATTTTGAGGGAGAAATTTGAGTTCTTTTAGAAATCAAATTTCCGTTTAATCAGAAAGACAAGCTTAATGTGATTAATTAAAGATCGGTTCGATTAAAGTTAATCGAGATCTATTTGCTATGAACCCAGTTATGTGTAGGTTTTTAAGTGGTGATTCCGGGGACGGAATCCTTATAAGGGAGGGTGAATGTGACAACCCGATATTTTCTATATAAATAAATCTTAAATTTTGCGTATAAATTTTTTTTATTTTAAGGATGAGGATTTGTACAAGATTATGTGTATATGTATTTATGTGGTAAATAAAAATATATTTATTACATGAATATTTACAAGTAAATTTATTTTAGAATTATTGATTATTGTAAAGTATATTTTTATAATAATTAATTTTAAGATAGAAATGTTTTTATTAATTATTTTTCATGAATATATAATCGTATATTATTTAAATAATATATGAAGTGATTTTTAGAATAAATATAATAATTATTTTATTATATGAATTTTTGTATAGATTAATAAGTTAATTATTTTACCTTAATTATTAAGGTTAAATATGGAAGAATAATCAGATATGGAATCCAAACCCTAATTTTGGATTATTGTCAAGGTATGAGAATAATAATATAATATTAATTATATTTTGATTTTTCAGTGCTATGAATATGTACGGTATGTCCGTATTGATAATGGTTGGTCAATTACGGTGTATTTTGACCCAAACCCTAGTAATAATGTTAAACCCCAATTTGAGATCCAAATTAGAGTGTGAGATTGTTTTATAAGTGTGTAATACAATTTATGTCATGTATTAAATGTATTAATTAGGTAAACCCTAATTAAAATTCTGAAAACCCTAATATTTAGAAAAAATCCTAATTTCCAATATTAGAAACCCTAATCCGGAAAACCTAAACTGAAGGTTTGCTCTGTCAAGAGTTGTGTTATAGTGATAAATAACACGTGTGATAGACTTTAATTGCTAATTAAAATAAACTTAATTAATAAATTCAAACCCTAAAACCTAGAACCCTAATTTAATTTCTAGAAACCCTAATTGTATTTCTACAAACCGTAATGATCGATATTTTAAACCCTAATTGCTTTATTAGCAAAGTTCATTATGGTTAAGGGTAATAAACCCTAATGATCATGTAATTACAAACTTAATTTAATTAACAATATTAATTTTGCAAGATTTTAGAAACTAAAAGTTATTTAATTTTATTTATTTAATTATTTTTGTGCAAACTCTAAATTGGAAATCCTAGATTTTTGTTTACTTATAAAACCCAAATTGGCTCAAACCCTAAACACTAAAATGTCTAAACCCTAAATCCTAAGGCAATTTTCTAGAAATTTAAGGAAATGACAAAAATGTCCCTCTTATATAATTAAAGCTACAATCTAGGTTTTGACATTAGGGGTGGTGGTTCACCAAACCAACAACTACCAACAACTCAATATGCACGAATTTGCCAGCAAATCAGCTCCTAGATCAGTCATTCATGCACCTTTGTGGGTCTATTTAAGGATTGAAGAGAGAGAAAGTAAGTTTACTAACCTAAAATTGTCCAACACTCAATCAAGAACTTCTCCCACTAGAACCAACGAAAATATATAGTTATTAGATCTATTATTGAAGCCCACGAAATCCAACAACAAATCAATAAATGTAAATCAAGAATTGAGCATAAAAGGTATGAAACCCTAATTCAAAATCATCCAATTTTGGTTGTTAGATGTTATGTTTGGGTGTTAGAATATGTTGTTTATAAGATATTATGATGATCCTGGGTTGGTATTTATCAAATCCAAAACATTAAAGTGCTCGAAATTAAAGATTTTCAAAATCGGAAAATTATTTTTTGTGTTCGACATCAAATGTCGAATATATGTAGATTGTTATGTGTTTAATATTTTTGTTGTTTAAGTGTTTAATATTGTAGCTTTGTATGAGATCTTTCATCCGTAGGCAAGAATCAAGCTTAGATCCGGTTTATAATTCAAGTTATTAATGGTCAAAGGTCGTTGACCGACCATGACCAAAGAAGAAATCTGGTAACCCGAGCTTTTTTCAAATCATTCGACAATGTTTTGTAACGATCGATCTCATCGGATCTTTTAATGTTTTGATAATATGTTGTATTCATGTTGTATTTGGTAAAGTGTACTATAGATTAATGTCTTAATATACCATAAACATTCAACAGATCAACATTTAGAAGCGGTCAAAGTAGGCCACTTGCTCTGTTTGGTGTTTCTGGGAATTTCCAGAAACGTGAAGAACATCGTTTCTGACATGGGTTGACCGGGAACTAGCTTGTGATTTTGTTGTTGTTTACTCGATCTGTTGTTTTATTATTGTTCCTTGACATGTATACTACAAGTTTAAACCTTAATATTACACATAACATGTTAGAAAAGCTAAGATTTAAGACTTTAAATGTAGACCTTCGAACTGTTCATCATTTCTGGGAAAACCCAGAAATGAAGAACAGCCTTGTCAGACTTTTTGGAGACTTATAACTTACTGATCGTTTGTGTTATGGTCATGATATCAATTGTTATTGATAGTATTACAGTTTCTCTATACACTGTGATCAAAATCTATACTAGAAACATCAAGATCAAATGTTTACGCCTGGTCAAAGTAAGTACCTTGTGTACTGACATGAAGTTCTGGGTTTGGCCCAAGAACACTAAGAACACCTATAGCGACGTAAAGTGTCATTTATAGCCCTTTAATGAAAAAAAATAAATTATTTTAGGAAATTAATTAATAATTATAGAAAATTAGTTTTAAATTACGAAAATACAAAATAAATTATAAAAATTATTTTGAATTCGAAAATTAGTTTTTAATTATTTTAAATATATTTCATAAATATTTAATATTTTTGGAATATTAAAAGTAATTAATTTATTTAATTATAATATTAAATAAATTATTTAAAAATGATTTTAATTCATGAAAAATCATTTAAAATTATCTTATGATATAAGAAAATATTTTTGAGATATTTTGATAACTTTTAATATTATGTGATAATTTTCATTAATAAATTAATGTTAATGATAATTAAGTTATTTATTAAATGAATTAAATAAATGAATTAAAAATGATTTTATTATATTAAAATCATTTTAAATAATAAGAAGGTATTTAAAAATATTTTAAGTTATAAAATATAACTTTTAATATTTAAAGGTAAATTTCATTAATTAATTATGATTAATGATAATAAAGTTATTTAATAATTATATTAAATAATTTAGTTTAAAAATGATTTTTATTATTATAATAATCATTTTAAATACAAATAAAGTGTTTAAAGATATTTTAAGTTATAAAATATAACTTTAATATTTAAAGGATAATTTCTTTAATAATTTAATATTAATGATTATTAAATTATTATAAATGATATTAAATTTATTTAATAATTATATTAAATAAATAGTTTTAAAATGGTTTTATTTATTTAAAAATCATTTAAAAAGGATATTAATGATTTAAAAATATTTTAAGTTATAATTATTGACTTTTAATATTTGGATAAATAGTTCATTAATATTTAAATATTAATGGTAATTATTTAAAAATCATTTAAGGGTGATATAAATGTATTAAAAATATTTTGAGTTATTATACATAACTTTAATATTTTGACAATGGTTTCATTAATAATTTAATATTGATTAAATATTAATGATAATAGAATTGTTTAATATTTAAATCATTTAATAATGATTCTGATATTTCAAAAATTATGATAAATGATAATAATTATTTAATAATTAATATAAGGCCATGAAAAATAGTGTGACTAATGTTTAAGTTATCCAAATGGATATTGAATTACGGTTTAGAGTCTTAGACTCGATAATTCCCCGAAAAAGCTGTCGGTAGATCGACATATTTCAGAAATTGATCTGGACTTAGAAATTTAGTTAGTTAAGTGTTTATTTGTGATTTGATGGTCATTAAAGTTGTATGATAAATGTGATTAGGAAGGTGTTGATGTTTGATTATGAGTCAACGATTGTTAAACAAGTGTGATGATGTGAATAGGGAATGTCTTTGACTGATGGCGGTGTTATGTATTACGTTATGATATACTAATTAGTAAAATGATCGATTAATGATAGGTGATTTCATAAAAGATAAAACTAAGTTGAGAATAGTAAGCGGTATGCAGATCGTGCAAAGTATCCTAACTTTGCATTTTCTTTTATCTGCAATGGATGAAGTGAGAAGTTCGTAATTATTGTTATTATTATGCATTGTTAAGCCTATATTATATATGCCCATTGATTATCAACATACTAGTATATGATATTTGAATAAATATATTACATTCGTTAATTTCTATAAATGATTATACAAGTGTCCCCACTTGGACAATCATTATTTTTCATCACGTGTTGATACACATTTGATATACATATATGTTGAATTATATAAGACCTTTGTTATGAAAACCCGACAGATATGAACATCCCGAAAATGGGAAAATTTTATACCAAGGCGGATAGAATAACGATAACATCGTTCATGTAAATGTAGTATTGATCAATACGAGAGGTACAATGTAGGTGATCACCCTCCGTGCAAGTAAGTCATGACAGTTTCTGATGGATGAATTCTCATTTAAACCTTTTCGAAAATGAAAAACAATGTTCATGGTATGTCACAGAAATCCCATATACAGTCAATACATAGTTTCAAAAGTTGAAAGAGGGTTGTTATCAATTATTATTGGTACAGATTACTTCACAACTACTGACTAGTTGTAGAAGATATTATAAAGAAAACATTTAAATTCTTTCAAATTTTATATATATATTATACTTGCTGGGCACTCAAATGCTCATCCTTGCTTAATTTAAATGTTTTCAGCTAAGTGTGAAGGACCAAAAAGATCTGTCAAGAACAAGGGAAAAGGGAAAGTTGCTGAATGACTTTTTATGTTACTGTTTGTAATAGTTTAGATTATGAAGACTATAATATATATATATATATATATATATATATATATATATATATATTATGACATGTAATGAATGTTTAAAGGTTACGTACTTGGGAGAATGACTCTGATGTATATGTAAAATTTAAGTTTAAGTTTTATATTATTGTTATTATTATTAGTATTATTCCGCTCATAGAAATGGTATCGTGATGTACCGAGTTCGGGTTTCAAGTATCCGGATTTGGGGACCTCACAGTAGTATTGACACACTCCATTAAAATCAAACTGTCTTGATCACGGGCTGATTGGAGGTAGCAGAGCTGTGATTCTTCCCTCATTGATCAGTATCTGCAATATCTCCTCCATCGGCTGGCCTAAATAGGTGAATTCCCTTTTGTTGGCTAAATCCTGACGGGCTTTGGAATTTACTCTTTTTGCAATTTTATCCTCCAGTGTTTCACTTTCTGGAGTACGTGGTGGAGTACTTGTAATAAGAGGAAGGAGGATATCATTGTGACACCCCCAAATTCGGGTACTTCAATTCCACAGATTTGGTGTTCACTGTCCAAATAAATTAGAACTAACTACCCATAAACAAAAGATATAATTAAACTCAAAAGCTTAAATAATTAATCTCCCATCAAGGGTTACATAATCTCAAGATAAATCCCAGGTCATCTAACCTTTATTACAATCATCAAAAAAAAATTAAAACATAGCTATAATTAAATCTATTACATAAACTTCATAAATAAAAGGTAAATTAAACATCGTCGTCTAATCAAGCACTTTGTCCTTGCCCTTGCTTGAAGAAAGCTCTTCAAACTTCTTAACTTCATCTACATTGTTTGGTGCAAGAGTGAGCAAACAATTGCTCACAAGAAGAGTAGTATACAATAACATTTTGTGAATGACAATAACTGAACTCTCAATGGTAAAATTCTCTTACCATAACGATAAACTTTAATTCAAAAGCTACGAGTTCAAAGGAATAATGAACGTTTAAGTTAACAATAGATATCAACATCAAAGAATACATTAAGGGTCAAAAGACCACAAACTATACTCTAGGTTTTCAAGTATTTCTACTTTAACCTTTAACAGTCTAAACGACTATATGGACCATCATCCCGTACTCCAGGTGATCAACCATTTGTACTATGTATTGCGCAAACATTTTAACGCTATTGCGTAGCTCCAAAATAATCCCCTAATATAGGGTTGTTCATCTCAGCTTAGATTATCAGGTTCCAAACCAAAGGAAGTTTGGTTGAGAATTAACTTCAAAGGAATTCTAGATCTTTAGAATTCTCATCAACCAAGTATTGGTTGAATCAGATAGAGACCAATAACTATTCAAGAGTTTGATTATAATATCTGCATGAAAATCATCACTGTGCTTTTGTTTTTCAACCAAAACAGTTAATTCAACATACTACGCTTATGTTTATTCATCCTCTTTCGAATTCAATAGTCAATTTATATATTATACAACTAATTAAACCTTAATTTTACTTTAAACTAAGCCATATTCATATATGTTCATACCAATTCACTGTAATATGATTTCCTTCACAAAAATACATATTTAACATGAATTCATTCACAATACTCATATATAAATTTATGAAAACAATTTATAACAAACAATTTATCATATAAAGCTATATACAACAAACAATTCAACCTTCACAAAGTTTTTTACAGAGAATTTTAGAAGAGAATATAACTACAACTTTTTGAAAAAATACAAGCAAGAGGATACCTTAATTTTAGAAGATGATGGCTATTCTTTTGATTATGAAGCTTTCTTTTTCCCCAATTCCTCTCTCTAGACTTCTCCTAATTTTCTCTTACTTTTCTCTGTAATTTTCTTCTTCTTTTTTTTTTTTCCTTCTTCTGAGTTTTTCTCCCTATTCTAAACTCTAACTTACGTATTAAACCCAATATGTATCTGCATTGGTTGGTGCAAGACTGAGCAAACAATTGCAAACAAGAGGAATAATGTACAATAACATTTTATGAATGACAATAACTGAACTTTCAATGGTAAAATTCTCTTACCGGAATGATAAACTTTAATTCAAAAGCTACGAGTTCAAAGGAATAATGAACGTTTACGTTAACACTAGATATCAACATCAAAGAATACACTGAGGGTCACAAGACCACGAACTATACTCTAGGTTTTCAAGTATTTCTACTTTAACCTTTAACAGTCTAAAAGACTATAATCATCATCTATGTCCTAGGTTAATAGGTGTTTCTACTGTAACTTTTAACATTCTAAACGACTATATGGACCATCATCCCGTACTCCAGGTGATCAACCCTTTGTACTATGTATTGCGCAAACATTTTAACGCTATTGCGTACCTCCAAAATAATCCCCTAATATAGGGTTGTTCATCTCAGCTTAGATTATCAGGTTCCAAACCAAAGGAAGTTTGGTTGAGAATTAACTTCAAAGGAATTCTAGATCTTTAGAATTCTCATCAACCAAGTATTGGTTAAATCAGATAGAGACCAATAACTATTCAAGAGTTTGATTATAATATCTTCATGAACAAGGTATATCGATGAATCAATAAGAGCTAGAGTATTAACAATTTCTAAATTGAACAAATGTTATCATCGACAACATGCTTTCAAAATTTGTGTGAGTACATATGCAAACCAAAGGAAGTTTGGTTTGGGTTGACTTCAAGGGTAATTTAGAGTTTAAAACATTCATCAACTAAGGATTAGTTGAATTAGTAAAGAATCGCTAGACAACTTAGAGTTCGGTACAATAATGTAAGATGGTACAATGACATTGGAGAACGAAGGTCAAACAACAGTTATTAGTAGCTGAATAAACACATTTCTTATAACAAAATTACAGACTTTGAATAACCAAAGTAATCTCGTTTGGAATAAAGAATTAAAGATTAATTAACTTGCTCAACAGTAAATGAGAGTTAAAGAACTTGCATAACAATAAATTGCTCAACAATAGATTAGAAATAGAAAAGTTGCAAAAGTATATCATGACAATGAAAAGTAACCTTGTTGAATAATAAAGCAGCAAAGGTTAGGGAACTTGCCTCGTGCGTAGATTAAACAATCACTACTCATGTTCACCACAAGTCCTACACATACCATATGTATTGACAATACACATTAGTTATACTGATATTAGTTTCATATATCTCACTAACAACATCACATCTTTTCACGAACATCACTATTTAGCTTTATTACAACTACTTTAGTGATCATGTCATTGCATCACATACACATTAACAACTTGATACAACATCCTATTACATGTCCAACATGTTATCATTAGGTTATACTAACACACAAAGAATTGCACTTGCATTTGCGCAACCCGACGCCCTCCGATTGCCTCCAAATACACAATAGTCCTAAAGATGGCCATTTTCACACTTCATAACGATTTCAAATTGACAAATGTAAAGAATAAATGTTATAGGTATACTCGTCCTCGTTCCGGATCATCATGAATCGCATCAAGCGAAGTTCGTATGAAAACGTTATGCTTATTTTAGTAAACTATGTTATGTTAGTTTTTTTTTCCAAAATCGGCTTAGCAGACTACCCCCCCCCCCCCTCGCTGGGGCGGGGGTCCCTTCAGCGTTTTGCAATTTTATGCTCTGTAATACTACGAAAAGCCAAATTAGGCCTCCAAACTCCTTTCTAACAACCATACCAACCTATCTAATGTATAATAGGTTTATAGAAACATAATCAAATGTTTTCTCACGCGTTTCTAGCCATCTTAACAACATAAACATCCAAATTAAAACCATTAATTTTCATTATTTTTGCTAAAACTTCACTTTTTGAAAGTTTCAGTGAAAATCATCACTGTGCTTTTGTTTTTCAACCAAAACAGTTAATTCAACATAATACGCTTATGTTTATTCATCCTCTTTCGAATTCAATAGTCAATTTATATATTATACAACTAATTAAACCTTAATTTTACTTTAAACTAAGCCATATTCATATATGTTCATACCAATTCACTGTAATATGATTTCCTTCACAAAAATACATACTTAACATGAATTCATTCACAATACTCATATATAAACTTATGAAAACAATTTTATAACAAACAATTTATCATATAAAGCTATATACAACAAACAATTCAACCTTCACAAAGTTTTTTACAGAGAATTTTAGAAGAGAATATAACTACAACTTTTTGAAAAAATACAAGCAAGAGGATACCTTAATTTTAGAAGATGATGGCTATTCTTTTGATTATGAAGCTTTCTTTTTCCCCAATTCCTCTCTCTAGACTTCTCCTAATTCTCTCTTACTTTTCTCTGTAATTTTCTTCTTCTCTTTTTTTTCCTTCTTCTGAGTTTTTCTCCCTATTCTAAACTCTAACTTACGTATTAAACCCAATATGTATCTGCATTGGTTGGTGCAAGACTGAGCAAACAATTGCAAACAAGAAGAATAATGTACAATAACATTTTATGAATGACAATAACTGAACTTTCAATGGTAAAATTCTCTTACCGGAATGATAAACTTTAATTCAAAAGCTACGAGTTCAAAGGAATAATGAACGTTTACGTTAACACTAGATATCAACATCAAAGAATACACTGAGGGTCACAAGACCACGAACTATACTCTAGGTTTTCAAGTATTTCTATTTTAACCTTTAACAGTCTAAAAGACTATAATCATCATCTATGTCCTAGGTTAATAGGTGTTTCTACTGTAACCTTTAACAGTCTAAACGACTATATGGACCATCATCCCGTACTCCAGGTGATCAACCCTTTGTACTATGTATTGCGCAAACATTTTAACGTTATTGCGTAGCTCCAAAATAATCCCCTAATATAGGGTTGTTCATCTCAGCTTAGATTATCAAGTTCCAAACCAAAGGAAGTTTGGTTGAGAATTAACTTCAAAGGAATTCTAGATCTTTAGAATTCTCATCAACCAAGTATTGGTTGAATCAGATAGAGACCAATAACTATTCAAGAGTTTGATTATAATATCTTCATGAACAAGGTATATCGATGAATCAATAAGAGCTAGAGTATTAACAATTTCTAAATTGAACAAATGTTATCATCGACAACATGCTTTCAAAATTTGTGTGAGTACATATGCAAACCAAAGGAAGTTTGGTTTGGATTGACTTCAAGGGTAATTTAGAGTTTAGAACATTCATCAACTAAGGATTAGTTGAATTAGTAAAGAATCGCTAGACAACTTAGAGTTCGGTACAGTAATGTAAGATGGTACAATGACATTGGAGAACGAAGGTCAAACAACAGTTATTAGTAGATGAATAAACACATTTCTTATAACAAAGTTACAGACTTTAAATAACCAAAGTAATCTCGTTTGGAATAAAGAATTAAAGATTAATTAAATTTCTCAATAGTAAATGAGAGTTAAAGAACTTGCATAACAATAAATTGCTCAACAAGAGATTAGAAATAGAGAACTTGCAAAACTATATCATGACAGTGAAAAGTAACCTTGTTGAATAATAAAGTAGCAAAGGTTAGGGAACTTGCCTCGTGCGTAGGTTAAACAATCCCTACTCATGTTCACAATAAGTCCTACACATACTATATGTATTGATAATACGCATTAGTTACACTAATATTTGTTTCATATAGCTCACTAACAACATCACATCTTTTCACGAACATCACTATTTAGCCTTATTACAACTACTTAAGTGATCGTGTCATTGCATCACATACACATTAACAACTTGATACAACATCCTATTACATGTCCAACATATTATCATTAGGTTATACTAACACATAAAGAATTGCACTTGCATTCGCGCATCCCGACGCCCTCCGATTGCCTCCAAATACACAACAGTCCTAACGATGGCCATTTTCATCCTTCATAACGATATCCAAATGACAAACTTAAAGAATAAACGTTATAGGTCTACTCGTCCTCGTTCCGGATCATCATGGATCGCATCAATCGGAGTTTGTATGAAAACGTTATGCCCATTTTAGTAAACTATGTTCTGTCAGTTTTTTTTTCCAAAATCGGCTTAAAAGATTACCTCTCCGCAAAGGCGGGAGTTTTTCAGCGAGGGGGGCAAATGGGGTCCTTCAGCGTTTTGCGATTTTATGCTCTGTAACACTATGGAAAGCCAAATTAGGCCTCCAAACTCCTTTCTAACAACTATATCAACCTATCTAAGGTATAATAGGTTTACATAAACATAATCTAATGTTTTTTCACGCGTTTCTAGCCATCCAAACAACATAAACATCGAAATTAAAACTATTAATTTTCACTATTTTTTCTAAAACTTCACTTTTTGAAAGTTTCAGTGAAAATCATCACTGTGCTTTTGCTTTTCAATTAAAACAGTTAATTCAACATACTATGCTTATGTTTATTCATCCTCTTTCGAATTCAATAGTCAATTTATATATTATACAACTAATTAAAACTTATTTTTACTTTAAACTAAGCCATATTCATATATGTTCATACCAATTCACTATAATATGATTTCCTTCACAAAAATACATACTTAACATGAATTCATTAACTATACTCATATATAAACTTATGAAAATAATTTTATAACAAACAATTTATCATATAAAGTTATATACAACAAACGATTCAACCTTCCCAAGGTTTTACAGAGAATTTTAGAAGAGAATATAACTATAACTTTTTGAAAAAATACAAGCAAGAGGATACCTTAATTTTAGAAGATGATGGCTATTCTTTTGATTATGAAGCTTTCTTTTTCCCCAATTCCTCTCTCTAGACTTCTCACAATTCTCTCTTACTTTTCTTTGTAATTTTCGTCTTCTTCTTTTTTCCTTCTTTTGAGTCTTTCTCCCTATTCTAAACTCTAACTTACGTATTAAACCCAATATAACGTATAGGTAATAATATGTGTATTAAGTATATAATATAATTATAACCATAAGGCTTGTTTGGCTAACTAACTAAAAATTAACCCATTAAATCTTATACTTTGTTTCGTAAAACAGATTTATATTAAAGACATAACATTCATTAAGTCTTGTTTGGCAAAAACTGAATTAACCTCCCTTAACTTATTTTAATAACTCCTTTATAATATAGTTTATGGTCACACTTTAATTAATTAAATTTTAATATTCAATTTAATTAATTCAATAATAATTTATTAAATTAATTCACCCCATAAATCAATATGACATAATTATAATTTTCTTTATAATTATAATTTTATTTAATCAACCAAATTTTAAAATATTATCTCATGATGATCAATTTCCTTAACTCGTTATTTATTTATTCAACAAATAAATAATCAAATCAAATCAAATTAAGCAAATATTTATTCTACAATAAATACATTAATTAAATATTTATATAATTTCATAAATATTTAAAATTATAATTTAAATTTTTAGATTGTTACAATCATGCTCCTGGTTGAATAATTGATGTGTGACTTGGTGCTGATGGACCACCAGTTATGCCAATTGATTAACTTGCTCGCAAAGAGCCTACATTTTTTGTTCCATCATAAACTGGAATTGTGTATAATCCCATCTGTCAAAACTATCCTTGCTGGTTTGGGAGGATCAACCATTGTAGTGGGAAGTATGTCCACTACTCCAATTTATCATGTTAACCTCCTTTTCTTTGTGTTGAGGAAGAGGGTTGTCTTGCACATGGGGTTGGTCGGGTTTAATTAACACGATCTCACCATTATCAATCAAATCTGGGATTTTATGCTTCAAGGCCCAAAAATCCTGAGTTTCATGGCCTGGAGCTCCAACATGATAAGCACACTTCCTGTTAGCATTAAAACCTTTCCCACTTCAGTTAGCTGGTGGAAGAAGATGGGTAATTTTATTTTGAGTTGTCAGAAGATTGAGAATATTATCGAGTGAGACCCCTAAGGGCGTGAACACTCGAGTGTGTCTGACTTCTCCACTCTTTGACAATGGAGGGTTTGAAGACTGTGCTTGGAAAGGGGAGTAGTTTCTCTTCTAAATAGGCATGCTCTGACTGCCTTTTTGTCCTTGTAGTATCAAGAAAACATCCTCCTCTTCCTTCTTATGCACCCTCCGGGGGTTGTTTCCATAACTTCCAGACTAGATGTGCTCAGCTACAGCTTTGAGAGCGCCAGGGTCTTGAATCTTTCCTGACTTCAATCCCATCTTGGCCATTTCTTCGTGTTTGATCATTTCAGAGAATGGTTTGCCAATGCCAGCTAAAACTCTCTCATAGAAGGGAGCTTCTTGAATATCTATGAAGGTCATCACCATTCAAGACTCAGTCATAGATGGAATAACTTGAGCAGCTAGACGCCTCCATCTTTGGGCATACTCTCTGAAAGACTCATTAGCTTGTTTCTTGACCTTGGTAATTTGGTACCGGTCAGGAGCCATCTGAGTTTAGAAACTGTACTGACTTAGGAAGACATGAGCTAGTTCCTCCCAACTATGAATCTTGGAGTTGTCTAATCTGGTGTACCATGATCTGGCTTCTCCAGTGAGACTTTTCTGAAATAGCTGCATTCTAAGCTTTTCATCCTCGTCATAAGATCCGAGCTCTCCAATGAATACCTTCAAATGTGTGTAAGGATCTCCCAATCCATCATACTTTTCAAAATTGGGAGTCTTGAATTTCTCTATATAATGAACCCCAGGGAAAATGCAAGGGTCTGGATATGAAACACTCATGTGTGCTCTAATCCCTTTAATAGACCGAATGGTCTCTTCCATTCGTAGGACTTTCTTCTTGATATCACCGGTGTTTGGATCTTCTTTGAGATGGGTAATTTCAGGGGTTTTGTTGGTTTTGTCCAACTCAGGTGCGGGAATTTCTTTATCCGAACCTTGGTGTTAACTTAGTCATATTCTAGCCTTATGTTTTGATGATGAAATGTTCATGTACTAAATTGTTTTATGGTATTTCAGGTATTTTGGTGAAAAAGAGCTTTGATGGGATATTCAAGAAATTGAAGGATTTTCTATTTTCTAGGAAAAATCAATGTAAGGTCAATTGCATAGTAATTGATTTTTCATTTAAAGGCTCTAGGACATTATTGCATTATATCTTTTTATGTCTTAAATGAAAAATGATTTTAAAATGAAAAATGTTTTAGCATGCAAATTAAATTCACATACTTGGAGTACATTACACGTGGATATATATTAGTGAATCTAGTTTGCTAATGAGGTGAATGATATTAATTGTGATAAGCTTGCATATAATCATGATCTCCTAGGAAATTTAAATGACGGTAGCTACTGATTTGATATTTGAGTGTTTCAATGAGTAAATGATATTGGGACTCTAAAGATTGTTTTGAAAAGAGATTGATGTCATATGAGTTAGTAAGTTCTTTCGCCGCCACCTTTTTAAGTGAGAAAGAAGGAGTCAAAGTTTTATCTATCTCAAACACTAAAGAATTTTGATTTGGTTACTTAGATAAATATCGAAGTGAACGTTCATATTTTTTTGACTATCTGGTTTAACTTGGACTAATTATACATATCTATTAGCGGTAATATAATATGAGCTATAAATCTGATATTCTCTTGTTTGGAAAAAACACAGAACTCGTGAATTTACTCTTGCAGATATACTGATATTTTTGAGCAATATACATTCATCCAGTACAACGTGTGATCGGCTAAGTGTTTAATTTTATGATATTTATTAGCTGATATTCGGTAAGAAATTAATTTCTTATTTTGTGCTACTTGATCATTGCATATAGTTGAGCCTTTAATTGTTAAATTGATTATTTTTGCATTGATCATGAACCTCTATATTGTATTGAATTTTCTATTGTTAGACTAAGTGTAGTCTAAAAGGTTTAATCTAGTGGATTAGAAAAGTAGTTTACAAGCAGGTTCAAGGAAGCAAAGGTGCTTGAAGAAGGTGCATAGGTGCACAAAGAGCAAGAAGAGCTCAAGGGAAATTAATTGTTAATTAATTTTTGTTAGAATCATTTTGTAATCTGTATTTATTTATAAAGAAATAAATAAAGTGAGTCTCCAATACTAGTTGGTATTGGGCGTGGACTAGGCTATTATCATAGAGGGTAATAGTTGAACCACGTAAAAATTTTGGTGTTGATTTTATTATTTGCTTTACTTAAAATCACATAAGTTAATTAATTATCTTAATTTGACTACTTGCATTATATTTAGATAATTCTTTAACATCAAGTATTTTATTCAAAAGGCTATATTAATTCAGTAAACTGATTTCAATCATTTTAGTAGCCTGAAATTAATAGTTTTTAAAAGTTGGCCATAGATTGCTCCTACACTTATTCAACCCCCCCTTCTAAGTGTACCTAGTTAAATTTTATTTGGTATCAAAGCTTGGCTCTACTTATCTTAGCCTTAAAGGTGACTTGTAGGGAAAGATTCTGACATGGCACAGTTCGAAAACAACAATCAAGAAGGTCAATCAACCAATAAACCTCATTTTTCTTTGTTTGTACAGAAAATTACAACCACGGAAATTCGAATGAGGATCTATCTTAAAGAGATCCTTGGGAATGGTGGGTTGTGGAGAAGCGGACCGATTGTTCCACGAAGAGATGATGGGACACCAAAGATTCTGCTAGAAATGGATTCCACCGAAATCTACATGGTCTCATATGATTCAAAGGCTATGAACACACTTCTCAGCGGCATGGTACAATCCGAGATAGATAAAGTCTCCTCATGCAACACTGCCAAAGAGATGTGGGATACTTTAGTGGTAAGTCATGAAGGTACTTCAAAAGTCCGAGAAGTCAAGATAAGCATGTTTATGCACGGTTATGAAATGTTCAAGCTCGAAAAAGATGAAACCATCAAGCTAGCTCAAGCAAGATTTCTAGTCCTTATAAACTCCCTGAAATTGCTAGACAAGACTATTCCTCAAAGTGAGATCAACCGTAAGTTGCTTAGGGCTATGCCCAAAAGGTTTGCTTCTAAAATCACTACTCTTCAAGATTTTGTTACTATTTCTTCTATGGATACTTTAACCTTGTTTGGTGAACTAGAAGAATATGAACATCAGTTAAAGAGATATGATGATGAGGAGGAAACTCCTAGAAGAAAGGTCTTAGCTCTTACTGCAGATAATGAAGAGGAACTTGATGATAACTCCGATAAAGAAATAGCAATGATGTCAAGGAAACTCAAGGGGTTACTACAAAGGAAAAACAAGAGGAGAAATATCTTCAATTCAAATAAATTCAAAGGAAAGGAAAATGAAGAGACGTGCTTCGAATGTGGACGTCATGGCCACTTCAAGAAAGATTGTTTTCAACTAAAGAATAAAGGGAAGACCAACTACAAAGACAACAAGAAGAACAAAGCCTTTATTACTTGGAGTGATGAAGAATCCGAAGTGGAGATCGATGCTAAAGATGAGATAGCACAAGTATGTTTCGTGGGAATTGAAGGTGAATTGAATCAGGTATTTCCTAATGAACTAAATTCTTTAGAACTAAAAAGTTAAGAGAAAAGAATGCTAGCTTAAAAGGATTAGTTAATACATTAATGGATGAAGTAGATTCACTAATAGATGAAAAGAAAGAAATTGAAAAGGAATCCACATGTCAAGAAGAAAAGGTTTTGATTACAAAGATTGGTTATTTAGACAACTTTAATAAAATACTTTTCAATAAGGTGAAATTCTTAAATAATGAAGTCCAAAAATTAACTAATGAGTTAAAAATGAGAGATGTGTGTATTGATGCATTAAGTGATAAATCTCCTATTAAAACATGTCCTAATGATGAACTTCAAAAATAAATAGACTCACTAAAATCATCTCTTGCTAAATTTGTTCAAGGTGAAGAAAATCTAAATGTCATATTAGGAAAACAAAGACCTAGTTTTGAAAGACAAGGAATTGGTTTTAATTTTATGCATAAAAAGAGTAATATGAAAATGATAAACTCAAAATCACGTTTTAGCTTAAATTATTGCTTTCCTTTCACAACTTGCAAACATTGTGGTAGTAAAGGTCATTTAGATATAAATTGCTTTAAGAAACGAAATAAGGTTAAAAAGGTATGGATTAAAAAGAGTGACTTACTTGCTACTAACACAAATGGACCCAAAAAGATATCTTGACAGGTATGTTTAAAAGCAAGAGTTCCATCTCAAAAATGGATTCTTGATAGCGGATGTTCTCATCACATGACAGGTGATAAATCAAAGTTCATGGAACTAGACATCAAGAAAAAGAATGGAACGGTCACGTTTGGAGATAATCGAACTTGCGAAATCATCGGAAAAGATAAAATTGGAAATGGCAAGGTAAGTATAAATAATGTTCACCTTGTTAAAGGACTTGAATTTAATCTTATTAGTATTAGTCAATTAATGGATAATGGTCATCAAGTTAGTTTTGATAAAGAAAAATGCACTATTTCTCATGGTACTAACAATATCACTTTAGTTGCACAAAGAGAAGGAAATATATATACTATTGACTTTGAGCAACGGGATGAAGAATTATGTCTAGCATCTGTACAAGATGAGGTTAATTTGTGGCACAAGAGGATTGGACATGTTCACATGGACTTAATCAAGAAATTATCCTCAAAGAATCTTGTCAAAGGGTTGCCAAAAATCAAATATGAAAAGAAGGGAATTTGTGTTCCATGTCAACTTGGAAAACAAGTAAGAACATCATTTACGGCAAAGAACATGGTATCAACTTCTTCTCCTTTACAACTACTTCATCTTGATCTATTTGGACCAGAAAGACATTCTAGTATAAATGGTAAGTTTTATGCTTTTATAATAGTAGATGACTTCTCTAGATACACATGGGTATTATTCTTGAGAACTAAGGATGAAGCATTTAAAGAGTTTGAAAGATTAATAAGAAAAATTGAAACAAAATATAGTTTCAAACTCATTAGAATTAGAAGTGACCATGGCACTGAATTTCAAAAAGATTTTATAACCTTTTGTGATCAAAGAGGTATTAGCCATGAATTCTCAGCACCAAGGACTCCTCAACAAAACGGAGTGGTGGAAAGGAAGAATAGGACTCTACAAGAGACGGCTAGAACTCTATTACAAGAAAGTAAGCTTTCAAAGAAATTTTGGGTCGAAGCTGTAAGTACATCGTGTTATGTTTTAAATAGATTACTCATTCGTCCTATTATTTTGAAAACACCATATGAGCTTTTAAATAATAAAATTCCCAACATAAGTTATTTCAAAATATTTGGTTCTAAATGCTTCATTTTAAATACAAGTGACAATTTGGGAAAATTTGATGCTAAGTCATATGAAGGAATATTTATTGGTTATTCTCAAAATAGTAAGGCCTATCGCATCTTCAATATTAAAAAGTCATGTGTAGAAGAATCTGTTCATATTACTTTCAATGAGACTAATAATGATCTTCCAAAAGAAAGTGAAGATGATGCAGGTAATTTGGAGATAGTCAACATTTCAGCAAACCGAAATGAACAAAGCAGGAGACCGAATGAACAAATTCAGCAACCTGAAATGAATGATCAGCATGAACATGAACCTGAAGATTTGCAGGATGCTGAAAATGAGTCTAATGATCAAGAGGAAGTTATGCATAATATCCAAATGCCAAGAACAGCTAGATACATCAAGAATCATCCTCTAGAAAATATTATTAGAGATATCAATAAAGGTATAACCACACGGAGAGGTTTACAAAATCATTATGCATTCTCTGCATTTTTGTCGCAGGTTGAACCAAAGAATGCAAAGGATGCTATAATTGATGAGAACTGGTTATTGGCAATGCAAGAAGAACTTCAACAATTTGAGAGGTGCCAAGTATGGGAACTTATGTCTCCTCCAAAAGATGTTTCCATCATTGGTACGAAATGGGTTTTCAAGAACAAACTTGATGAACATGGCACAATCATTCGTAACAAAGCTAGATTGGTAGCTCAAGGATACAATCAATAGGAGGGGATCGACTATGAAGAAACTTATGCACTAGTAGCAAGGCTGGAATCAATTAGAATTCTGTTAGCTTTTGCTTGCTACAAAAAGTTTAAACTTCATCAAATGGATGTAAAGAGTGCCTTCCTTAATGGATACATCAATGAAGAAGTGTACGTCAAACAGCCTCCTGGATTTGAATAAGAAAAGTATCCTAATCATGTGTACAAGCTAAAGAAAGCTCTTTATGGCTTGAAACAAGCTCCAAGAGCCTGGTACGAAAGATTGAGTAAGTATCTTTTATCAAATGGGTTTGTTTGAGGTAAGATAGATTCTACATTGTTTATTAAGCATAAAAATGTCGATATTATTATTGTTCAAATATATGTAGATGATATAATATTAGGTGCTACTAATGATTTCCTTTGTGAGTGGTTTTCCAAGTGCATGCATAAAGAATTTTACATGAGCTTAATGGGAGAGCTTAATTACTTCTTGGGACTACAAATCAAGCAAACAAAGGAAGGAATATATATTCATCAAACCAAATACACAAAAGAACTACTCAAGAGATTTGGTTTTGAAGGAGCTAATTCGAAAGGTACTCCAATGAGCACATCAATAAAGCTCACCATTGATGAGAAAGGTATTGATGTAGATATAACAAAATATCGAGGTATGATTGGATGTTTATTATATTTAACTGCTTCTAGACCCGATATAATGTATAGTGTTTGTCTATGTGCAAGGTTTCAAGCTAATCCAAAAGAATCTCACTTAAATGCTGTTAAAAGGATTTTGAAATATTTAAGTGGTACAATAAATTTATGGTTGTTTTATCCAATTTCCAATCATTTTGAACTAATTGGCTATTCAGATGCTGACTATGCAGGATGTCAAATTGATAGAAAAAGTATGAGTGGTGCTTGTACTTTCTTGGGACAAAGTCTCGTATCATGGCATAGTAAAAAGAAAACTTCAATTGCTCTTTCAACTACTGAGGGTGAATACCTAGCTGCAGGAAGTTGTTGTTCACAAATTTTATGGATGAGACAAACTCTATGTGATTTTGACATATTATGTGATTGTGTGCCTATTTATTGTGATAACTCTAGTGCTAAAGATATATCCAAAAATCCTGTGTTACACTAATATACAAAGCATATAGAAGTAATGCATCATTTTTTAAAAGACAATGTTTCAAAAGGGTTAATTAAATTAATTTTCATTCCTACAGAAAATCAAATTGCAGACATTTTCACTAAACCTTTGAGTGAAGATAGATTTTTCATGTTACGTAGAGAACTTGGGATGTGTACTGCATGATTTTTTTTGTATTAATATTATCCTAGTATTTCATGAATATCATATTATCTATTAATTAGGATAATTATGTTTTCCATTGATAATTTAAATTGCCTAATTTATGGACGCGAGAATCAAGGATTATATCATGATTAGCGTTGGAAACCGAAAAGACCGGTCGACTGGGGTGTTTCTTGAGCTACATAAATATATCTCATCATTATTTTTAGAAATTGAAAAGACCAGATGACAGAAGGGTTTCTAGGGAGCCATGTGCATACATGCATATTTCATTATGATTTTTAAAAATCGACACGCCAAGTTAGATGGGGAGTCTCGGAAGACGTAAGTGTTCAGGAGAGTTTCTTCTATATCTTTCTATCTACTTTCCTTTCATTTTCCTAAACTCTTCCTTCTCAGTTTCTCTCTATTATTCTTATCTTTCTCTCTCTAACTTTACTTTGGTATCATGAGGACTCGTACGCATAAGAGATCATTGATCGATTCTGACGACGATCAGGCGCAGTTTCCACCTCCATCGACAGCCGGACCTTCACGCCGACAGTGTAAAATGAAGAAAGTCGTGTCTGAGGAAACAGAGTATGTGGACTCTTCATCTTCTGATGAGTCCATTTTCAGTCTGTCTTTGCCTAAATCTACTGGACCCTCTCAGCGGCGTCAGTCTTTCAAGACAAAAGTTACCCCTACTTCAATTTCGGTAAACCCTAATCTATCCTCTGATCTGCCTGACAACTACTTTCACAGTAATGCGTATGAGGTACGATTTAAAACAGTCATTTTTCCTAAACAATTTGTCTATGAAAAATCTGTTGATCAGATTTGTTTTCAGCAATCCCCTCTCAAACTGTTATTTGAATCTTGCGGTATATCATCTATGCTTTTTCCTCCCTCTGTGGCATATCCTAGTCTTGTTCAACAGTTTTATACAAATCTAGAATGCCATGGTGATTCTTATACAACGTTTGTCAAAGGCAAATCTCTTTATTTTTCTGTTATAGATTTTGGTAGCATTTTAAATGTTTTTTCTGGTGTCTGTCCTTTCACAAAGAATGGAGCTGTTCATTTTCCATTTACTCCATTGGAACAGCTTTAAATTGTGATGAACAATAATCGGTTAACTGATGTTTTCACTCCTAAAACTGTGGATGTTTCTCCAATTTCATGTGTCCTTCATCATATTGTTAGGTTTAATCTGTTGCCTCGGTTAGGTGGAGGAGCAGATTTTACTTATCAGGATCTGATTATTGTTGCTCTAATTTTACGTGGTGTGTCTTTCAATTTATCTCACCTCATGCTTCATCACATGACTGCTTGTTTGCAAAAATCAAAGACTTGTTTGCCTTATAGTGCTACTCTCACTACTTTGTTTAAACATTTTAAAATTTCTTTTGACAATGAAAATTTTGTTTCAGTTACTGATTCTATTAGTTTCAGTTCCCTAAAAATGTCACGTATCAATTTACTTGATGGTTTATTTGTTAGAATCCCTTCTGAAACTCCTGCTCCTCCAGTCTCTATTCCATCTTCTCATGTTCAGCCCATTACTCAATCCTCTCCTGAAATCATGGAAATGTTGAAAGTAATTCTTGGTAATCAAGAAAAAATGCAACTTAAAATGACTGCCCTTCATAATAGAATGTGTGTGTTGGAAAAAGGTAAGTTGCCTTTGGGTGCACCTGAAATCAATAAACTCTTTCATAACATTGAAGATGAGTTTATTGATTTGCAAGCTGGTTTTGAGGTGCAAACAACTGCCTTGGCTTAGTTAATGCAACGACGTCTTAATCGCAATTCGTGTCAGCTGAGTCAAGAAATGAAGTTTATTAGTAATCAAATAGGGGAGCTGGCCGAGTTTATTTCTGTTCGTTTCAATGATGTGGGATCTAAATTGCATATGAAGCGTAAACACTCGACTGTCCCGGAGTGGGTGCATTGTAATTGGCTGGCTGAGTATCAAGGAGAATTTTTAGATATCCCTCTTCCCCCTGCCACTGTCATTCCCAGGCCTCCATAGTTTGCTACGAATTTGAGTATTGCTGAGAAGGTCCATCGTGCAAACCATCGCCCCTACTTCACTCAAAGTGAATTTCAAATATCGATATCCGTGGTAAAGCTCGACGAATGACTGTCCTTTTTGATTGCTGACAAAGGGGGAGAGTTTTTGAGCTGTATTAAGTTGTTTTGATTGCTTCTGGACAAATTTTAAAAATTTTATGTTTTGTTTTGGTGTGCATCACCAAAAAGATTTATGTTTAAATAGGGATTTTAAAATTTTTGATATATTTACAGTAAATATTTTGATATTTGATGAACTAACACTTACTGCAGGTAACAGGATTGTTTTGAAATGCTTACACATTTCAGGATTTTGTAACTTTATTGAAAATCGTATTTCAGTATCCTGAAATGATATTTCATGGATTTAGGGGGAGTTAATTGTGTTATGCATATATTCAGGGGGATTTTTTGAGTTAAAACAATTTTGGGTTGTCATCATCAAAAAGGGGGAGAATGTTGACTTAGTCATATTCTAGCCTTATGTTTTGATGATGAAATGTTCATGTACTAAATTGTTTTATGGTATTTCAGGTATTTTGGTGAAAAAGAGCTTTGATGGGATATTTAAGAAATTGAAGGATTTTCTATTTTCTAGGAAAAATCAATGTAAGGTCAATTACATAGTAATTAATTTTTCATTTAAAGGCTCTAGGACATTATTGCATTATATCTTTTTATGTCTTAAATGAAAAATGATTTTAAAATGAAAAATGTTTTAGCATGCAAATTAAATTCACATACTTGGAGTACATTACACGTGGATATATATTAGTGAATCTAGTTTGCTAAAGAGATGAATGATATTAATTGTGATAAGCTTGCATATAATCATGATCTCCTAGGAAATTTAAATGACGGTAGCTACTGATTTGATATTTGAGTGTTTCAAGGATTAAATGATATTGGGACTCTAAAGATTGTTTTGAAAAGAGATTGATGTCATATGAGTTAGTAAGTTACTGCCACCTTTTTATACGGAAAGAAGGAGTCAAAGTTTTATCTATCTCAAACACTAAAGAAGTTTGATTTGGTTACTTAGATAAATATCGAAGTGAACGTTCATATTTTTGACTATACCGTTTAACTTGGACTAATTATACATATCTATTATCTGGTAATATAATATGAGCTATAAATCTGATGATTCTCTTGTTTGGAAAAACACGAACTCAGAATTTACTCTTGCACATATTATTGATATTTTTGAGCAATATACATTCTTCCGAAGGCAACGCGTGTGATCGGCTAAGTGTTTAATTTTCTGATATTTATTAGCTGATATTCAGTAAGAAATTAATTTCTTATTTTGTGCTACTTGATCATTGCATATAGTTGAGCCTTTAATTGTTAAATTGATTATTTTTGCATTGATCATAGACCTCTATATTGTATTGAATTTTCTATTTTAGACTAAGTGTAGTCTAAAGGTGTTAATCCTAGTGGATTAGAGAAAAAGCTTACAAACAGGTTCAAGGAAGCAAAGGTGCTTGAAGGGTGCATAGGTGCACAAAGAGCAAGAGAGCTCAAGGGAAATTAATTGTTAATTAATTTTTGTTAGAATCTGTTTTGTAATCTGTATTTATTTATAAAGAAATAAATAAAGTGAGTCTCCAATACTAGTTGGTATTGGGCGTGGACTAGGCTATTATCATAGAGGGTAATAGTTGAACCACGTAAAAATTTTGGTGTTGATTTTATTATTTGCTTTACTTAAAATCACATAAGTTAATTAATTATCTTAATTTGACTACTTGCATTATATTTAGATAATTCTTTAACATCAAGTATTTTATTCAAAAGGCTATATTAATTCAGTAAACTGATTTCAATCATTTTAGTAGCCTGAAATTAATTGTTTTTAATAGTTGGCCATAGATTGCTTCTACACTTATTCAACCTCCCCTTCTAAGTGTGCCTAGTTAAATTTCACTTGGGTTCCTTCCTCGCGAGAGACAGGAGTAGGATTAGACTGGCCAGATGTAGCTATGCTGGGATGTAGGCTTGTTGCCTTTTTGGATTTTGAACGGGTAACAGGGTCAATTGTTTCCCTTCAAAAAGACTTATGTAGTTTAGTCTTAGGGATTGTATAAATGTTACATGTTATGTGATGTGTCCATTTTAGGAGTATTATCCTGTAAAACGGATGTCAGCTGCTTGTATGGCAAGATATCATGTCAGATAAAAGGGAATGTATGTACACATATTCCTTCATATTTTCCATTATATTGAAACTGGCATAGAAATAAAATTACAAGTAATTGCAATTACAAGTAATTGAAATGGGAAAGTATGAAGAGACTTTCCTCCTCATTTGGTTTATTAGAGGCTGACCTATCTTAGGTTACTCTCGCGGCTTTTTGGCATGAAGGTTCCCAAATCATCGCAATTTACTTGGCGAGAAGTTAATCTGGTCTTTCCAAAGCCTCATTGAAATTAGTCTCCCTACGAGTCCAGTAATCAAACACCGACAGGATAGCCTCTTGGTGGAGGGACCACACAACATACATTCACATACAACGTGTCTCACCGTATGGAAATGATGACATGTGTGAAGCACTAATATCATAAACAGATATGGTGCAAAGCACTAAGTGCAATAAGTAAATGCATTCGTACACATTCATTCAAATGTAAATGCAACATCCACACACATGTAGATAAAGGTTTTGAAAAGTTTGTAAATAGCGGCTTAAGCCCTCTTATTGGATGTCCCCAGCAGAGTCGCCACTTGTGACACCCCCAAATCTGGGTACTTAAATTCCCAAATGAATTGGTGTTCACTATTCAAACATCAAATGTCTATCTACCCATAATAAATGAAAGCATAAATAGATAGAAATAAATCCTCTCTTTAAGGAGTTACATCATCTGAAATAAGTACATCAATCCTAGGTCATACTAACCTTAAATCTCAAATGCGGAAACATAAACAAATAATAGTCTTACACAACATTGACATAGGTATAAAACATAAATATATAATCATATAAACAACAAGTCTTCATCACTTGTTAATCTTGCCCTTGCCTTTGCTAGAAGAAGGCTCGCCGGACCTTTCGTTCTTAACTACAATGTTATTATTATGCAAGAGTGAGCACGATTGCCCACAAGTATAATAATAAAACAACAATATAATAACATGCGAGTGAATCAAAGACTTATGGAATAAGAAATTCAACTTTTGAATCAAGAATGAATAACAATAATTACAAGAACTTTTGAGGGTCATAAGACCTTGAACTATGTCCTAGGCTATCAAGGGTTAAACTTGAAACCTTTAACAGTCATAAGACTATGGACTCTTCTACTCGTACTTAAGGGGATCAGCCCTTAGTACCATATTGTGCATAATATCTTAACGCTAACGCATAAGTAATCCCCTATACAGGGTTGTTCAACTCAGTTTGACATTAGAGTCCGCACCAAAGGAAGTTTGGTTTGGATAATTCAACAAGGGTTCTAAAATTTAGAACGTTCATCAACTATGGACTAGTCGAATCAATAAGGGTTCACTAGTCTTACAAGGTTCAATAATAACTGATATTCAAATTGAATAATAACTCAAGAAGTATGCAATGGAATAAGAATTCTATAACATAAATCATACTTTGGAAAGATTAATAACCTTTAATATAACATATTGAACTTGATCAACAAATAACAAGACTTGATCAATATAGAATATAAGTCTAGAATTTGCTCAGTGTAAAGATGTAAGGTTTATAAACTTGAATAACGATAACAAACAGGGTTAGGAAACTTCCCTCGTGCGTAGATTACACATTAATTATACATGTTCCTCGATTTAATCCTACATACCATTTACATTCACAATACCAGTCAATTATAACGTAACTCGTCATCACAAGTTTATTCTTTTTCTCTAATCTCTGATTATGACTATACTTAGTCAAACTACCACACTTGCTTTCACATAATATCACACTACACGAACAACAAGCTAACTACACGTTCAACAATTCAATCAACATGTAAATGCCTTATTGACATGTTAAGAACCTATTTTAACATCTCATTATATGACTAACACGTTTTTATGTTCATTAAATTAGGTTACTATTACAGTCCCTAAAATAAAACCACTAAAATGCTCCTTCTTGGACAAATCAGAGTGGTATTTGTGGGCGCCACCATCAAGCATGTTATTGGTCTTTTAACTTGGACTTTAATGCCAATGACAAGACGGACTTAAGGCATGGAGTTAAGGCGTGCATGAATGCGAACTCCTATTTTTGAATTTCCAATTTACGAAGAATACAAAGCCAAGCAAAATTATCATTACATGATCATTAAATACATTAAATTAAACATACCCATATACTAGAATTCGTACATAATCATTACCCAACGTTTATAGAGTGATTTTAACATGTTTAAACACACAATTACTTGAATCAAATTATATATTTTCACTATTCTTGTTGTTTTTGAAAGTTTTGAAAACAAAACATGAAGATTGGCACTACGGGTTCGTTATAACACCAAATCTGTCCATTCGAAGTTTGTTTTATTCATTTTAATATACATAATCATATACAAGTGTACATTTATGATACAACATATGATTAACATATTAAATTTGTACGTAAGGGCCATATATCCATATTTTTATACTCTGTAACTTTTAAAAAATCTAATTACGACCTATTTTTTGAAATTGATGTTATGAACACATACATATATGATAAAAACATGTTATGATGGCACATTATCATATATATATATATATATACACACAATTATTACTCTTATCAATTATAGAGACTTGAACAGAGACTTGAAAACCATCTTTCATGAAAACTGTAATAACGTAGATAAAAACTAGAATTTAAGGGTTTACCCTTGATTTCTCTGCTTGGATTACACAAGGATGATAACAACTTCAAAAATTCCCACAATTCTTCTCTTTTAATCTCACTGATTCTCAAAATTCTCTCTGTTACCTGTTTTTCCAGACTTAGCAAAATAAAAGAAAGCGTATATAATAAAGAAACTGACACTGTTGTGGTTAGTTAATCACTTTCGTGGTTAACTGCCCAACTCCCAATAGGGCTCTGTTTGGCTAGCCTTAAAAGGCTCATATACATTTAATTTGATAAATCTCTTATATTATAGTTTAATAATGTCACACCCATACACAATAATAAATCAAATATCTTATTTAATTTAATTAAAATATAATATAATAATTTCTCATTAATTCACATAGTCATAAATTTTAATTTCTCATTTATTAATTATGTCAAATTATTAAATCTCTAATTAATTATTAAATTAATTACAATAACATTATGCTTATTAAATATTTCATTTAATTCAATAAGCTCACATAAATACATAATTTGAATAATAAAAATTCTCCACATTAATTTAATAAATATAACACATATAATAAAATTAATCTACCACAATTTCATCAATTAATTATTTAATCTAATAATTAAATCCTCAAAAAAATATTTATTTAATTCAATAAATATTCAATTTAAATTACAAAATCTCATTCGTCACACCACATGTCGACGTCGGGATTTTTATTTGTCCCTTTTATGTTCTTGTCTTTTGGTGTTCTCATGCTAGGTGAGATTTGTTTGAAAAAACAAGTTGTGAAAAGGTCCGATATGTATAAGTCGACGATTGGACTGTAAGAGAGCCAGTTGGTATTTTTAAATGGTTGCACTAACTCAACCGGAAATGGTTTGCACATTGACCTAGTGATGTGACACTATTTAACTGGTCTGTGAAACTGATATTCGTTAGGGTCCTGGGGCTTGATTATGCGGAGGGAAGGTGTTAGGCACCCCCCCGACATTCGTGGTGACATGGTGACCGCCACTTTTCAATTTAAACCTTTATCTGAATGTGTGTGTGTGTGGGTCAATGTGCAGTTGTCTGGAAGTAGTGCTATGCCTCGTTTGCACCTATATACAAAGGGTTTGAATTTTTTATAAAAGTTCAATTTTAACAAGATATAGCAGTGATGTTTTGTAAAAGAGGTTTTTCAAACCTTTATGCTCAATAGTAATTGAGGCCTTTGATACTTCCATTTTATTATGTGTTTGGCTGAATTGTTTTTATTTTTGAGATGTGAATCATCTTTGAGAAAATAAGATACATCGTAGTGCCGAATTCCTTGGGGCATGAGAGCCGTCTAAGGAAATTCAAACACCGTGAATAATTTACAAGCTAGTCACAGCTGAAAATGTCCATCACGGGAATGAAATTTAGATTCATGAGGCTGAATCTGTGATCACATGATTCCTAAGCTCACATGATGATGCAGTTTGTATGAAAGTTGTAAGCAGTTATATATATATAAAAGATGTAAATATATATATATATGAACGATCAACCCCCACGAAGTAAACTCCAGGCGGGACTAAATGTAAATATATATATATATGTATATATATATATATATAAAGACGATCAAGCACCACAAAGTAAACTCCAGGCGGGACTAAATATAAATATATATATATATATATATATATATATATATATAAAAGACGATCAACCGCCACAAAGTAAACTCCAAGCGGGACTACATGTATATATATATATATATATATACAAAAGCGGTAAACGCACCAGATATAAATCCAGACTCAATCAAACAGAGTTTGATGATAAATATATATATAAGTATATATATAGAAAAACATTAATAGCCACGGACCGACGGTCCGGGCATACGCATACAACACGACTCTCAACATGAATAAATGTGTGTGAGCAAAAGTGGAGAAATGCTTTCAGAAATATAAGAATGCTTACAGTGGGCTGCCAAAGAAGACTTCAAATAGCTTTAAATGAATGAACACTCGGTTTTCACCGGTAAAATGTAGCAAAATTTAAGCTCACAAGTGTTTGAAATGAGAAAGCACTCAGTTTATAGTGTGTACAGAGTAAAATGGACAGGGCTTCCTCGCCTTTTTTTCTCTTACAAATGGCCACCCCAAGCCCTCTATTTATAGAGGGGGAGCCGCAGGTACCTGCGACTACACAGATGTACATGCGGCTGCCCGGGGTGCCCCAGGCCCTATGGGCCCCACCGTCTCAAAGTACGTGCACTCCTACTGATGTCTTTCGACGCTTCCGACGCTTCATTGGATTTACTTGCCAACGGCTGAAGACTGTCAAGGTTGCTTAACCTTCGTTGAAATGTACTTCAACAGTTGATGATGTATGAAGTTCCCGCTAGGGAGAGGTTCTTTTGAGTTGCGACCCTGAACCGACGGCATCGAACCCTTGTGAAGTATTTCCGAGTATAGTTTGCAATAGATGTGATCATTGGTGTTGTGAACCCTGTGTCTGGGCGAATACCAATGAGTTATCTATAGACCCGCAGTTTGGTCTTTGAAAACAAGGATTTCAGGCTTTTTCGCTCAATCGTGTAGCATCTTTTTCCCTGATTTGACTTTTTCAGCTTGTGAGACCTCCTTTGCAACTTAGAGTGGACCGAGCCAGAGGGGTGCAACCCACATAGGGTAGCCACAAGTACACCTGCAACCAACCATGGGTGTAATTATAGGTTGCTTTCCTTTCACAAGTCACTTTCACGTTGCGCCATACAGAGAATCCAAGAGTTCTGTGACGTCCCCAAATCTGGGTCCCAAGAACCACAGACTTGGTACGTTACGATACTTCATCATCATACATATTCTATCATCTAATTCAGAACAAATAAACATATATTGTTTATTTTACATAATTCTATAATATTTTCCCAAGTTTATTAACCTTAACTTAATACATACCTTCAAAATTACAAAGGTTTACAATAAGATAACTAAATAGTTATTCTTATAACAATCTATTACTGTATTTTGCTTTTGTCTTTGTCCTTCTTCAAGCCTTCGCCTTTATCTGAAATTTATTATCATGATATAGCAAGGGTGAGCAACTACTTTGCCCAACAAGTTTAAATTCAATAAAGATATATCATGATTGAAAAAATAATAAGCTTTCAAGTTTTCAACAATTTAATAATTGTGAAGGAACATGAATCAAGATGTCAATAATTGAATGATTGAATCAATAATGTTTGAAGGTCAACAATGACCATGAACAATTTAACTGAACCTTATGGTAATGAAGGTGATCAGCCTTTCATACCTGATGAACATATGCAACATGCACTAAGTGCGAATCAATAATCAGTTTAGACATGAATAATCATCAATAATCATTCACTAACATACATTGAAATATAACCCGAGTTTGAGTTAAGGAAACTTGCCTGCATAGTCGATTACCGCTATACAAATTAATTTATTCTCTTTATTGAAAAGACCTATCAGGTATAAGATTGATCTTTCAATTAACATATCATATCTTATTTCATAATACTATCTAACACGTAATCACATAGTCAAATATTAGATAATCTTAACACCATAAACATTTATTTACTTATAATATCATCATCTTATATTAACTTGTCTAACCTTCACTCACAAAGTTAAGTATTAGACATTACGCCTTAGTCTTAGTATTATCATTATACTTTGATAATCTTTTCATCACTTATAACTTATACTTATAAGTTTTCCCTTTATATGTTATCTTAGTAAGCTAGATAACCTTTCAGTAAACTGAAATATCATTTCAGTAAATCGGATTACATTTCAGCATCCTAAAATTACTATTTCAGCATACCACAAAATATTTCAGTAGACTGAAACCATTTCAGCACATCAAAAATCCAATCCAGCACCCTGAATTCTCATTTTAGTGTATTACAAGCATAATATAGTTCATTAAATACCAAATTCAACAATTATATTGAAAAATAACATAAATCTCTTATTTTAATCTCTTATCGAATATTATTAATTATGTAATAATATTTTACGCTAAGGTTATTAACCTTTTAATAACATTCCAGTCAAATACTACTAATAATATCTAAATCCAATATTATTTGTGACGCCCCCAAAATTAGGTATGCATCACCCATCTTGGGTCATCAGATACATGGTACAGAATTCAAATACAACTTACTAATACAACTGTCGTGTACAATACGACAAACATAAACTGTGAGTTTGAATACAAATATTATCTACTAGAGATTATACAAACTCAAAAAGAGTCCTCATTACAATTATTATCACACTATTTCACAGAATAGTGAGGACTACTAATAACCCTTCTACGAATCTCTGATAATAACCAGCTAAGCCGAGAAAGTTACGTACTTCGGTCACTGATTTAGGTTGCTCCCAGCTTTGAATAGCTTCAATCTTTGCTGGGTCAACAGATATTCCATGACTTGATACCACGTGCCCAAGGAATGCTACTTCCTCAAGCCAGAACTCGCATTTCTTCAACTTGGCATAAAGCTTATATTCACGAAACTTTTGGACTATCAGCCTCAAGTGTTCCTCATGATCTTCACGACTTTTGGAATATATGAGGATGTCATCAATAAAGACGACCACAAAATGATCCAAATATTCCTTGAATACTAGGTTCATCATATCCATGAAGGCAGCAGGAGCATTAGTCAATCCAAAGGACATGACTAGGAATTCATAATGCCCGTACCGAGTTCTGAAAGCTGTCTTTGGAATATCATCGGTTTTAATCTTCAATTGGTGATATCCGGAACGAAGATCAATCTTTGAAACAAATTTGGCTCCTTACAACTGGTCAAACAGGTCATCAATACGTGGCAATGGGTACCTATTTTTGATGGTGACATGATTCAACTCCGATAATCAATACAAAAGTCGATACTCCCATCTTTCTTCTTCTTCACGAATAGAACAGGAGCACCCCAAGGAGAAGTACTAGGGACGAATAAAGCCAATGTCTAACAATTCTTGTAGTTGAGTCTTTAACTCCTGAAGTTCAATAGGAGCCATTCGATATGGGGCTTTGGAAATGGGTTTTGTATAGGGTTCAAGGTAGATACAAAATTCAATTTCACGCTCAGGGGTAGGCGGGAAGTTGTTAGGGGAATACGTCGGAAATTCATTAACAATAGAAATATTATTCAAAACGGCGTATTTTTGTTTAGATTCGTGACATGAGCTAAGAAAGCTTGACATCCATTTTTCAATAAATGAATAGCTTTATGGCTTGAGATGACAATGATTGATTTTAATGGTTTGGTTGCTTGAATTCGCATAATAGGTCGATTAGGAATATGAAAGCTAACAACCTTACGAAAACAATCAATTTGTGCATGATGAGTAGTTAACCAATCAATCCCTAGAATTACATCAAATGCAAGTATTTTTAATGCAATAAGATTGACAGGTAATGTGTCGGTACCAACTTGAACCAAACAAGACTTATCAACCGTGGATGTAATGAAGGTTTCTCCCAATGGAGTTTCTACAGATAAGTCAAAGTCTAATTTCTCCGGAGTCAAATTTAATCGTTGAGCGCAAGTAGGAGAAATAAAAGAATGGGTAGAACCGGTATCAAATAAAGTGTATACTTCGCTAGAGTTTATGATAAGCTTACCCGTGATGACCTCATTCGGGTTCCTTGCTCTCTGGGAGGTCACAACAAACGCTCTCCCTTGCACTACCAGCTTTGAATTTTCTGGGACAGCCTTTGGTTCCTCCATCCTAGCTGAATTTGTCTTCGGTGAACGACAAAATCGAGCTAAGTGACCTTCTTTTCCACAATTATAACATGTTTTGGACGGCATCGCGCAATTTGGACTGATGTGTCCCTCCCCTCCGCATTTGAAGCATATGATAGGTGGTCTTTCTCCTTCCTTAACAACGGGTGCTGGTGCTCACGTCTTTCCATCATTGTTGAATCTCCTCTTCTTAAAATGTCCATTCTTATTGTTTTGGCCCTGATTACCACCGAAGTGGTTACCATTTCTGGCCTGTTTATTCCCTCCACGCTTGTTGTCACCGCTTCGATGACTGCTCTCACTGGTATTATCATTTTGCCAGCTGCTCTTTTTTGGTTGCGTTGACTCGTTATCGCGCTCCACCAACTGAGCCCTATTTATAACATCTGAATACAAACACAGTTTATGAGAAATAAGATGTTGACGTATTTCCGGCTTCAAACCTCTTAAAAACATTCGCGCCATTCTCTCTTCATTATCCACCAAGTGGAAGGCCAACCGGGATAACTCCGCAAATTTTGCCTCATATTACGACACGGTTATATTATTTTGCTCCAATTTGATAAACTCCACCTCCTTCATGTGATGAATACTTTCGGGAAAGTATTTGTCGTTAAACAACTCTTGGAACTTCTCCCAAGACATCTTTAGTACGGCAGGTTGAGTACATTTTACCGATTCCCACCAGTAATCTGCCTCTCCACGCAACATAAAGGCGGCAAAGGGAACCTTTTGCTCCTCGGAGCATCCCAAGACATCAAATATCTTGGTGATCTGCTTTATCCATGCTTCTGCCATAAGTGGTTTTGGCTCTCCCTTAAACTCCGGTGGTCCCAGCTCCTTGAACTGTTTAGCGGTGACTGCCCAAGAGTTTCTAGTGTTTCCACCTACATTTTGGACAGGATCCGCTCTCGCCTGCTGTTGCATGTCGCATAAAGCCTCCGAACAATCAATCATTCATCATTTGGTCAGTGTTGTTGTTTGCATGAGGATTATCGCCTTCCCGATGCACATTCTCCTGATTATTGATATGTGGAGACTCAACGGTCTCTTGTGCTCCATTGCTATTCTCAACATTTTCGGATGTCATTTTCAGATACCGCCACAAAACAAAGGTTAATTGACATGTAACATAATATCTCTAAACTCTGACCAACCATTTTAAATACAAAATAAATTTAAGTAGGTCATACTAGCGAAGGAATTCCCCGTCTCTCCCCTCCTAGTTCTAGTCTCACATCTTAGCCAGGGATCATATCCCTAAGCTTTGATACCAACTGTGACGCCCCCAAAATTTGGTATACATCACTCATCTTGGGTCGTCAGATACATGGTACAGAATTCAAATACAACTTACTAATACAACTGTCGTGTACAATACAACAAACATAAACTATGAGTTTGAATACAAATATTATCTACTAGAGATTATACAAACTCAAAAGGAGTCCTCATTACAATTATTATCACACTATTTCACAGAATAGTGAGGACTACTAATGCTATCCTCTGGACCATCACTGCTGTTCCCGACTCGTCAGTAACTATATTCTCATTTCAAGAGAACAAAGTGAAAGAAAGTGTTAGCTCAACTAGCCCAGTAAGAAATATTATGACTAAGATAATGCGAATAAATTATCATTAGTCTCCAACAATGTTAAACCGATAAAATATAATAGACATCAAGTTTAAGCTGCGGTGAACAAGCAATCCATTAAAAGAGTCAAGTAGAAAATAAAATCTACTATCTTTTATGATTTAAAGGTTTTTCATCATCATTATCATTGAGAGACTCGATTTTAATAAATATTCCACATCATCGAATCACCCGCACTACTGCCAAGGATATTCTTTAGTATCACGACAACAATTATCCATGTACTACAGGCCAAGAATATTTGTGTATTCATTAATGGTCATGATCATGCCAACAACTATCCATCAATGCAATACAGGCCAATGAGAACTTTTACCACATCATTTGTAACATTACGGTCATGATTACCGAATAATCCCTCGGTCATAATCATACCAAGTCCATTTATGCACTCTGAAGCCACAGATGACTTTCAATGTAATATATAAACATGAGGATGATGACAATGATATAAGAATTCAATAAAACAAGTTCAAGAATTATTTTATCCAGAATTATTAACGCCCAAATTGTCAACATGATACTGTTTTGTAGAGTAAAATTCAAGAATGATCAGAAGAATATTTCCATGAAAAGATCTTTGGATGAAGCGCAAATATCAAGGATATTCTACTAATTTCATGGAGTATAGAAGTCAAAACTTTAACCAATTGAGTATAATAAAGAATGGAATAACAAAAGAAATCACCATGCATGCGGGTGCCGCATAGAAAAGTTATTCCACGAGAATAATAATAACGGAACCGTGTCGAGGCAAAATTTACAAGCAGGATGTTTCAACAGAATAATAAAGAGGCGGAACCAGTCCGGTGTAAAACACATGAGCGAGGATGTTCCAACAGAATAATAATAAAAAGACGGAACCGGGTCGGTGTAAAATACTGCATGAGGATGTTCCAAGCAGAATAATAGAAGAATGTCACCAAGTATAGGGTAAACCGCGTATACAGGTTATTCCAACAGAATAATAAGTTATGGAATAACAACAGTTCTCTTCATGAATAAGAAAGAATAACACCCCTTACGAGTACAATAAATAATATTCTCTAGAAGAAGAGTACTGGATATATAAGTAGTGAAGTAGCAGAATACTTTCTTCTTTCTCTCTATAGTTTATCTCTCTAGAGTTTCATTGAATTCGTAAGAAAATAATGAATGAATGAGCTTCTATTTATAGAAAAATGGAATGCATGGTAACTAACTCATGAACGGTCGAGATTGATTTACTTTAATCTGACGGTCCATATTTAAAGCAAAATAAAATAAAATATATTCTATTTATAATCTAATAAAATGAATAACTTTATAAAAGATTTTACTATGCAAACACTATGCAGGCACTGTGCAAACACTATGCATAATAAAATATAATATATTCTAATTATTGTCTAATAAAATAGATAGCTTTATAAAAGTATTTTGTTTTATATAAAAAGATTTTACTATGCAAAACACTATGCGATACACTATGCAACACTATGCATAATAGAATATAATATATTCTATTTATAGAATAACTTTATAAAAGTATTACATTTTATATAAAAAGATTTTACGTATTATTACATTAATAATACAAACAAAACCGAGTGACTTATCACGTAAGCATTAATAATCAATACTAGTGCTACTACTATACAACCATGCCAGCGTATAAAGATTTACTTTTAACAGGGTGTTTCAACAGTTAACGGTAAAACTTCCGCCGTTATTTTCATAAAGTATTTTTGTCGTTTTCTCAATCCAACAATCATTCCGTTGCGGGGTCCACCAATGATTGTCTTGGTTGTACTAATATTTTTACGTTAAAAGCGAATATTCCCCACCAATCGAATATTATATAACAACTTGCATGTACTTTGCAAAATTTATAAATATTACCCACAACTATTATATCAATTTCACTCCATAATATTCAAAATTAATATTTATAGAAAATTCATCTTTATTCAAAAAGTTGGGGTTTTACATTTTTAGCCATAGAACAATAATTTAAGTCATTAATCACATTAATAAACAATTTAGTTCAATTGTTTTCATTTCCTTAATTAACTCATTAAACATTCTAAAATGCCATAAACATCACAACACTTCACACCCGACCCAAAACTTCACCAAAAAATCTGCATAAGCCATGCTCAAGGGTCTCAAGTCATAAATAGTATTTTTCATATTTTTAGACATCATATATTTAATTAAATCCATTTATATATTTATCATCATTTAGATGAAAAATACCAAATTGGTTCCAAAAATATTTCTTTTCTGTGATTTGACAGAATATAGTTCCATATTGAACATATATTTTTCCCAGAATTTTTAAAATCCATTTACTATATTTAAATAGTCCATAATAGCCAAATCTTCTCAGATTTTTCATAAATCCAGATTAACTCCACAAATTTTGAAATTTATACAGTATGTTCATGTTATACACATGTACTTCCAGTAAATATTTTGTAATATTTGGACTTATACACAGAGAGTTATTCGGGTGGCTTCATACAAATAGCCCTTCACCGTAAAATCCATAACTCTCAAACCGTATGGCCACAAATTCTCAAATTTTTACACAACCTGCATAACTTCTGATATTAACACTACAAATTTTTTCAAAATTTTTAAAGTACAAAAGTGGACGAAATTACCCCCGTTTCAGACTACCCCAAAATAGTTTGTATTTTTGTTAGAAAATCAGGACTGTTTTGGCTTAATCAGTCATTACACTATGAAGACTCAACATTTTTGAGTTCTACCACTTGGGTTAACTAGTAAACACATATATCTAGCACCCATCTTTGACGGATCATAAAAAGGAGTTATAGAATTAAAACTGTGGATTTTCAAAGTAAATAGAAATTTTGGATTTCAAAACTAGAAACTTTTTATTTTGGATTTCAACCAAATCAATACCCAATATGGGTAGATCCATACTAGAATCCATGATAAAACACATAGATCAAAGGATTTTTTACATCCAAATCAAAAAAACCCCTTTCATCAAATACCAAAAATAAATGAAGAAAGTAAAGCTTAGGAAAAGAAATTTTATACCTTTCTTCTTCTTCCTTCTTCCTTCTTCTTCTTCTTCTTCTATGGAGGATCTTCTCCATCTTTTTCCCTTCAAGGGCTGCCGATCTCCCTTCTTTTTCCCTCCCTCTTCTCTCGTTCTTCTCTTTCACCCATTTCTTTCTTTTTCTTTCTTCTTTCTCTTTCCTTATCCTTTCCTCTCTCTTCTTTCTCTAATTGTCGATCTTCTCTTCTCTTTTTTTTTATTTCGGCACAAAAGGCCTTCTTATTGACACATATTATTATTATTATTATAATATAATAATTTTTCAATATGCCCTTCTTTAATTAGTTTTAAAAATTGGGCCACTTTCTTAATCTTTTGGGCTTTCAATTAATCCTTTGGGACATGTAATATATACCTAGTCCAATCATTTCTATTTTATCTCACCCTTAATATTTAATTAGGATTTCCATTCCAAATATATAGAATTTAAATGTGGACAAGAGGGACACATCTCTCCAAATTTTCCAAGTCCAAAGAAGATACCAGGTTGTTTTTCATGTGGATCGCTAGAACATCAAATTCGTAACTGTCCAAAGAAGAATGCAGAAAAAGGAAACAACAATAGAGGAAATAGCAGTGGAACACTGGCGATCAAAGGACATGCTCAGCCGGGAAGACTGACAGTGCGCACGTTCAACATGACGTTGCAAGATGCAGTAACTACCCAGGAGGTGGTGACAGGTAATGATTTAGTTGAGTAAATAAATTATGTGAGAAATATTGGGTAGATATAGCTGTGAATGGTTTTCTTTTATAGATCCCAAGTCACAAGTTAGTATATGAAACACAAATTAATATTGTGTTGATATAAATGAATTGATGATACAACTTTAAAAGATATTAGAGAGTAAGAAAGCGGTGATTCCGAGGATGGAATCCTTATAAGGAGGGGAAAATGTGAGAACCCAGAATTTCACATAATTAAAAACAAAATTATAAAAAAAAATTCATATAAGTGTATATGATAATTAATTTAGATAGTTAATTTATTAACCAAGAAGTATACTTCATCATTTTCAAGGAAGAGTAATGAAAGTTATGTAACAAATTAACATAGCTTGAATGTTAGCCTTAATTATTAAATTAAAAGGATTTACAATCCTTAAGTAATTGATTATTGATATGAGTATTCATGTGTTTATAACTTATTAAGTAAATTTGGGCTAATAAGTTAATAAACTAGAGGAAATATGCTAGGACATATGTGAATTATGTACGTGATTGAGTAAATATGTATTATATAATGTGTGTACATTTATTTTGTAAAGAGATGAAGAATAAAGTTATGTAACCTAATACATATATTAGGTATGATAATTAAATAACCTAATGGGTTATAATTTAAGAGAATGATAGTATTTAAAAACATATACTAATCCTTAGAGATTCATTTTATACATCTCAATTAAATAATTTTATAACCTAAGAATAGCAAGCCTAATTGGGTTATGAAATTAAAGATATATGAGTAAGAAATAAACTTACAATGTGTGTAAAGAAACCCTAATTAAATATATAAGGTTATCATGTAAATTAAAAGTATTGGACTATGTTGAGTTACATGGCCCAAAGAATTAAATTTTAAGTCCAATAGATTATTTATTGTTAGCCCAAAGAATTAAAGGAGTGACCTAACTTTTAGCCCAAGTGGGAGGGGATATGTTGGACATTAAGCAAGTTAAATAAAGCATAAAAGGAAATAAAGTTTTGGTAAAAGAAAGGCCACATGGCCAGAAGTTGAAGAGGAGAGAAAAGGGGGGAGGTATGTAATGATTATCTTACTTAGTGGGTGAACAACTTTGTTTAGGTGTCATCCATTTAATGGAAAAACCACATTTAGTTAATCTTGCAAGAAACAACTTATATGATGAGAGAAGGAAAGGATGTGGTGATAATGTATAGATATATGTCATATATATATATATATATATATATATATATATATATTAATCAAAACAAAACCTTACTCTTTTCTCTTTCATTTTATTTCCTAAGTTAGCTAGCAAAACAAAGTAAGAGAGAGAGATAGCAAAGAGAGATTTCGGACAAAAGAGAAGAAGAGAGAGAGGGAGAGTTTTGTAAGTCTCCAAGTTCCATAATCTAAGTATCAGAAATAAGAAGAAGAGGAATCAAGAGAAGGTATAAGGATTTCTATTTGTATATAGATTAAGTTTTTTTTATTTTGATTTAATTTTTGATAGTATGAAGTTTTGATCTTGAAGATAAAAACCTTAGATTCATATGTTTAAAGGTGTTTCATGTTTAGATCTAACTCTTTTGTAGATCAAAAGTTGAATCTAAACTAAGAAATACGAACTAGATTTTTCAAAAGTTAGAAAATAAATTTTTCTTAACTTTTGTTGTGTTTGATCATATGATTGTTGATTATTTGGTTAATTAAACCATGGATCATGTTAGATCCATGAGTATATGAGTTATTTTAAGTATTATGTTCAGCTATGTTGATTTTATGTGAAAATATAGAAGTTTTCTTAAAAGACACCAAAGGTTGAAAATAGATTTTTGAGAAATACAAGTATGATATGGAAATGACTTTATCTCTCATTCTACTTTGCATTTTTGAGTGTGGTCAATTTTTGGAGTTAGATATATGAGTCTTCTAATATATCCAAGTGGAATCACTTAAAAAGGATTTACAGATTTTCGTGTGGAATGATTTTAGTAAAGGATGAAAAATCTGGAAATGCCTAAAAATCTGCTGCCAAGAAATTGGAAGGGATGTTTCGGCCACTTATTTAATGAAATAAAATCTGGCCTTTTGGGGGATGAAAATATATGGGATAAAGTAGGTTTTGTCCAAAAATGAGTTCATTCCGACTTAAAATGAGTGAGTTACGACTATTTCAATTTTTGCGTTTTCCCGACGGAAATCACTGTAACCGGAGTTGTATAACTCCGATGGCCTTGAAATTTAAACTGTAAGCTCACGTTAACACCTGTAAGATCCCGTCAAGAGTTGAGAATTTCTAGAGTTAAGCACGAGGTAGCTAATTTCTTAAGGAATTAACTAGATATTTATTTTTGAAAAATATTTAAGGGAGTTGAAAAATCCAGAAAAATACGTTTTGTGTATGGAATATATGTATATATGATTGGCCAAAAGATTAAAAAAATAATAAGCTGAATTCATAATTTTGTGAATAGTGTATTTTAGCTTCTTGAAATGAACATTTTAAGATTCTTTGAAATGGGAAACCAAAAAATGTCAGAAGAGATGTCAGTTTTGTTTTAGATTGCTGAAATAGAAACTGAAATGATATATTAAGTCTACTGAGTTCATAATTAGTTTTTCAAGTTATATTACGAACTTATAAATGAACGAGTAAGTGTTAAGTCTAAGATAGTATAGTGTACTCACTAATGATTGGTTATGTGATTTCATGTTAAATTGCTATGAGTAAGATATGTGATGCTAATTAAGAGATCGATTTTTTCAATGATAGGTCTTACAAAAGAAGTTAACTTAAATTGCGTAGCAGTAGTCAACGAATCAGGCAAGTTCCTAACTCAACTTGAGTTACTATTTTTCAAGCATGGTTGAATAATTATTGATAGTTATTCACATCTATAATGATTGTTGTAATTCACACGTAGTGCAATTGATTCTTGTTCTATTATTTGAACTATTTATAAATTATGTCTCAGCTAATTGTTTTGGCAAGACTAATATTTGTTAAAGCATGAAATGATCTATTTATTATGAACTGAATTGTTATTGGAATATCTATGCCATTGGTTTCGGCTAGATTAGTATTGTTATTAATTATTGAAATCATAGTATTTCTTTGAAAGTAATCCAAACCATATTGTTGTGGTACGGACTTGTGATGTAAGACTGAGATGAACAAAATTTAATGTCGTAAATCGACCTATGCGCTATTATTGAGTATTTTGCATAATATAGGGTACAAAGGAGTTGGCCGCTCAAGGTACTTGCAGAAGAGTATAGTTTAGTTTTTATAACTAATTTATATTCTTGTGGTAATTTAGTTTTAATAACTAAATGATTCCTCTATTAGTTCATGATCCTTTTGTGATCACTCAGCATGAAATCTGGGCATATCCCACTTTATTGAATATTGTTGCAGTATTGTTAATTCTTATTATTCAATTGAATATTATTGAATCTTTTAAAGAATTTTACTCTTTCATCTCTGATATGTTATCCAGTATAAAATGTGAGAAAGTTTTATTTTTGAGATTGAATTATTATTCCGCTACTTCGAAATCTTTTGATTATTGCTAAAGTTCTGTAGAAGCTAGACTATTCTATTCATGATATATATCATTTATTGTATATTTTATCTTGCTGAGCAAACTCGTTGCTCACCCTTCCTTAAATAAAATATATTAGCTAATTCTGAGGTAGTAGAAGGTTCTAATAGGGACAAAGGCAAAGGCAAGGCTTAGGAGTTGTTAGTGTCAACTTTTAATGGTTATGTTTTATTATGTAATTAATTATGTAAACCTTTTGACTATATAAGGGTATGTAAGTTATGTTAAGGTTAGTTAACCTGGGATATTGTTATAAGTTGTATTAAGGAATATTATGAATGATGTTTTTCATTAATGAATGAGTAGTTAGATGTGATATATAAGATGGATCGTGAGCACCAAACCTGAGGTTAGGGAACCCAAATTTGGGGGCGTCACAAGTTGGTATCAAAGGTGTAGGTTATAACCTTAGGTGGGGGGAAAAGCCTTAGGAATATAACCATAAATAGGATAGAGAAAAGTCGTTTAGAGTTCTAAGTGATGGATTGGGAAAATTCATCAATAGTAAGATATGGGGACACTCAATGTTTATGGATTATGTTTGATAGTGATGTACTAATGAAGTTATTTAAAACTGGTGACAGGATGTTAGGAGATGATAAGATGGTTATGGAAGTGTTAGGAGTTGCACCAATGCCATTAGTCGAGGTGCCAGCTCAGAGTGAGTCAGTTGAGGAAGTTTTAAGAGACGAACCTGTGGTAAATCTAGCAAGCGATCATGACGAGTACCCCAAGATGGAGCTGGATGAAGAGGAAGAAATATATTCCAAAGAAACTAAGGTGGAGCCAGAAATAAAGATCAAAGATGAGGAAGAAGGTAAAGTAGCAGTCGAAGAAGGTCAAGCATCTACAGAAGTTCAAGACTTAAGGACTAAAGTACTTCTCCTGGAGGAATTATGGAAGACAGAAAGAGCATTACGCGAGATGACAGAAGAACGACATAATCTGAAGGCACAAGTCGATAGAATGAGGGTTAAATGTAATGTATCATCTAAGGATGTAAGTAAGGAAAAGAAGGGTAATAAAAGGAAAAAGAATAATGACAGTAACAACAACTCAGAGAATTCGCATTCAAAGAAGAAACAAGCATGTGGCAAATGTGGAAAGAACCATTCGGGGGAATGTATGTGGGGTAAGAATGTGTGTTACAATTGTGGTCAGGAAGGACATCTATCACAAAATTGTCCTAAACCCAAGAAAGGAGGATGTTTTGCATATGGTGGAACGTGTCATAAGGTTAAGAATTGTCCTAAAAAGAAGTCAGGTAGAGGAAGTGGATGTAAGAAAAATTAAGTGTGAGGAATATAATCTTTTGGAGTATAATATTTGCTTTGGTATGAATATCAAGATAATTTTTGTTATGTCTCAATTTTTTGTGTAAAGTTGTAGTAATGAATCCCGACTTTTGTCACACGGGGATAGTAATCGTTTGTAGTAGTTTACGCTTTGTACTGAAAAGTACTAGGTACTATTTGCATAAATATAAATGCAATGATATGATTATATGTTTGAATAAGTAATTAAATTCTAAGAATTAAATTATTAAGAAGATTATCTGAAGAATTTGATAATTCACTAAACTGAATTAAATAATCCAGAAAGCTGAAATTGGTTTAAGTTTAAAATTTTGACTACTATTAATAAGATGCTGCATAAAGACAAAGTATTAATGTAAGTCTTTATTTCATCAGATAATAACGCCAAGAAGAAAAAATCGTAACCAAAGGGAGGAGCGGTATGTGAATAATGAAGGAGATCAAGCTGATCTAATGCATAACTTCGCAGACATGTTAGCTCAAGCTATGCAAACTAGAGCCCCAGTAGCAAGAAATCGACCAGCTAATTGATTAGTTAACTTTAAAGACTTTAAGGCCGTAGGACCGCCGGAATTCAAGGGAACCATTGACCCTATAGAAGCCCAGACATGGGTAAATGAGATGGAGAAAGCTTTTGTTATTTCTATAGTAGAGGAGGATCAAAAGACAGATTTTGCTACCTATCTGATGAAGGGTGAGGCGAATTACTGGTGGGTAACCAACAAAGCTAGAGTTGTTACAGCAGTAGTAACTTGGACAAGGTTTAAGGAGTTATTTTTCAAAAATTATTTCTCAAAAAGTATGCAAGCAAGAATGGAAGTAAACTTTTTGGAGTTGAAGCAGGAGAATATGTCGGTTGCAGAATACGTCGCCAAATTCAACGAACTAGCGAGATTTGCTCTGCATCGGGTGGACACTGAGGTAAGAAAGGCGCGAAGGTTTGAAAATGGATTGAAGCCAAGGATATATAGCAAGGTAGTTGTGTTGCAGATTAAGACATTTTCGGCCCTGTTGGAAAAAGCAATCATCACCGAAGGAGGAAGTGAAGCTGTGTCAAGGTATCATCAAGAGAAGAAGAAAAAGATAAATGAAGGAGGTAGCAGTGGAGGAAGTAACTCTAATAAGCGTAAGTGGAAGGACAATACTGAATCTGGAGACAAGTCAGGAGATAATAGGAAGAAAGGTGAGGCATATGTGAATTGCTGTAACAAGTATCCAGGAGTATGTTTAAAGGGAAAAGGAGTGTGTTTTAACTGTGGACAAGAGGGACACATCTCTCCAAATTGTCCAAGTCCAAAGAAGATACCAGGTTATTTTTCATGTGGATCGCTAGAACATCAAATTCGTAACTGTCCAATGAAGAATGTAGAAAAAGGAAACAACAATAGAGGAAACAGCAGTGGGACACTGGCGATCAAAGGACCTGCTCAGTCGGGAAGACTGACAGCGCGCACGTTCAACATGACGTTGCAAGATGCAGTAGCTGCCCAGGAGGTGGTGACAGGTAATGATTTAGTTGAGTAAATAAATTACGTAAGAAATATTGGGTAGATATAGCTGTGAATGGTTTTCTTTTATAGATCCCAAGTCACAAGTTAGTATATAAAACACAAATTAGTATTGTGTTGATATAAATGAATTGATGATACAACTTTAAAAGATATTAGAGAGTAAGAAAGCGGTGATTCCGAGGACGGAATCCTTATAAGGAGGGGAGAATGTGAGAACCCAGAATTTCACATAATTAAAAAAAAATTATAAAATTTTTCTCATATAAGTGTATATGATAATTAATTTAGATAGTTAATTTATTAACCAAGAAGTATACTTCATCATTTTCAAGGAAGAGTAATGAAAGTTATGTAACAAATTAACATAGCTTGAATGTTAGCCTTAATTATTAAATTAAAAGGATTTACAATCCTTAAGTAATTGATTATTGATATGAGTATTCATGTGTTTATAACTTATTAAGTAAATTTGGGCTAATAAGTTAATAAACTAGAGGAAATATGCTAGGACATATGTGAATTATGTACGTGATTGAGTAAATATGTATTATATAATGTGTGTACATTTATTTTGTAAAGAGATGAAGAATAAAGTTATGTAACCTAATACATATATTAGGTATGATAATTAAATAACCTAATGGGTTATAATTTAAGAGAATGATAGTATTTAAAAACATATACTAATCCTTAGAGATTCATTTTATACATCTCAATTAAATAATTTTATAACCTAAGAATAGCAAGCCTAATTGGGTTATGAAATTAAAGATATATAGTAAGAAATAAACTTACAATGTGTGTAAAGAAACCCTAATTAAATATATAAGGTTATCATGTAAATTAAAAGTATTGGACTATGTTGAGTTACATGGCCCAAAGAATTAAATTTTAAGTCCAATAGTTATTTATTGTTAGCCCAAAGAATTAAAGGAGTGACCTAACTTTTAGCCCAAGTGGGAGGGGATATGTTGGACATTAAGCAAGTTAAATAAAGCATAAAAGGAAATAAAGTTTTGGTAAAAGAAAGGCCACATGGCGGAAGTTGAAAGAGGAGAGAAAAGGGGGGAGGTATGTAATGATTATCTTACTTAGTGGGTGAACAACTTTGTTTAGGTGTCATCCATTTAATGGAAAAACCACATTTAGTTAATCTTGCAAGAAACAACTTATATGATGAGAGAAGGAAAGGATGTGGTGATAATGTATAGATATATGTCATATATATATATATATATATATATATATATATATATATATATATATATATATATATATATATATATATTAATCAAAACAAAACCTTACTCTTTTCTCTTTCATTTTATTTCCTAAGTTAGCTAGCAAAAAAAGTAAGAGAGAGATAGCAAAGAGAGATTTCGGACAAAAGAGAAGAAGAGGGAGAGGGAGAGTTTTGTAAGTCTCCAAGTTCCATAATCTAAGTATCAGAAAAAAGAAGAAGAGGAATCAAGAGAAGGTATAAGGATTTCTATTTGTATATATATTAAGTTTTTTTTATTTTGATTTGATTTTTGATAGTATGAAGTTTTGATCTTGAAGATAAAAACCTTAGATTCATATGTTTAAAGGTGTTTCATGTTTAGATCTAACTCTTTTGTAGATCAAAAGTTGAATCTAAACTAAGAAATACGAACTAGATTTTTCAAAAGTTAGAAAATAAATTTTTCTTAACTTTTGTTGTGTTTGATCATATGATTGTTGATTATTTGGTTAATTAAACCATGGATCATGTTAGATCCATGAGTATATGAGTTATTTTAAGTATTATGTTGAGCTATGTTGATTTTATGTGAAAATATAGAAGTTTTCTTAAAAGACACCAAAGGTTGAAAACAGATTTTTGAGAAATACAAGTACGATATGGAAATGACTTTATCTCTCATTCTACTTTGCATTTTTGAGTGTGGTCAATTATTGGAGTTAGATATATGAGTCTTCTAATATATCCAAGTGGAATCACTTAAAAAGGATTTACAGATTTTCGTGTGGAATGATTTTAGTAAAGGATGAAAAATCTGGAAATGCCTAAAAATCTGCTGCCAAGAAATTGGAAGGGATGTTTCGGCCACTTATTTAATGAAACAAAATCCGGCCTTTTGGGGGATGAAAATATATGGGATAAAGTAGGTTTTGTCCAAAAATGAGTTCATTCCGACTTAATGTGTGAGTTACGACTATTTCAAGTTTTGCGTTTTCCCGACGGAAATCACTGTAACCGGAGTTGTATAACTCCGATGGCCTTGAAATATAAACTGTAAGCTCACGTTAACACCTGTAAGATCCCGTCAAGAGTTGAGAATTTCTGGAGTTAAGCACGAGGTAGCTAATTTCTTAAGGAATTAACTAGATATTTATTTTTGAAAAATATTTAAGGGAGTTGAAAAATCCAGAAAAATACGTTTTGTGTATGGAATATATGTATATATGATTGGCCAAAAGATTAAAAAAATAATAAGCTGAATTCATAATTTTGTGAATAGTGTATTTTAGCTTCTTGAAATGAACATTTAAGGTTACTGAAATGGGAAACCGAAATGTCAGAAGAGATGTCAGTTTTGTTTTAGATTGCTGAAATAGAAACTGAAATGATATATTAAGTCTACTGAGTTCATAATTAGTTTTTCGAGTTATATTACGAACTTATAAATGAACGAGTAAGTGTTAAGTCTAAGATAGTATAGTGTACTCACTAATGATTGGTTATGTGATTTCATGTTAAATTGCTATGAGTAAGATATGTGATGCTAATTAAGAGATCGATTTTTTCAATGATAGGTCTTACAAAAGAAGTTAACTTAAATTGCGTAGCAGTAGTCAACGAATCAGGCAAGTTCCTAACTCAACTTGAGTTACTATTTTTCAAGCATGGTAGTGAGTAATTATTGATAGTTATTCACATCTATAATGATTGTTGTAATTCACACGTAGTGCAATTGATTCTTGTTCTATTATTTGAACTATTTATAAATTATGTCTCAGCTAATTGTTTTGGCAAGACTAATATTTGTTAAAGCATGAAATGTTCTATTTATTATGAACTGAATTGTTATTGGAAGATCTATGCCATTAGTTTCGGCTTGATTAGTATTGTTATTAATTATTGAAATCATAGTATTTCTTTGAAAGTAATCCAAACCATATTATTGTGGTACGGACTCGTGATGTAAGACTGAGATGAACAAATTTTAATGTCGTAAATCGACCTATGCGCTATTATTGAGTATTATGCATAATATAGGGTACATAGGAGTTGGCCGCTCTAGGTACTTGCAGAAGAGTATAGTTTAGTTTTTATAACTAATTTATATTCTTGTGGTAATTTAGTTTTAATAACTAAATGATTCCTCTATTAGTTCATGATCCTTTTGTGATCACTCAACATGAAATCTGGGTATATCCCACTTTATTGAATATTGTTGCAGTATTGTTAATTCTTATTATTCAATTGAATATTATTGAATCTTTGAAAGAATTTTACTCTTTCATCTCTAATATGTTATTCAGTATAAAATGGTAGAAAGTTTTATTTTTGAGATTGAATTATTATTCCGCTACTTCGAAATCTTTTTATTATTGCTAAAGTTCTATAGAAGCTAGACTATTCTATTCATGATATATATCATTTATTGTATATTTTATCTTGCTGAGAAAACTCGTTGCTCACCCTTGCTTAAATAAAATATTTCAGCTAATGCCGAGGTAGCAGAAGGTTCTAACAGGGACAAAGGCAAAGGCAAGGCTTAGGAGTTGTTAATGTCAACTTTTAATGGTTATGTTTTATTATGTAATTAATTATGTAAACCTTTTGACTAAATAAGGGTATGTAAGTTATGTCAAGGTTAGTTAACCTGGGATATTGTTATAAGTTGTATTAAGGAATATTATGAATGATGTTTTTCATTAATGAATTAGTTAGATGTGATATATATGATGGATCGTGAGCACCAAACCCAAGGTTAGGGAACCCGGATTTGGGGGCGTCACAGTGACCACTAAGACCAAAGGGAGAGTTAGGATATTAAATGAAGCATTGCACGCCAAGTGTTTGACAAAATGCTTGCATGGTGGAGGAAGTTATAATCTTAGCTTGTAATGCCTTAGATACCAGTCATTAGCCATTCAATTGCTTTGTTAATTATAATTAAGTAGTTTAATTAGTTATCTTTTATTTAACTATTTAAATAAGACTAAAGCGATATAAAGTCGGTACTTTGTAAATATTAGTAATAATTACTCGTGGGTTTGGCACTCTACTTAATATATATTACTTGTTAGACTGCGTATACTTGCGTGTGTTTTATTGATCGCGAAATTGATCAACACGAACGACAAGATAGAGACCTATAAGGCCCGACTGGTTGTAAAAGGTTTCAAACAAAGACAATGAGTTAACTATGATAAAACCTTCTCACCAGTAGCTACGCTCAAGTCCATTCGGATTTTGCTTGCGATTGCAACTTATTATGACTACGAGATCTAGTAAATGGACATGAAAATGGCCTTCCTCAATGGGAAACTTGAGGAGGGTGTGTAGATGATATAACTAGAGGGATTTGTTTCAACGATTGGAACAAATCAAGTCTATAAGCTACAACGATCCATTTATGGATTGAAGCAAGCTTCTCGTAGGTGGACCATCCATTTTGATGAGACAATCAAAGAGTTTGATTTTATCAAAAATGAGGATGAACCATGTGTGTACAAGAAGGTTAATATGAGTGCTCTTTTATTCCTTGTATTACATGTTGATGATATATTACTGATAGGGAATGATATTACTATGCTACAATCGATCAAAATCTGATTATCTAAACACTTTTCCTTGAAGGACTTGGGAGAAACATCCTATAGTTTGGGGATAAAGATCTATAGAGATAGATCTAAAAGGATGCTTGGCGTGTCCTAAGAAACGTTTTGTTTTTATTCTATTATTTGTTTTTGTTTTTGTTTAATGACTTGATCTTCTCAGGCCTACAATAGATTTTGATCCAAAGATTGAGAAAACTACAAAGAGGCTAAGTAAACAAAATCCTAAAGTCCAACAGTCTATTGCAGATTTAGACGAGGCTTTTGCATCATCATCAGGTCTCAACATAGCTTTGGAGTTACTTTCCGATAAATCATCCACCAAATCAGACAAAGAAGAGTTGACGGAGCCAAAAAATAACTGGACATTGAATTAATTGGCTACTCCTAATCTCACTCACCAACCTTTGTGCATTGAATATCCTATTTTAAATGATGCATTTGAACTTAAATCCAACCAATTCATCTTCTTCCTACTTTTTTTGGTCTTAAATGTGAAGATCCATACAAGAATTTGAAGGAGTTCCATGTGGTGTGCTCTACCATGAAACCACACGGAATTTCAGAGGAGAAAATCATGTTAAGAGCCTTCCCATTCTCCTTACAAGATTTAGCAAAGGATTGGTTGTATTATCTTCCCTCTGGATCTAAACATTCATGGAGTGACATGAAGGGGTTGTTCTTGTTAAATTATTTTCCTGCTTCAAGAGTGGCCAACATAAGGAAGGAGATATGAGGGATCTGACAGCTCAATGGAGAAACACTGTATGAGTACTAGGAGAGGTTCAAGAAACTATTCTCTAGTTGTCCATCCCACGAAATCGATGAGCAACATTTAATTCAATACTTCTACGAGGGACTGATACCAATGGAAAGAAGTATGATCGATGCGGCTAGTGGAGGAGCATTAGTAGACAAGACACCGGAAGCTGCAAGAAATCTAATTACAAACATGAATGCTAACTCACAACAAAATGGAACAAGGAATGATCATGCTCCACAAAGGGTAAGTGAGGTAAACACGAGTGAATTGGTGCAACAGATTTCTAACTTAACTGTTGATGTGCAACAATTAACAACAGGAAACTTGGCGGTTGAAAATACTTGCGGAATATGCTTAATGGCAAGGTATGCTATTGATTCGTGCCCAACATTGTAAGAAGATGAGACCACCCAATAAGCCAATGCCATGGGAAATTATCAAGCACAACCATAGAGAAATTATGATCCTTAATCCAATACTTACAATCTAGGATGGAGGGATCATCCTAATTTGAGTTACGGGGGTGCTAGACCACCACTGCAAGGTTTTTACCCAAACAAACATCAAGGTTTTTAGCTTACTCAACCACAGTACCAACTCAAACCAGCAGCTCCAACCACTTATGTACCATCCCTTGAAGAGATGCTCAAAGCATTCTTCACTCAAACACAATCTTCCATTCATAGTTTAGAAAATTAAATAAGTCATCTTGCGATTATAGTTGGTCGATTAGACTCTCAAGGGCTAGGGAAGTTACCATCTCAAACTATTGTCAATCCAAAGGAGAATGCAAGTGTCATAACTTTACGGAGTGGAAAATAAATGGATATACCCCCAGCCACAGTTGAGTACGATAAGAAAATAACTAAGGAGGAAACTGAATTATCCAAGGTACAATTTAACCCTCCTTGTCAACTTAAAAATGTTCCTCTACCCTTTCCTCCCAGAAATTCTAAAACTTTAAAGAAAAATGAACAAGAAAAAGAAATTATGGAAACTTTTAGAAAAGTAGAAGTGAACATCCCTCTCATCAAAAGTTATTACCATCTGTTGTACAAGCTCCAACTCTAGAATTGAAACAATTACCTGCTCATTTGAAAAATGCATATTTGGGATCTAATGATAATTTGCCTGTAATTATTGCTAGTCATCTAACCAAATTGCAGGAAGAAAAGTTGCTAAAATTTGTAAGGGACCATGTCACAGTGTTTGGTTGGACGATAGAGGATATCAAAGGAATTAGTCCTGTTATGTGCATGCATCAAATATTATTTGAAGATGGAGCTAATCCCACGATAGATGCACAAAGGAGATTAAATCCATACATGATAGAGGTAGTGAAGAAGAAGGTGCTCAAATTGCTTGATGCCGGTATCATTTATCCCACCTCCGATAGTCAATGGGTAAGTCCAGTGTAGGTTGTTCCAAAGAAGTCTGGAATCACAGTTGTCGAGAATGACAATAATGAGTGGTGCCCACACGAATTCAAACAGGGTGGAGAGTGTGTATTTCTATTGGAAACTTAATGTTGTAAGTAGAAAAGATCACTTTCCTCTCCCTTTTATTGATTAAATGTTAGAAATATTAGTTGGGCATACTTATTACTACTTTCTAGATGGTTTTTCAGGATATAACTAGATTGTGATTGTACCCGAGGACCAAGAAAATACCACATTCACTTATCCCTTTAGCACATTTGCATATCGTCGGATGTCCTTCGGACTTTGTAATGCCCCAGGTACTTTTCAGCGATACATGGTGAGTATCTTTTTTGATCTTTTAGAAACCTACATTGAGGTCTTTATGGATGATTTCACAATACATGGTGATTCTTTGGATGCATGCTTAGATAATTTGAGTTTTATTTTAGAAAGATGCATGGAAACTAATCTTTTTCTAAATTCGGAAAATTATTATTTTATGGTAGAACATGGAATAGTACGTGGTCATCTTGTGTCATCTAAAAGTCTTGAAGTTCATAAATTTATGATAGATGTTATTTCTGATTTACCTTACCTCATCAGCGTAATGGAGATCCGGTCTTTCCTTGGTCATATAAGATTATATCGAAGGTTTATCAAGGATTTCTTGAAGATTGCATTACCTTTGTGTAAGTTACTACAAAAGGATGTGGACTTTTAATTTGATGATGAATGCAAGAAGGCTTTTGATACTTTGAAGAAATTATTGACTTTCGCTCCTGTAATTCAACCACCAAATTAGGAGTTTCCATTTGAAATCATGTGTGATGCAAGAAACTATTAAGTGGGGACTGTTTTGGGATAAAGGATTAACAAGGCTATTCATGCCATTTACTATGCTTCTCGAACTTTGAATAAGGTGCAGATAAACTATTCCACAACTGAAAAAGAACTTTTATCTATGGTTTTTGCTTTAGATAAATTTTGATCATATTTGCTTGGTACTAAAGTTATAGTTTATTCTGACCATGATGCTCTCAAGTATTTGCTAACCAAGAAGGATTCTAAACCTAGGATTATCAGATGGATTCTGCTCTTGCAAAAATTTGACTTGGAGATCAAGGATATAAAAGGGGCGAATCACTTGAGTAGACTGCTGCGAGATGAAAAATTAAACTATTAATTTATTTAAATAAATATTATTTTTTCTACAATAAGGATAAGCCTCCTCAACGATCAACGACTTTCCAGATAATATAGATTTCAACATTAATCATAAAAGAACCTTTGAGTAAATAGTTACAGTACAATTCAATTCTTCTACAATATAATGTCCCAATTAAATATAAGACATGAAATTACTGTCAAGTCTTATTTAATTTAATTATATGTATTTCGATTCCCAAATGCACAACTCCGAATAAATGCAAATTAGAAACTACTATCTAATTTCATTTCACCTTAGCCAAGGATTCCTGGGTTGTCATTTAATGAATTACATAGGACATTTCTCTTCTTTTACTATAAGTGGTAGATTATTTATTGATCATTCATTATCTCCATATATAACTTATTACACCCAAGCATACCCTTTGATATACCCTACGGGTCTTAAGGAATATGTTAAAATGTAATTCATTATAAATAGATATTATGGTGATCTCAAGTCTAAGGATTATTTGTACTACTATCACCACAGGAATTCCTATTGACAGGCATGTAAAACTCCCTTAGGTATTCCTTAGCAAGTCACGTTCAGTGAACTTATTCTCCAATAAGTACCTATATACTTGCTTTAGTGTCTCCACACAAATGATCATGAGATCAATCATTCTCATCCACTGAGCAATTCTATCCAGATTCACTAATCCCCCTTTTAGTAATCCATTGATTGAGAACATTTTAGTTTTAAGCTATCTAAGAATTTAGATCTCATTAGCATGATCTCATCATGATTCTAAAAGCATTGCTTAAAACTGTGGGTTTATCACATATTATTAAAATAGAACCATGTAGATAATTAAATGTCTTTGATAAATAATTCATTTAATAATAAATAAATAAGATTGATTATAAAGTATATGCTTTATCATCATACATGATTGGCTTGTATGCATACTACTTTCAGCTAGGTCTTGAACATAATGTTTCTTCTACGTTGGTTTTGAAATTATTTGGGTTTACTTTCAATTGCTTTGGATTGCTGTGAGTTATTGGAAATTTTTGGATTTGTACCAAATAAAACAAAGGTTGTCAGCCATAGTTTGAGGCAGTGCATACCACGTGTTTGTCAAATTGCCTCAGTGAGAGTTGGTTTTGTTTTTGCTCAGTTTGGCTTATTTTTGGGCTTGTATTGGGAATTCTCAGTAGACAAGTTTCTAAGGCTCTGACATGGCTTCCAAATGCCAGCGCACCAGCTAAACTTTCTTCCAAGAGGCAACATAATGGGACCGCACAAAGTTTGTGAGCGTCGAGGCATGGGAAAAGTACGACCATATTTTAACCAACAAAAGTTGGTGCCTGAAATAGGCCTGCGACCTGATCCGAAGAAGGATGAATTGATGTGGTCAATGATTACTGACCAGAAATGGGTTCACTTCACACAACAACTCGAAAATGCCATTATCTCTTTAGTCCACGAGTTTTATTCAAATGCAGTGTTGAAGGTGTGGTCGTAGTTAAAATTTGAGGTCAACCAATGGCCTATGACAGTGCTACACTCAATGCCCTTTTCCAAATGCCTAACTATGACAAAGATTACTTGGAGAACGACATTCGAAGCTATGTCTCGATGACCTCATCAAATGACTTTGTAAGCCGAGCACTGTGTGGAAGACTAACGAGTATATGGCTACAAAGACAATCTTTCCACAACACACGCTCAGTTGCTATGGTAAGGTGTGGTACAACTTCATCTGTTAAAGTAGCATGCCAACCCGCCACCTTAGCGATGTCACACAAGAGTGAGCCATCCTGCTATTCGCCATTGTTATTGGGCTTAAGGTCAATGTGGGATCTCTCATACAAGAATTTATTCTTAGGGCCATCGAGGGAAGTTCATCTGGGGGACTCTCACATCCATCGCTACTCACTAGGCTATGTAAACAGACAAACGTAAAGTGGCGAGTTGATGAGATCACCCAATCACCTATGTCGGTTATAGATCATGTTGTTATTTCATAATTCAGTGTCTGGGATGGGACAGATTCTCATGTCCGAGGTGAGGGCTACCTCCCTGCCATCGAGCCTCCACCTTCAGAAGCCGGGACTTCCACTCAAAAGTAGCAAGATCATCCAGTTGGGTTAGTTGCAGACATTTTAGCATCTCTGACTCTGCTACACCAGAAGGAGGATTTAGAAGCTCAAAGATCGAAGAGGCATTCATGGCATATTGCAGTGGTTACTCAGAGGTAGAACTTGATGATGCAGTACCAAGTTGAGTTTGCCACCATTGTGGCCAATATTTACGCATCATATGGTGGGGTCGAGGCAGATTCTATGCCATTCTAGTTTCCTCAACCTCTAGTATCCCCTCCGTATCTTCCACCATCTCCTACTACGAATGACGATGGCGACGACATCGATACCGAGTTATCTCACCTTCAGGGAAGCCCTCTCATATAGACACATACGTGCTAGCCAATGAGGGCATTGTCCATTTCAAGTTTGGGGGATTTTTATTATCTTATCATCTTTCCTTCCTATCAGCTCTCTATTCTTATGCCATGATGTATTAGGATGCCATTAGTACGTTATTGTTCCTTCTTTATTAGTATTTTGGGTTGTATAGTATTATATTAACTGCAGCCATGGTTTATTAGTTTTTTTATTCTTATTTCTATATATGTTATGGCTTTAGTAGTTATGAATAGAGGTGTATTTATCTTTTATGCCATGTCATGGCTCCTATCTTTTTGTGTCATGCTATGACTTTATTAGACCCTATTTTGGGCTATTATATTATTGCAAGGGTTTATTATAATTTTTTGGGTATATTTTAATTGTGGCCAATGAAGAGTTAGTTGGTTAGTTCTAATTCAGAAAAAGGTAATATACCATGTTGTTGTAGTTTTCCTTTAAACTAAGTTGGTAGTTTGAGGTTGTATAGTGATCCTTTCTTTTATTGACCATGTCGACGTCGGGATTTTTATTTGTCCCTTTCTGTTCTTGTTTTTTGGTGTTCTCATGTTAGGTGAGATTTGTTTGAAAAAACAAGTTTGAAAATGTCCGACATGTATATGTTGACGATTTGACTTTGAGAGTCGCCAGTTGGTATTTTTAAATAGTTGCACCAACTGAACGAGAAAAAGTTTTCACAAAGACCCGTGTATTTGACACTGTTTAACTGGTCTGAGAAACCAAAATTCGTTAGGGTCCGGGGCTTGATTAAGCGGAGGAAAGGTGTTAGGCACCCCACAACTTCTGTGATAACACGGTTACCGCCACTTTTCATTAAACTTTTATCTGTGAATGTGTGTATGTGTGTGAAATAGGTCTTTGTGCAGTTGTTTGGAAGTAGTGTTATGCCTCGTTCGCACCTATATACAAAGTGTTTGACTTTTGTATAAAAGTTCAATTTAACAAGATGTGGCTGTGACGCCCCCAAAATAGGTATACATCACCCATTCTGAGTCGCCAAATACATGGTACAGAATACAAATACAAACTTCATTTATACAATACGACAAAGCGTAGCTGAGAGTTTTTACACGAATATTGTCTAATAGATAGTATTCAAACTCAAAAAGGAGTCCTCATTATATTTATTATCACACTAAATAGTGAGGACTACTAAAACAACCATCACGGACCGTCACTCTATTCCCCGACTAGTCCCGACTACGTTCTCATTTCCTGAAGAGAACAATGAAAGCAAAAGGGTGAGCTCAACTAGCCCAGTAAGAAATATTATGACTAAGATAATGAAAAATAAACTATCGTTAGCCTTCAACAGGGTTAAACTGATAAAATACAATAAACATCAAGTTTAACTGCAGCGGAACAAGCTATCCATTAGAAGAGTCAAGTAAAGCATGATATCTACTATCTTCTATGATTTAAAAGTTTATTATCAATTTTATCACTGAGACTCGGCTAAATAAATAAACCACATCATCGAATCATCCCTGCACTACAGGCCGACGATATTCATTAGTATCACGACCACGAATTATCCATGCGCTACGGGTCAAGGATATTCGTGTTTTCACTAATGGTCATGATCATGCCAACAACTGTCCACCAATGCACTATGGGCCAATGGTGACTTTTACCACATCATTTGTAACATTACGAGTCATGATTATACCGAATAATCCATGGTCATAATCATACCAATCAACAGTCCATCTATGCACTACGACCAATGATGACTTTCATCACAATATAAGCATGAGGACGATGAAAATGATATAAGAATTCAATTAAATGAAAGAAAATGATAAATTTTAAAGATTTATAATTCAATTCATCCAGAATTCAATAATGTCCAAATTGTCAACATGATACTGCTTTGTGGAGTAAAATTCAAGAATAATATTGAATCAAAAATGATTTGGACTGAAAAAAAATCAATTTTTTGTCATGAATAGTACCCCGAGTGAATAGTACTCGAGTGAATAGTATCCCATGAATAGTACTTCTGGAATAGTAACCCGTGAATAGTACCCCAACATGAAAAGATTAAAAATTATCAAGAATGCTAAGGATAATATTTCCCTGAAAAGATACTGGATGAAGCGCAAATATCATTGATATTCTACTAATTTCATGGAGTATAGAAGCAATACTTATCAACATAAGTGTAGAATTAGGAATATGAAACGAAATAATATTACTTACATACTACAGAGTATGGAAGAAAATATTATTTCTTACGAATATTAAACAAGAATAATATCACTTACGAATACGAAAGAAATAATACCCCTTACCTTAGTAGGAGATTGGATACTGCAATAGTGTAGTAACATAATACTCTTCTTCTTTCTCTCTGATTCTCTCTCAATAGAATTCTTTTGTGAGTCGCAGTGAATTGGTGATAATTAAAGAAGAAATAAGCTTCTATTTATAGAAGATTTCTAGTATAGCCCTTGCAATGTGAAAAGGCAAGTGGCTTGACGACTGGTGATGTGAAAAGAAAAGAGGTTTGACGCCTGTAATGTGAAACAACAAGTGGTTTGACACCTGTAATGTCAAACAACAAGTGGTTTTACGCCTGTAATGTGAAACAACAATTGGTTCGACGCCTGTAATGTGAAATGACAATTGGTTCGACGTCTGGTAAAGGCAAGTACCATTGGTGAAAGTGACTCTTAGATGATGACATATGGGCCCCATAGAATAAACCAAACTTACAACAAATGTCTCATAACAGACTTCGTATTTATATCAAAGATTGAATAAATATTTATCACAAATCATTTTATCTTCAATCAACACATATTTTAATCTTTCAACAATTATTCATCATTAATATTATAACTCACAATATTGACAACCAGATCATTCCCAGGAAAGAGGGGGCTTTTTGATAAGGACTTCTCCTTATTGGCGCGCAATTAGGTGACCAAACTCCTTTCCTCGACAGAACTTTCTATACATCGTCAATAATGCAAATAATAATATGAATAACTTTATCGTCTCAACTATTGATTTAATAATATAAAATATTGTGCAGATGATGCTGTGACAATAATTGAATCAATAACGTGAGATACTATGCAGCAATTACTGTAGCAATAATTGAGTATAACTGAATGACTTCTCACGTAAGCATCAATAATTAATACTGTGTGCTACTATGCAACCACAGCCAGATTCTTGTACTTTTATCACCGGGTATTTCAACAGTTAACGGTAAAACTTTCACCGTTATTTTTATAAAAAGATATCTATGTCGTTTTTTAACTCCGATAATAACTCTATTGTGGGGTCCACCAATGATTGTGCCATCGTACGAATATTCCCGGACCAAACGAATATTTTATAACAACTTGCTTACTTTGCAAAATTTATTATAAATATTACCCAGAACTATAACATTATATTAAATCCACACCATAATATTCAAAATGATATTTAGAGAAAAATAATCTTTATTTATGAAAGTTGGGGTCTTACAACCTCCCCTTCTTATGAAATTTTTTTCTCGAAATTGGGGTACGTACCTGGTATGTGGAAGAGGTGAAGATACCTTGATTTCATTTCCGATTCAAACTCCCAGGTCATTTCCTCAATTCTCCATAAAACTTTGACTTGAGGTATAACCTTGGAGCGTAGAATATGTTCCTTCTTATCCAAGATTTTAACAGGTACCTCTTCATACGTTAAATATTTCGCTATTTCATCCAGTTCTAACTTAATAATGTGGTTCGGGTCTTCCACATATTTACGTAACATGAATATGTGAAAAATGTTATGAACACGAGACATACTTGGTGGTAAAGTGAGTCTATAAGCCACAGTTCCCACTCGATCGAGGATTTTGAATGGGCCAATGAATCGATGATTGAGATTTCCTCTCTTTTCAAATCTCATAAATCCTTTCCATAGAGCAACCCATAACAACACATAATCTCCAACATTGAATTCCACGTCCTTTCGATGAAGATTAGCATAACTCTTTTGTCGATCTTGTGAGGTTTTTATAGGTTGTCGGATCATTTGAATCTTTTTTGTTGTCATGCGTACCAATTCTGGTCCCAACAACGTTGCTTCACCCACCTCGTCCCAACATACTGGAGAACGACACTTGCGTCCATACAACGCCTCAAATGGAGCCATGCCTTGATAAATGTTGTTTTAGAAAAATTCCACAAATGGAAAAAACTTGTCCCACCTTCCTTTGAAGTCAAGGACACAGAGTCTTAATAGATCTTCAAGAGTTTGAATAGTCCTCTCCGACTGCCCGTCCATTTGAAGATGATATGCCGAACTAAATCATAAATCTGTGCCCATAGATTTTTTTTTGCAAACTAACCCAAAATCGTGAAGTAAATCTTGGGTCTCGATCAGGAACTATGGATACTAGCATACCATGCAATCTTACAATCTCATTTATGTAAATACGAGCAAGATGTTCAAGTGAATAAGTTTCTCATATAGGTAAGAAATGAGCAGACTTGGTCAATCTATCAATAATGACCCAAATCACATATATGCCTTGAGAAACCTTGGGAAGACCAGTAACGAAATCCATGGTAATGTGCTCCCACTTCCATTCTAAAATTTCAAGTGGTTGCAATGGACCTTTTGGCACTTGATGCTCCGTCTTGACACGTTGACACGTTAAACACCTTGAGATAAACTCTGTTATCTCTCTCTTCATATTGCTCCACCAAAATGTAAGTTGAATATTATGATACATTTTGGTACTCTGAGGATGGATTGCAAACGGTGTGTTGTGCGCCTCCATCATGATTTTATATTTTAAATCAGGGTCGTTAAGAACACAAAGTCTGGAGTTGACTCGAAGTATTCCTTCTTCATCAATTCTTGCTTCTAGAATAGCACATTCTTGCACTTTCTTCTTCATACGCATCAGCTCTAGGTCCGTAGCTTGAGCAACTTTAACTTTATCGATTAAAGTCGGTTCTACTCGTATATTTGACATCATCACGTGGGTCTCTGGAGTCTTTATCTCTATCTCCATCCTTTGTAAGTCATACCAAATGGGCCTTTGCGTTGACAATATCGCACTCGTACCCGCATATGATCTTCTACTCAATGCGTCAGCTACCACGTTCGCCTTTCCAGGATGGTATTGAATAGTATGATCATAATCTTTCAACAGCTCGAGCCAACGTCGTTGCCGCATGTTGAGTTCCTTTTGGGTGAATAAATATTTGAGGCTTTTATGATCTGTATAGATCTCCACTTTCTCCCCATACATGTAATGCCTCCAGATTTTAAGTACGAAAATAATAGTTGCCAACTCTAGATCATGAGTAAGATAATTCCTCTCATATTCTTTGAGTTGTTGCAAGGCATAGGCTATGACTTTCCCATGTTGCATGAGAACACGTCCTAAACCACTGCCTGAAGCATCACTATAGATGAAATATCCCTCTAAACCAGATGGTATTGTTAGAACAGGTGCTAAAATGAGTCTCCTCTTGAGTTCTTCAAAACACTTCTCACATTCCTCGCTCCAACAGAATTTTGTATCTTTTCGAGTCAGCTGAGTTAATGGAGTAGCGATTCAAGAAAATCCTTCCACAAATCTCCAATAATAACCAAATTTAAGCCCGTAAAGCTACGATTTTCGTCTTGAATCGACTTAGGTTGCTCCCAGCTTTGAATTGCTTCAATCTTTGCCAGGTCAACAGATAATCTATGATTTGATATCACGTGTGTAAGACCCCAACGTTTATGAATAAAGATGAATTTTTTATAAATATCATTTTTGAATATTATGGAATCAATTTGATATAATGTTATAGTTATGGGTAATATTTATAAATTTTGCAAAGTATGCAAGTTGTTATATAATATTCGATTGGTCGGGGAATATTCGTACAACGGCACAATCATTAGTGGACCCCACAACGAAATTATTGTCGGATTGAGAAAATGACAAAAATACTTTATGAAAATAACGGCGGAAGTTTTACCGTTAACTGTTGAAACACCCGGTGTTAAAACTACAGTAATACGCGTGGTTGCATAGTATACACCAGTATTGATTATTGATGCTTACGTGAGAAGTCACTCGGCTTTTGTTCAATTATTGCACAAAGAATTAATGCATAGTATCTCACGTTATTTGATTCAATTATTGTCAATATTTTATATATTATTAAAGCAATAATTGAGATGACAAAGTTATTAATATTATTATTCGCAATATTAACGATGTCTAGAAGTTCTGTCAATGAGAGGTTTGGTCACCAAATTGCGCGTCAATAGAGAGAAATCCTTATTGGAAAGCCCTCTCTTTCTTGGGAACGACCTGGTCGATTAATATTGTGAATTATAATAATGATGATAAATTTTGTTTTATTAGTATTATTAATGTAATAAAACAGAAAAGCTTTTTATATAAAACAGAATACTTTTATGAAGTTATCTGTTTTATTAGACTATAAATAGAATATATTATATTTTATTATGCATAGTGTTGTATAGTGCCTGCATAGTGTTTTGCATAGTAAAATCTTTTTATATAAAACAGAATACTTTTATAAAGTTATTTGTTTTATTAGACTATAAATAGAATATTTTATATTTTATTATGCATAGTGTTGTATAGTGTTTTGTATAGTAAAATCTTTTTATATAAAATGTAATACTTTTCTAAAGTTATTTGTTTTATTAGATTTTAAATATAATATATATATATATATAATATATTATAATTTATTGCATAGTATCCTTTCAATTCTCCTATAAATAGGATGCTTAATTAGAATTGAAATCACACCAGAAATTCAGAGAATTCTTCATCTATAATCTTGAGCGTATTTCTTTAGAGTTTTCAAAAGTTTTGAGCGTAGAAAAACAATATAAGTTTTCTTCAAGAATATCCTCGCCCTACCAGTCAGAATACTCTTCTTTTACGGTAAGGGATATTATTTGTTGTACTCGTAAGGAGTATTATTCTTTCGTATTCATGAAGAGAGCTTTTGTTATTCCCTTCTTTATTATTATGTTGGAATAACCTATCTATGCGAAGTACCGCATACATGGTGAAATTCTTCTGTTATTCCATTCTTTATTATTCTGTTGGAATAACCTGTCTGTGCGGTCTATCGCATGCCTGGTGAATTCTGTTGTTATTCCATTCTTTATTATTATGTTGGAATAACTCGCATCATGCGCAATACCGCATACATGGTGAAATTCTTCGTTATTCCATTCTTTGTTATTCTCGTTGAATAATATATATGTCTATCTCATCGCAAGCACCGGTGAATTCTATTGTTATTCTATGCTTTATTATTATATTGTAACATCCTGTATGTGCGGATTACGCATGACCTAGTTCCATTCTTTATTATTCTGTTGGAACATCCTGTCTGTGCGGATTACGCATGACCTGGTTCCATTCTTTATTATTCTGTTGGGACATCCTGTCTGTGCGAATTACGCATGACCTGGTTCCATTCTTTATTTTTCTGTTAGAATATCCTATCTGTGCGGGTTACGCATGACCTGGTTCCATTCTTTATTATTCTTTTGGAATAATCTGTCTACGTGGATTACCGCATGGCGGCAAAAATCCATTTGCGGTTTCATATATTCTATTATACTTAGTTTATTAAAAGTTTTGGCTTCTATACTCCATGAAATTAGTGGAATATCCTTGATTTTGCGTTTCATCCAGTATCTTTTCATGGAAATATTCTTCTGAGCATTCTTGAATTTTACTCCACAAAGCAGTATCATGTTGACAATTTGAACTTTATTGAGTTCGGGATAAATTAACTTATAAATCTTTAAAATTTATTCTTGAACTTATTTTATTGAATTGTCATCATCCTCATGTTTATAATATGTTGAAAGTATTCTACGTGGCTCAGTAGTGCATAGATGGACTTGGTATGATTATGACCGAGGATTATTAGGGTATAATCATGATCGTAATGTTACAAATGATGTGGTAAAAATCCTCATTGGCCGTAGTGCATTGATGGACAGTTGTTGGCATAATCATGACCATTGATGAATACACGAATATCCTTGACCCGTAGTGCATGGATAATTTGTGGTCGTGATACTAATGAATAACATCGTCAGAAAAATGCGGGGATGATGTGGATTATTTATTTGTGAGTCTCAAATGATAAAAGTAATGAAAAACCTTTTAAATCATAGAAGATAGTAGATTTTATTCTCTACTTGACTCTTCTAATAGATTGCTTGTTCCGCTGCAGTTAAACTTGATGTTTGTTATATTTTATCAGTTTAACATTGTTAAAGGCTAATGATAATTTATTCTGCATTATCTTAGTCATAATATTTCTTACTGGGCTAGTTGAGCTCACCCTTTTGCTTTCATTATTTTCTTCAGGAAATGAAAACGTAGCAAGGACTAGTCGGGGAACGGAGTGACAGTCCAGATGATAGCATTAGTAGTCCTCATTATTCTATGAAATAGTGTGATAATAAATGTATTGAGGACTTATTTTGAGTTTTAATACTGTCTAGAAGACAATATTTGTATTAAAACTCACAGCTCATGTTGTATATTTAAGGTTGTATTTGTATTTTTTACCATGTATTTGGCGACTCAGAATAGGTGATGTATACCTATTTTGGGGGCGTCGCAACGTGCCCAAGGAATGCTACTTCCTCAAGCCAGAACTCGCATTTCTTCAACTTGGCATATAGTTTGTTTTCACGAAGCTTTTGGGGTATTAGCCTCAAGTGTTGCTCATGATCTTCACGACTTTTTGAGTATATGAGGATGTCATCGATAAAGACTACAACAAAATGATCCAAATATTCCTTGAATACTCGGTTCATCCTATCCATGAAGGCCGCAGGAGCATTAGTCAATCTAAAAGACATGACTAGGAATTCGTAATGCATGTACCGAGTTCTGAAAGCAGTCTTTGGAATGTCATCAGTTTTAACTTTTAACTGATGATATCCGGAATGAAGATCGATTTTTGAAAAGAATTTAGCACCTTTCAACTGGTCAAACAGGTCATCAATTCGAGGTAACGGGTACCTATTTTTAACGGTGACATAATTCAACTCCCGATGGTCAATACAAAGTCGCATATTTCCATCTTTCTTCTTTACGAATAGAACAGGAGCACCCCAAGGAGACGTACTAGGATGAATGAAATCGATGTCTAACCATTCTTGCAGTTGGGTTTTTAACTCCTAAAGTTCAATAGGAGTCATTCGATATGGGGCTTTGGAAATGAGTTTTGTACTAGGTTCAAGGTCGATAAAAAATTCGATTTCTCACTCTGGGGGTAGGCCAGGAAGTTCTTCAGGGAATACATCAAGAAATTTATTAACAATAGAAATATCATTCAAATCTGACCTATTTTTGTTTAAATTTGTGACATGGGCTAAGAAAGCTTGACATCCATTTTTCAATAAACGAATAACTTTATGGTTTGATATGACACTGATTAACTTTAGTGGTTTGGTTGCTTGAATTCGCATAATAGGTTGGTTAGGAATATGAAAGCTAACAACCTTATAAAAATAATCAATTTTTGCATGATGAGTAGTTAACTAATCAATCCCTAAAATCACATCAAATGCAAGTATTTTCAAAGAAATAAGATCGACAGGTAACGTGCGATCGCCGATTTGAATCAAACAAGACTTATAAACAGTGGATGTAATGAAGGTTTCTCCCAACGGAGTTTCAACAGATAAATCAAAGTTTAATTTCTCCAAGGTCAAATTTAAAAGTTGAGCGCAAGTACGAGAAATAAAAGAATGGGAAGAACCGGTATCAAATAAGGTATAACCTTCACTAGAGTTTATGATTAGCTTACCCGTGATAACCTCGTTCGGGTTCCTCGCTTTTTGGGAGGTCACGACAAACGCTCTCCCTTGAACTACCGGCTTTGACTTCTCTGGGATGGCCTTTGGTGCCTCCATCCCAGCTGGACTTGGCTTTACTTCACGATAAAATCAAGCTAGGTGACCTTCTCTTCCACAATTGTAACATGTTATTGACTATTGCGTACAGTTTGGACTGATGTGTCCCTCTCCTCCGCATTTGTAGCATACGATCGGTGATCGTTCTCCTTCTTTAACAACGGGTGCTGGTGATGACGTCCTTCCATCATTATTGAATCTCCTTATCTTAAAATTTCCACTTTTATTGCCTTGGCCATGATTACCACCGAAGTGGCTACCATTTATGGCATGCTGACTACCTCCACGTTTGTTGTCACCGCTTCGATGAGTGCTACCACTGGTATTATCATTTTCCCAGCTGCTATCTCTTGGTTGGGTTGACTCATTATCACGCTCCAATAATTGAGCCCTATTTACAACATCTGAATACAAACACAGTTTGTGAGAAATTAGGTATTGACGTATCTCAGGTTTCAAACCTCTTAGAAACATCCACGTCATTCTCTCTTCATTATCAACCAAGTGGGGCGCAAACTGGGACAACTCGACAAACTTAGCTTCGTACTGTGACACAGTCATATTATTTTTCTCTAACTTGATGAACTCCACCTCTTTCATGTGACGAATACTTTTGGGAAAGTACTTGTCGTTAAACAGTTCTTGAGACTTTTCCCAAGACATCTTCATTGCGGCAAGCTGAGTACGCTTTACAGATTCCCACCAGTAATCTACCTCTCCTCGCAACATGAAGGTGGCAAAGAGAACCTTTTGCTCCTCGGAGCATCCCAAGACATCAAATATCTTGGTGATCTGCTTTATCCACATCTTCGCCTTAAATGGTTTTGGCTCTACCAAAAACTCTGGTGGTCCCAATTCTTTGAACTGCTTAGCGGTGACCATCCGTGAGTTGCCAGTGTTTCCACTTGCATTTTGGATAAGAGTCTCTCTCGTCTGACGTTGCATGAATTTCAAAAAGCCTCTGAACATTCCGTCGTTCATCATTTGGTCGGTGTTGTTGTTTACTTGAGGATTATTGCCTTCTTGATGCACATTATCTTGGGTATTGATATGTGGTTACTCAACGGTCTCCTGTGCTCCATTGATATTCTCAACATTCTTGGATGTCATTTTCAAACACTGCCACAAAACAAGGGTTAATTGACATGCCACATATTATCCCTATGTTCTGACCGACCAATTAAATAACAATTAAACTTAAGTAGGTTATACTAGCGAAGGAATTACCCATCTCTCCACTCCTAGTTTTAGTCTCACATCTCAGCTAGGGATCATATCCCTAAGCTTTGATACCAAATGTGACGCCCCCAAAATAGGTATACATCACCCATTTTGAGTCGCCAAATACATGGTACAGAATACAAATACAAACTTCATTTATACAATACGACAAAGCGTAGTTGAGAGTTTTTACATGAATATTGTCGAATAGACAGTATTTAAACTCAAAAAGGAGTCCTCATTACATTTATTATCACACTAAATAGTGAGGACTACTAAAACAACCATCAGTGTAAGACCCCAACTTTTTATAAATAAAATCGAATTTCCTCTAATTATTATTGTGAATAATAAGGTGTTAATTTGATATTATGCTTTTGTTATGGGTTAAATGTGCAAATTTTACAAAATAAGCAAGTGGTTATAAAATACTCATTGTTGTCGGAGAATATTCGTTTGGTCGTGGAATATTCTTACTGTCGGAGAATATTCGTACGATTGTGCAGCCATTTGTGGTCTCCATAACGAAAAATTATCGGATGAAGAAAACGACAAGTTTGAGATTTTTATAAATAACGACGTAGTTGTTACCGTTAATACTGTTGGAAAACCTGGTGGTTAAAGTACAGTAATACGCGTGGTTGCACAATAGCACACGGTATTGCACAATATTTTTGGATTATTGATTCTTACATAAAAAGGCACTACTCAATAATTGTTACAGTAATTACTGTTCAATATTTTATTTTATTGATTCAATAATTGCTACGTTAATATTTTATGTTATTGTTGTTTCAATAATTGTCACTACACAGTATTTCCCATTATCAGATCAATAATTCATATTATTTGAATAATGTTATTAGATAGCATTATTGACAATGTCTAAGGAAGTTCTGTCTAGGAAAGGGGTTTGGTCACCTAATTGTGCACCAGTAAGGAGAAATCATTATCGTAAAGCCCCCTCTTTCCTAGGAACGACCTGGTTGTCATAATTGTGATTCTGTAATATTATTTATGAATAATTAATTATTAATTTATATGATAAGAAAATATTTATTTTTCTGTAGATATAAATGAAGGAATTAATATTGAGGTGTTTTTTCAGTATTTTTTCGGATTAGTGGTGTTAAAAATCATCCGTATGTGGATTTCGTACATTTTCTAATTGGAATTTGGAAAATCTTTCTTCTACGAAGTTGTAAAGAATTAAATTTCCTATGGAATAGACATGATATTCGAATTTTTTTGATAAATGAGCTATTTATTATGAATTATTGAAGTTTTAGAAATAAATATTTTTTATTAAAAACATGGGTGGGCCCCACTTTTGGATGGTGTGGAAAATCTGAATTTTGGTGTGCCCCACTGGTGGTGGCTGAATTTTGGTCCAAGAGGTGTGTGTAGAAAACATTTTCCTATAAATAGGGTGCTTAGTTAGAATTGAAAATCACACCAGAATCATAAGCTTTCTCTCTCTATATTATCGAGCGTATTTTGTGAGTATTTAGATACTTTGAGAGTTGTTATTCAGTGAAGGTTTCCTTCAGCGTTATATCCGGTATTTCAGTCAGAAGTATTGTTCTTTTGAGGTAAGAGGTGTTATTTTCTTCGTAAATGATGTTATTTCGTTCAATATCATTATGCCGAAATATTGGTAAGAATTTTATTATGAAATTTTTACCAATATATGTATTCACGAATACGGTACTATTCACGAGTACGGTACTATTCACGAGTACTATTCGTAAAGTATGATTTTCTTGTGGAATTTCTATCTTTTTGTGTCAGGGTTACTATTCACGTATACGACACTATTGACGTATACGGCACTATCCACAGAAAAATAAAATTTTCTCTTTTTTGTCCAAGATGTCGATTATTGTTACTATCTTTGATTATATCCATGTTTTGATCTTCATTTTTGAATTTTAATCCACTATGGTTTATTATGGAGTATTTTTGAACTTGGATTATCTAAAATTATGAATCCCTAATCTTTGTCCATTTATCTCACTGGATTCGTTTCTTTAAAATATTTTTTTATCATCCTCAGTCCTAAATGTTGATATAATTGAATATCTTTGGCCTGTAGTGCAAAGATGAATGATTAGCTGATAAATATCTTTAGCCCGTAGTGCAAAGATGAACAGGTGTTAAGATGAACATGACCAACTGGTGATACAAATGAATATCTTTGGCATGTAGTGCAAAGATGAATATTTAATTCAAGATGTATATTGATTGATGTTACAGGGATAAAATATTGATGATGGACTTTTAAATATTAGAAGATAGTAGAATTCATTCTCTACTTGACTCTTCTAATGGATTGTTGTTTCCGCTGCAGTTGTTGATCTAAAACTTGTTGTTGACCCGGAACATTGTTCTGCGATCTAATACATATGATGGCAGCGTCTCGAACTGAATCGGATATCCCATGACTCGATCTTCAGCTTGATTAATTGCGGTGTTAAATACTTTATCCATCTCTTCCATCTTCATCCTCTTTGTTTGCGTATCTCTTGCTGCTAATCTGGTTCATTGAAAAGCTTCCTCGTAGGCATCTTCAGCTCTTGCCATCTTAGTAGCTTCTTCTCTCAGCTTGTTCTTCAGTGCAGCGACCACTTCGATCAATTATTCTTTTCTCCTTGATGCATATTTAGTTTCTCCTCAAAGATTTGTCATTCGTTCCTCACGATCCTGGATCTCGCCGTCTTTTTGTGTCATTGCAGTTTGTTGTTCAGCTACTATCTCCTGTAACTCCTCAACTGTATCCTGAAGTTCCACGTTACGGTCGTAGACTTCATCGTACATACGAGCAGCCATCGAGGTTAGTGGAGTCTCTTCCTCCTCGTCCTCATCAGCCTCATCCTTATGTGGTAACTCAATGGGATCCTCCACATCCGTTTCCACGTCATCATCCTCATCTTCAACTAATGTGACCAACGGGGCTGACTCCCATGGCAGTAGTTGTTCCCAAGCTACCTGAATGTCGCGAGGCTCCTCCTCTATAGGCATCTGAGGTCCCTCCTCCCTAGCCTGACTGGATTCTCCGACATTAGTCATCCTGACAAAAAATATTTTAAGTTTTTTAATCATTAATCATTACTACTCGACACTCATGAGCACATAAGTTACTTCTTTCTTAAAACTCGATAAGAGTTATCTCCACTATCTTTTCAAAGTTTATTTTCTAAGGATTTTCCCCCCACCTAAGGTTCATAAACTAAAGCTTTGATACCAACTTATGACACCCCCAAATCTTGGTATTTCATTTCCTCAATATTTGGTGTTCACTTAATCAAAACATTCATTTCTAACTACCAAATCATAATAAAATTGAATAATGAAAACCTGCCCATACAGGATTAAACTTAAATACAAAAAGATCTCTCAGGTTATCTAACCTTTAGTTACAAACATTCAAATGCAGAAATAAAATAAACTTCATTACAATCTTTAAACCAAAGTCTGATAATAAAACTATCAAAACTATTACAAGTCTTCAGTATTTGGTCATCTTTCCTTTTCCCTTACTGGTGCTAGGTACGTCACCCTTTTCAACTTTAGCTGTAAGAAATTTTACAGGCAAGAGTGAGCAAACAAGGCCCACTTGGAATAACAACAAGTAATTCTTTAAACTTTTACATCAATTGCCAATACTAGGCTCAATAGAACTGAACAATGTGTTCTATTAACTTTCTAAAAATTATAACATTTACTGAGGGTCTAATGACCATGAATCATGTCCATAGTTATAAGTAATGTTTTAACTTTAACTTTAACAGTCATAAGACTATAAGGACTCCACGTACTTAGGGGGATCAACCCTTCGTACAATGTATTATGCACAACCATTTTAACGCTAAGCGTAAACCTCTAATAAAAGAGTTGTTCATCTCAGTATTTAGAATACAAGTCCGCACCAAAGTAAGTTTGGTTTGGATACATTACAAGGTAATTTAGAATTCAACGGTCATCAACTAAGGATTAGTTGAATACAAAAGAACTAACTGTATGCTATGGAATAATCATAACCGAATCGATATTTGTAAATTAATATCATGCTTTAGGAATAATCTAATAGCATAAACATTGAATAATCATAACATAATTTGCTTCGAACAATATTAAGTCAAAGTTATTGATAATTGGATACCAAGCATGCATAATGAATAGTAATTTGAATGATAAAGTTGTTCAACACTAGAATATTAAAATATAGCGATTTGCATGCTAAATAACGAGTTACATATTAAAGAAACTTGCTCAATAATAAATATACGATTTAGAATACTTGCATCCTTATGAACAATTAGATACAAGAGCTTTCTCAATAATAACCATCTAGCTCTACGAAAGTGTAGAGTTAGCCACTTGTGTAATTGAAATTGAATTAAAAACAATAATGTACTCAATGAAATTAAACTTGCACAATGAAGTTTTAGAGTTTAAAAAAAACATGCATAAGCAACTAACTCAATGAAAGTATGGAGTTAGAAAACTTGCTCAAAAGAGTTTAAATATTCGCACAATTGTAAAAGTAGAGTTAGAGAACTTGCCTTGAGCACAAGCTAAACCTTACCACTTGAATCTCAATACCCTATACATATGTCATCATGACATAATTAGTCATTACCAACATTTTATATCTATATAAACAAGTATATACATTATGTAGGTTTATTTATCAATTCACATAATCGAATTACGTTAATATTAGTTAACCCTTGATAACATGCTCATTCTTAGTTTAGTACTACTGAATTCATCATTTAATAGTCCTATTATTAACACATAACATTTATTTTCAAAATTTATGTAATAAACTAAAAACTGCGGAGACCATTCTCGCTTAACTCAGGTCATGCTGCATATTACAGTTTACATTGTGGTTCATGGCCATGCACATGTCATCACGGCCAACGATTGGCACGCATGGCGTGGCGCCAAGGTACACATGCCTTGAAACTTTTGTATCATTTGACACAACATGTACAAAGTCTCGAACTTCACGACCAAGCTCGGCAACAGCATGAACAAAAAGGCAAATTGGCCTACAAGCTCCAATCTAACAAGCTAATTAACATGTAATTCATACAGAGACTTCATGGAAACATATTGTAAAGACTCCTAACATTATTCTACCCATACAATAACATAAACATCAAATTTACAACACCCAATTTCATTATTTTTGATAAAAACTCCATTTTTGACATTTTTAATAAAAAACAACACTGTGATTTTGTTTTTCAATCAAAACAGTATATTCAAAATACCATAGTTATGATTATCCATACTCTATCAAATTCAATAGTCAATTTAACAACTAATTAAACCTTAATTTTTACTTTAAACTAAGCCATATTCATATATATTTTCATATGAACTCACTGTGATATATTTTTCTTCACAATTTACATACATACATAAAGAAATTGATTATAATCATACATAACCTATGAAAAATAGTTTTACAACAACAATCATCATCTAAAGCTATATACACAAGAAATTCATCATCCATAATTATTTACAGGGAACTTTTTGGAGAAGAAAACTAAACTTTAAAAAATAAAATACAAGGATTAATATCCTACCTTTGATTAAGAAGATGATGACTATCCTTTTGATTATCAAGCTTCTTTTCCCTAATTCCTTTCTCAAATTCTTTAGCCTTCCTTCCTCTCTTCTTTTCTCTCTGTAAACTCTCTTCTTCTGTTCCACTGAGTTCCTTCTCCCTAACTCTAACTATGTACTAACAATATAACGTATAATAATAATATAGGTATTAAATATATAATATAATTCTAATTTTAACTGACATCAGTTATATTTTATTTGAAAATCAAAAGTTATAAGGCTTGTTTGGCTAACCACTAAAAATAATTAATTAATCATTATGCCTTGTTTGGTAAAACACAATTAGATTAAAGACTTAATAGGAATTAGGCCTTGTTTGGAAAAACTGAATTAAACTCCTTTAATTTATTGTAATAACTCCTTTATAGCAAGGTTATTTGTCACACTTCTAATAAATTAAATAATCAATTTAATCAATTCAAATACTAATCTATTAAATTACTTTAACACATAAATCATTCCCACATAATTATAATTTTCTTTATAATTATAAATTTATTTAACCAACTAACACCTTATTTTAATTACAAATTCTAATTAAAATATTATAATTCATTTAATCATTATTAGCTCTCTAACTTAATTATTAAATTAAATTAGTATATAATCTCATAACAATTAATTTTCTTAGCTCCTTAATTATTTATTCAATAAATAATTAACTAAATCACATCAACTCAAATTGAACAATTATTTATTCAACAATAACATATCCATTAAATACTTATATAAATCAATAATCTCCTTAATTATTTATTCAACAAATAATTAACTAAACCACATCAACTCAAATTGAACAATTATTTATTCAACAATAAATATATCCATTAAATACTTATATAAATCAATAAATATTTAATATTATAATTTAAAATTCTGGAATGTTACAGAAAGTAGAAGGAGATCCACCATTGATGCACCCAAAATTTATCTTCTACTTTGGAAGAGAAAGAAAGGGTGCCCAAAAATCAAGGTGAAAACTAAACTAGCTTATTCTTTTTATTTTGTTTGTTTTTGGTTAGTTAAGGTTTATGATCTTGAGGCTTAAAACCCTCTATCTACATGTTGTATATGGTTTCATGTATGGATCTAACATATTTGAGTGTTAGAAAGTAAATCAAAAGGATAGAAGAGAAACTAGTTTTGTTTTGTTAGAAAACACTAGTTTTTTTTTTCACTTCCTTTGACCGGCTACCTTTTTTGGTCTACACCTTCTTTTAGTGATCCATCAAAGAGGGGTTCTATATATGTAAGTTAACTACTAAACCCAAGTGGTAGCACTCAAAAATGTTGAGTACACAAGTTGTAGCGACTGTTTAAGCAAAAACAGTTTTGTCTTTAGAAAGAAAAACAAACTATTTTTGGACAGTCAATACTAGGGACAGTTTTGTCATTTTACTGACATTTAAAAATTCTGGAAAACATCTAGGATGGTAATATGATGAGTTATCTTTCAAACCCAAGTGGAATCACCGAAAAAGGAGTTGTAGATTTTCGAATGGGTTAATTTTAGCAAAGTGCGTAAAAGCCAAAAATCCCGAAAACAAACTGCCAAAGAAATTGCGAGGGCAGTTTCGGCCACTTAAATTTTGACAAAAATTCTGGCCTTTTGGGAAATGAATATATATTATGGTATAAAGTAGCTCCTGTCCAAAAATGAGCTCATTCCGACTTAAAATGACCAAGTTATGACCACATCAATATTTAGGTTTTTTGGACAAAAATCGCTATAACCGGAGTTCTATAACTCCGATGGCCACGAAATTTAAACTGAAGGGTCACATTCACATGTATAAGATTATGCCAAGAAATGAGAATTTTTGGAGTTGAGCATGATGGGGCTAATTTCTTAAGCCACGCACTAAAAATGATTTTTGAAAAATAGTAAAAGAAATTGAAAAATTAAGGAAAAATACTTTTTGTGTATGAAATACATGTACATAAGTATGGCCAAAGGATAGAAAAATAAAAAGTTTATTTAGTATTTTAGGTAAAGGAGATATGGAATCTAGCTGGCTGGATTGAAAAATAGTTGAATCCAGGCTTGCTGGATTGAAGGAATTGGAATCCAGGCTTGCTGGATTGAAGGATTTGGAATCCAGGCTTACTGGATTGGAAGTTTATTGAATCCAGTTTGCTGGATTAGCCAATCCAGGTGGCTGGATTGCATATTTGAATAATCTAGATTATGGTGTTAGTATTCAGCTTACTAGATTATAAGGAAGAGCTAATAAAAGGAAAAGATTAGGTGTTAAATCATAAGGAATATGATAAAGTAATTAAAATATTATCAAAGAATGATAATAATAAAGGTGTTTTCAGGTAATTGATTATGTGATTAAGTGTTAGCTAAATTGCTGATAGAGTAATTGTATTATGATATAAAGTATTATATGCTGATTATAAGATCAATCTTAACAATGATAGGTCTTTACAATAAAGAGATTAAATTAAATTGCGTAGTTGTAGATCGAAGTTGAGGCAAGTTCTCTAACTCAAACTTGAGTTATTATTTTCAAAGCATGTTAGTGAATAATTATTTTTTATTATTCACATCTATATTGGTTATTAATACTCACACTTGGTGAAATTAAATTCCTGTTCTATTATTATTGAACTATGAATTAGTTAAAGTTCTTTCATTCATGAACTGTTTAAGATATGGATCTATGCTAATTGTATCAGCTAGATCAAGTATGTTTAAATTTGTTAAATCAAATATGTTCTTAAACGCTGTTCTTCACCAATTGATTTGGTAAGGACTCAAGACTGGGAAAAAGAAAAATTTATTTAAAGCATTATTGAAAAACAATTATTGCTCGTACATTAAGTGTTTATGCATAATACACCGGGTATGAAAGGCTGATCCCCTTGATTATCAAAACTTATTAAAAGGACCAGTTTAAATACTGACAATCTTAGTATATGTTCATGGTCATTATGACCACTCAGCATCTGTTATTCAATTATTCGAATATTTAGTTATCAAGACTTAATTCATGTTCTTTCACAATTGATTCCTATTGTTGAACATTGAACGATAAATTACTTGCTAATCATGATATATCTTCCTTGTTTTTAAACTTGCTAAGCAAATTTGTTGCTTACTCTTGCTATATCATGACATTTATTTCAGCTATGCCAGAGACGTCCAAGAAGGACAAAGGCAAAGGAAAAGTACAGGAATAGATAATAAGAATGTTTATGTATTATAATATATTATGTACATTGGTAATGTAAACCTTATGTGTTACTAAGGGTAACTTAATTAAGGTATGTATAAGTTAAGGTTAATAGACCGTGGGATAATGTTGGAAGACTTTATTATAATGAACAGTGTATGTTTATTATTCCGCAATAGTTTATAGAATGCTTATGATGATGATGGATTTTGAGCACCAAACCCGAGGTTTGAGAACCCGGATTTGGGGGTGTCACGGGTTGGTATCAAAGCTATAAGCATGAATTTGCGAAGAGCCCCAAGCCTTTTGCTGGTGACATCCCTTTAAGGGAAGGCACCGAAGCCAGACTTTCCGTCGGGGACGCCGAGTTTGTCGGTAACAAGTTGATAGGTATCACTGTGGGGTGCTATGGTTGGAAGTACCATGAGTGTTACAGGTTGGTATCAAAGCTATAAGTTATAAACTTTAGGATGCGAAACCTAGGTTATAACCTTAGAAGAAAACTCTTATAGAGTATGTTAGGAGATGAATGAAGGAAATTCATCGAGTTTTGGTTGTACTTAATAAAATATCATTTCATTTTATCAATGAATATATTTTATTATGGTACTGATGTTGTTTATTGTTTGTGGTTGTAGGATGTCTGAGGAGAGGCAGGATAGTCATACTATGGAGCAGGAGCAGAGGAATCCTATTGAGGAACACATCGAGAATGAGGACTATGATGAGGATATGATGGTGGTAGATTTGTTTGAGGAGAATGTAGCATTGGGAAACAGAATTTCTCAACTGGAGGAAGAAAATTCGACCCATCAGTTTAATGAGACGCAGTATAAAGAGTTAGCATATCAGTCTCAGCAAGACCTATCAGAGATGAAAGCCCGACTAGAGTAGGAGGAGAATAAGTTTCCAATATTGAGTATTGAGCATCAGGCATTGCACTTGAGGTTGGACTTAGAGATCGCTAATAAGATCCGAGTTGAGGATGCCAGGGTTTGAGCAGCGAGAAGAATTGATCAGTTAGAGGTTGAGGCGAAGGCCGGACGAGTTAGGATGGAGTCCTTGGGATGAGCTTTAGATGCAGCATATTCGAGTCCCCAAGTAGGAGAAAGGAGGTCGTACTTCGAGATTGGCGAGTCTACCCGCTCCGTTCGACGTCGTGTGAATGGAGTTGCACCTCATGAGCATACTCAGACCGAGGAGGCTCAGTCGGGCAATCAGTGAGGTGTTAGCTTGGATGATATATAGATAGATGCAGTAGTACCCCTTTTGTTTATTAGGGTTGTATGTTTGATGTAAACCTCAGTAGGTGTGAGGTAGTATGTAAATATGATGTATCCCCATCTTATGTGAGTAGGGTAGTATGTCTTTTGGTAGATCCCATCTTTTGATGTTTAAAAATGGGATAGTTAGCGTTTATAAAAAATATGCCAAGTATGTAAGTATATAACGCTAAAATTTGGTATATGAATATAAATGCACTGTTATAACTACTTGTTTGATCAAATAGAAAAGTATTGAGAATTAAAATGAGAAGCTATCTGTTTGAAAAGTTAGTAAATCGAATATGTTAATTCAGCAAGCTGAATGTGTTATTCAGCAAGCTGGATATGTTAATTCAGCAAGCTAAATATGTGAATTTAGTAAGATGAATACGTTTATTCAGCAAGCTGAATTAGTCAATTCAGTAGGTTGAATTCGTTAATACAACATTATCATAATATGATTGTTAGAGTTTAAATTACATGTTATATTTTAAACACTTAGAAGGTATAACATATAATGAAACTCGATATAATAAATTAAGGTTTTGTTTAATCAGATAATGCTGCCAAGACGTCAAAATCGTAACCAGAGGGAGGAATGTTCTGTGAACAATGAAAGGAATCAAGATGACACAATGCAGAACTTCGCTGATATGATAGCTCAAGCTATGCTACTCGTACACCTGCAGCAAGGGGGCAAGTGAATAATAGATTGGCAAATTTTAAAGATTTTAAAGTTGTAGGACCACCAGAATTCAGCGGAACTACGGATCCCATAGCGGCTCAAACATGGGTGAAAGAGATGGAAAAGGACTTTATCATTGCTAGGGTAGCCGAAGAGCAAAAGAGGGCTTTTGCTACCTACTTGATGAAAGAAGAGGCTAATTACTGGTGGGAGACGAACCAAGCTAGAGCCGGAACGGAGGTAGTGACATGGACCAGGTTTAAGGAGTTATTCTTAGAAAGTTATTTCTCGAAGGCCATGCAAGCCAGAATGGAAGTGCAGTTTCTTGAATTAAAGTAAGAAACATCTTAGTTGCTGAATATTCAGCAAAATTCAATGAGCTAGCCAGATTCGCACCTCATCAGGTGGATACAAAACTACGAAAGGCGCGTAGGTTTGAAAATGGGCTGAAGCCGTGGATTCACAGCAAAGTTGCAGTGTTGCAAATTGCTACGTTCTCAACACTATTAGAAAAAGCCATCATTGCAGAAGGTAGTAGTGAGGCAGTTTCTAGATTCAACAGAGAGAAAAATCAGGGTGCGAGCAGTGGTGGCAGTAACAGCAAGAAACACAAGTGGAACAACAGTGGCAATGAATCAGGAACGCAACAAGAGAATACTCAGCAGAAGAAGTCAGCGTGTTCAAAGTGTGGAAAGAATCACTCCGAAGAATGTATGAAAGGGAAAAACGTTTGTTATAATTGTGGCCAAGAAGGACATATTTCACCAAATTGTCCTAAGCCGAAGAAAGGTGGTTGTTTTTTTTGTGGAAGAACGGGGCACCGATTCAAGGATTGTCCATTGAAGAACAATACAGATGGAGGAATTGGAAATAAGAGCAGTTCAACAAAGTTAGCTATTGGAGGGCCAACGCAACAGAGCAAGCCGACAGCCCGAACGTTCAACATGACTGTGCAAGACGCAATTGCATCAAAGGAGGTGGTGTCAGGTATTATTCCGATCAATAATATAAATGCCTACGTATTATTTGATTCGGGAGCTACCTGTTCATTTGTGTCTGATGAATTTGCAAGAAGATTAAACTTACCATGTGAAAAGTTAAAGAACCCAATGAATATAGAAGTTACAAACAAAGAAGTGATCCCTGTAGAGTTTATCCATAACAACTGTGGTGTGGAGATAAGGGGACATAAGTTAAGCGTGAATTTGATTCCGATACGCTTAGGAGAATTTGATGTTATCTTAGGGATGGATTGGTTGTTTAACCATGAGGCAGTTATAGATTGCCAGAAAAAGAGCATACAACTTAAGACACCAGATAAGTCTAAGGTTGTATTTTATGGTAGCAAGTCGCCAAGGCAAACAAGTTGTCTGACGATGATGCAGGCCAGGAGAATGTTACGAAAAGGATGCGAAGGTTATTTGGCTCATGTAGTGGATACACGGGTTGTGAATTCAGACATGGGACAGATACATATAGTTAATGAGTTTGGGGATGTCTTTCCAGAAGAACTTCCAGGACTTCCTCCAAATAGAGAAATAGAGTTTGTGATTGATTTAGTACCGGGAACAACGCCGTATCGAATGGCTCTGGTAGAAATGAAAGAGTTGATGATCCAGCTACAAGAGTTGTTGGATAAGAAGTACATCCAACCTAGAGTATCTCCGTGGGGAGCACAGGTGTTGTTTGTAAAGAAGAAGGATGGTTCGATGAGGTTGTGTATAGATTATAGAGAGTTGAATAAGGTGACAATCAAGAACAAATATCCTTTACCAAGAATAGATGATCTGTTTGATCAACTTAAGGGAGTGAAATGTTTTTCGAAGATTGACCTAAGAACTGGTTATCATCAGTTGAAGGTGAGAACCGAGGATGTACCAAAGACCGCATTTAGAACTCGTTACGATCATTATGAGTTCCTAGTGATGTCATTTGGACTGACAAACGTACCAGCTATTTTTATGGACTTGATGAACAGAGTATTTAAACTGTATTTGGATAAATTTGTGGTTATGTTCATTGATGACATTTTGGTGTATTCAAAGAGTGAAGAAGAGCATGCCGAACATCTACAAATTGTATTGGAAACCTTAAAGCAAGAGAAGTTATATGCTAAATTTTCAAAGTGTGAGTTCTGGTTGAAGAAAGTTTAATTTCTGGGACATGTCATTGACAATGAGGGAATTTATGTTGATCCAGCGAAAGTAGAAGCGATGAAAAATTGGGGACAACCAAAGACACCGACAGAGATAAGAAGTTTCTTGGGATTGGCAGGATATTACCGAAGGTTTATTCAAGATTTCTCGAAGATAACGACACCATTAACTAATCTGACGAGGAAGACTGTTAAGTATGTGTGGACAGAGAAGTGTGAACAGAGTTTTCAGGAATTGAAGAAAAGATTAAGTGAAGCACCTATGTTATCTTTACCAGATAGTACAGGGGGTTCTACAGTGTATAGTGATGCGTCACACAAGGGACTGGGTTACGTGTTAATGTAGAATGGTAAAGTCATTGCGTACGCGTCACGACAATTAAAAGACTATGAGAAGGGATACCCTACCCATGACCTTGAATTGGCTGCGGTAGTATTTGCCGTTAAAATTTGGAGACATTATCTCTACGGAGAAAAGTGTGAGATATACACACACAGACCACAAAAGTCTGAAGTATATCTTTACACAAAAGGAGTTAAATATGAGGCATAGGAGATGGTTAGAATTAATCAAGGACTATGATTATGATATTATATATCATCCAGGAAAGGCTAATGTAGTGGCAGATGCTTTAAGCAGGAAGCGCCAAGAAAAATTATTTGTATTAACAGAACAGGAAGTTAGTAAGAGAAATGGAGAAAATGGAGTTGGAGGTGAAAAATCTGAAGGATTCGGATAAAGTAATAGAAATGGAAACAAGTCCGACTTTATTAGACAAGGTGAAAGAATCACAACGGAATGATGACGAATGCGGTAACATAAAGAAGTGGTTGCCTGAAGGCGAAGAGCTGAAGTATAAGATCGATGGCACTGGATTGCTGAGATTTTTCAAGAAGCGCACAATACGAGATACTCAATACACCTAGGAAGCACGAAGATGTATCAAGATTTGCGTCAACATTATTGTTGGCCGAACATGAAGAGAGAGGTTGCTGAATGTGTCAGCCGCTGTTTAACTTGTCAAAAAGTCAAGGCAGAGCATCAACGACCAAGTGGACTATTACAACCATTGGAAATTCTGAAATGGAAATGGGAGCACGTCACGATAGATTTTGTAGTAGGACTTCTAGTGACACAGAAGGGTTATGACGCTATATGGGTGATTGTCGACCGTCTTACAAAGTCATCACACTTTTTGTCGATTAAGATCAGGTATAATTTGGATCAGCTAGCAAATTGTATATTAAGGAAATTATTTCGAGACATGGAGTGCCAGTATCAATCGTGTCTGATAGAGATCCATGCTTCACGTCAAACTTTTGGAGGAGTCTTCAAGAAAGAATGGGGACACAATTAAGGTTGAGTACTGCGTATCATCCACAGACTGATGGGCAAAGTGAGAGAACGATTCAAATATTAGAAGACATGCTCAGAGCCTGTGTGATGGATTTCAAGGGAAGTTGGGAGGATCATCTTCCACTGGTAGACTTTGCATATAATAATAGTTATCATGCAAGCATTGGAATGCCGCCGTATGAAGCCCTATATGGAAGAAAGTGCAGAACACCCTTATGTAGGGACGAGGTAGGTGAAAGAAGATTGTTGGGGCCAGAATTGGTGCAACAGACTTTGGAAATCATCAAAGTGATAAGAGCTCGACTGGTAGCAGCTCAGGATCGACAAAAGAAATATGCAGATATTCATCGCAAGAAAAGAGATTTCGAAGTGGGAAGCTATGCATTTCTGAAGGTATCTCCTTGGAAGGGTAAGATAAGATTTGGGAAGAAAGGTAAACTAAGTCCAAGGTTTATTGGACCGTTCGAAATACTGAAGAAGATAGGGGAAGTGGCGTACGAAGTAGCTCTACCTCCTGAACTAGAACATATTCATAATGTGTTTCATGTATCAGTGTTACGTCCATACAAGCCGGAATACAAGCACGTGACATCGTATGAGCCGATTCAAGTCGAGAAGGACTTACCATACGAAGAAATCCCTGTAGAAATTTTGGATAAGAAGGAGCAGAGATTAAGAAATAAGGTTATACATTCTGTCAAAGTACTTTGGAGGAACCACAATGCTGATGAAGCTACATGGGAACTTGAAGAAAAGATGAGGAAGAATTATCCGAATCTTTTTGAGTAACCTTAATGAAATTCCGGGGACAGAATTCTTATAAGGAGGGGAGAATGTAATAACCAAGAATTTCTGTGGTACATTGTAAATAAGTATATTAAATAATCTGTAATATCTTATGAAATTAAGTGATTATGTGGATAATATGCTATAATATTTTAAGGAAGTCTCACTAATAAGTTATATAAGTTGGTGAACTAACCTAAGTATTTTAATAATCTAGGAAATAGATTTAAGATGTTAAACCCTAACTAAGTACTCAATAAACTTGAATAAGACAAGTCTAATTGGGTTATGTAAGTTAATTTACATTATTAATTGATGTGAATGTGTAAATATCAATAATAATGAATAATAGTTCATGTGATAATAGGGTTAATATTGCTAAGGATGACGAGTAATTTAAACAAGCCCAATAATTTATTTAAGCATTGGACTTGTAGATAATTTGATTGTTAAGCTAGCCAATATTAAATTCAATGGGCAAGTATGCTAGTAGCACAATTATTTAATTGTGGAGGCCGAAGTTCATGTTAATTAGTAAGTCAAACTAGTTAATTAAAAGCCCCAAAAGATGAAATTGATGGCCCAACTTGTAGCCCAATTGAAGAGGGTACTTTAGACATTGTGTGTACTAGATATTTCAATAAAAACAAAAGAGAAACTTGGATATTTGGAGGCCACATGGCCGGCCAAGCAAGGAGAGGAAAAGGGGGATGGATCTAATTATTACATGCTCCACATCTTCTAAAAGATATTTACTTATTTAGCTAGGAGTCATGTTGTTTATGGAGCCACCATGCTAGTAAGTAATCTTGTAATAATTAGAGGGAGAGAGATAGCAAGAAGGTGGGGGAAATGTGTATAGATACATATCTTATATCTATACAATTTTATCCAACAAAAAAAATCTAATCTCTTTTTCTTTCTTCTTTTACTTTACTTCATTTATTTTACTTTCTCTTAAGCTAGAAAAGCAAAAGCATAAGAGAGAGAGAGAGAGAGAGAAATTCGGTAGAGAGGAGGAAAGAAAGTAGATGGAGATCCACCATTAATGCACCCAAAATTTATCTTCTACTTTGGAAGAGAAAGAAAGTGTGCCCAAAACTTAAGGTGAAAACTAAAATAGCTTATTCTTTTTATTTTGTTTGTTTTTGGTTAGTTAAGGTTTATGATCTTGAGGCTTAAAACCCTCTATCTATATGTTTTTTGATTTCATGTATGGATCTAACATATTTGAGTGTTAGAAAGTAAATCAAAAGGATAGAAGAGAAACTAGTTTTGTTTTGTTAGAAAACTCTAGTTTTTTTTTTCACTTCCTTTGACCGACTACCGTTTTTGGTCTACCCCTTCTTTTTGTGATCCGTCAAAGAGGGGTGATAGATATGTAAGTTAGCTACTAAACGCAAGTGGTAGCACTCAAAAATGTTGACTACACAAGTTGTAGCAACTGTTTTAGCAAAAAATAGTTTTGTCTTTAGGAAGAAAAACAAACTATTTTTGGACAGTCAATACTAGGGACAGTTTTGTCATTTTTATGACATTTAAAAATTCTGGAAAACATTTGGGATGGTAATATGATGAGTTATCTTTCAAACCCAAGTGGAATCACTGAAAAAAGAGTTGTAGATTTTCGTATGGGTTAATTTTAGCAAAGTGCGTAAAAGCCAAAAATCCCAAAAATAAACTGCCAAAGAAATTGCAAGGGATGTTTCGGCCACTTACATTTTGAAAAAAATTCCGGCCTTTTGGTAAATGAAAATATATGGTATAAAGTAGCTCTTGTCCAAAAATGAGCTCATTCCGACTTAAAATGACCAAGTTATGACCATTTCAATATTTAGGTTTTTCGGACGAAAAATCGATATAACTGGAGTTCTATAACTCTGATGGCCAGGAAATTTAAACTGGAGGGTCACATTAACATGTATAAGATTATGCCAATAGATGGAAATTTCTGGAGTTGAGCATGATGGGGCTAATTTCTTAAGCCACGCACTAAAAATAATTTTTGAAAAATAGTAAAAGAAATTTAAATATTAAGGAAAAATACTTTTTGTGTATGAAATACATGTACATAATTATGGCCAAGGGATAGAAAAATAATAAGTTGATTTAGTATTTTCGGTAAAGGAGATATGGAATCCAGCTGGCTGGATTGAAAAATAGTTGAATCCAGGCTTGCTGGATTGAAGGAATTGGAATCCAGGCTTGTTGGATTGAAGGATTTGGAATCCAAGTTGCTGGATTGGAAGTTTATTGAATCCAGTTTGCTGGATTAGCCGATCCAGGTGGTTGGATTGCATGTTTGAATAATCTAGACTATGATGTTTGTATTCAGCTTACTAGATTATAAGGAAGAGCTAATAAAAGGAAAAGATTAAGTGTTAAATCATAAGGAATATGATAAAGTAATTAAAATATTATCAAAGAATGATAATAATAAAGGTGTTTTCAGGTAATTGATTATGTGATTAAGTGTTAGCTAAATTGTTGATAGAGTAATTGTATTATGATATAAAGTATTATATGTTGATTATAAGATCAATCTTAACAATGATAGGTTTTTACAATAAAGAGATTAAATTAAATTGTGTAGCTATAGATCGAAGTCGAGGCAAGTTCTCTAACTCAAACTTGAGTTATTATTTTCAAAGCATGTAGTGAATAATTATTGTTTATTATTCACATCTATATTGGTTAGTAATACTCGCACTTGGTGCAATTAAATTCCGGTTCTATTATTATTGAACTATGAATTAGTTAAAGTTCTTTCATTCATGAACTGTTTAAGATATGGATCTATGCTAATTGTATCAACTAGATCAAGTATGTTTAAATTTGTTAAATCAAATATGTTCTTAAACGCTGTTCTTCACCAATTGATTTGGTAAGGACTCAAGACTGGGAAGAAGAAAAATCTATTTAAAGCATTATTGAAAAACAATTATTGCTCGTACATTAAGTGTTTATGCATAATACACCGGGTATGAAAGGTTGATCCCCTTGATTACCAAAACTTATTAAAAGGACCAGTTTAAATACTGACAATCTTAATATTTGTTCATGGTCATTATGACCACTCAGGATCTGTTATTCAATTATTCGAATATTTAGTTATCAAGCCTTAATTCATGTTCTTTCACAATTGATTCCTATTGTTGAACATTGAACGATAAATTACTTGTTAATCATGATATATCTTCTTTGTTTTTAAACTTGCTAAGCAAATTTGTTGCTTACCCTTGCTATATCATGACATTTATTTCAGCTATACCAGAGATGTCCAAGAAGGACAAAGACAAAGGAAAAGTACAGGAATAGATAATAAGAATGTTTATGTATTATATTATATTATGTACATTGGTAATGTAAACCTTTTGTGTTACTAAGGGTAACTTAATTAAGGTATGTATAAGTTAAGGTTAATAGACCTTGGGATAATGTTTGAAGACTTTATTATAATGAACAGTGTATGTTTATTATTCCGTAATAGTTTATAGAATGCTTATGATGATGATGGATTGTGAGCACCAAACCCGAGGTTTGAGAACCCGGGTTTGGGGGTGTCACAATTTTTCTTCAACCACCTTGTTGTCATCAATTCTATCATCCGAGATAGCTTAATTTTCTGCACCTTTCCCATCCAAATGTTTTCCACTTCTCAAGGTGATTGCCTGACACTGTTCATGATTTCCCTTTGGATTTCTTTCGGTGTCACTTGGTAGAGTCCCTTGAGGTCTACTATTCAATGCTAATGCAATTTGTCCCATCTGATTCTCTAGATTCTTGATGGCTATCTCTTGCGATTTCATTGCCATTGCTTGATTTTTCATGGCTACCTCGTTGCTCGTTATATACTTTGATAGCAACTCCTCTAAATCTGATTTCCTCTCTTGACGCTGAACTGGTTGTTGTTGATTCTGAAATCCAGGGGGATACGATGGTCGTGGAGCTTGCTGATTCTGATTATTATTCCACGACAAATTAATATGATTCTTATTCCCCTAATTATATGCATTCTGATACGTATTCTGAGGAATTCTGTTGTAGCTACCCATAAATTATACTGACTCTGGGTTGATTTCACATTGATTCGTCGAATTTTCCCCCACGCACAATTCACAAATAACTGCAACTTATTGTGTCTGTCCTCCTGACCAAACATCGAACTTCTTGGAGAGAGCTGAAATTTACGATGTTATTGTCGTCACTCCATCTACCTATAACACTCTAGCGACTGTAGGTTGTGTCATTCTTGATGTGGGCCACTGATAGTTGTTAGCAACCATTGTCTCTATCAACTGATATGCCTCCTCATAGTTCTTTGCCATAAAAGCTCCCCCCGACGCTGCATCAATACTAGTCCTGAGATTCCCATGTAGTCCGTTGTAAAATGTATTCATCTGCAACCACTTAGGCAATCCATGATGTGAGAATTTTCTAAGAAATTCTTTGTATCTCTCCCATGCCTCGTATAATGACTCCCCATATTGCCGATCAAACATGGTAATCTCATTCCTCATCTTCGCAGTTTTCGCTGGCGGGAAGAATTTTGCTAGAAATTTTTGAGCCAGGTCATCCCATGTCGTTATTGACTCCGCTGGTAGAGAGTGTAACCAACTCTTCGCCTTGTCCCGCAGAATGAATGGGAACAAACGAAGTCTAACTGCTTCATCCGATACCCCATTGTACTTGAAAGTGTCGCATATTTCCAGAAAACTGATCAAATGCTCGTTAGGATCATCGTTTGCAAGTCCCCCAAACTGAACCGAGTTTTGGATCATCTAAATAGTCTCAGGCTTAATCTCGAATGTATTCGCAGCTATTGCAGGCCTGGTGATACTCGATTTCAGCTCAGTCACCTTAGGTGTAGCAAAATCCATCAACGCTTTCTGGTCTTCGGTAGCCATTGCTTCTTCTATGTCAGAATTTTCAAAGTTGTCCCTTGTTTCCTTGATCCACTTACTTAACCTCTGAAACCTTCTCTCAATGTCGTCCTCAAATGGCAGCAAGTCTGGATTTTTGGATCGAGTTTGCATAAACCAACTTCAAAAACCTGAAATAAGAACTAAACAAAAACAAAATCACACTAAGGTATAGACTTCGCAAGAATTTATAATTAACTAACCCGTGGTAACTTCGTTAGGGTTCCTCATATTTTGAGAAGTCATGAAAAAACGCTCTTCCTGAAACCACTGACTTTATTTTGTCCATATCCGCCTTTGGTGCCACCGTCCCAGCTGGACTTGATTTCGCTATAGGACAAAATTGAGTTATGTGACCGTCTTTTCCACAACTAAAACATACCTTGGAAGGTTGTGAACAGTTTGGACTTATGTGTCCCTCCTCTCCGCATCTGTATCATCTAACTGGCGGTCGTTCTCCTCCCCTAGAATTTGTTTTTGGTGTTTGTGTTGGTGCTGCTGCCGACGTTTTCCCGTCATTGTTGAATCTTCTCTTTTTGAAATTTCCACTTGACTCACCTTTCCTATTATCTTGTCCATGATTACCACCGAAGTGGTTACCATTTCTGGCACATTGGTTATCACTACTTCGATGATTGTTGCCACTGCTATGACTATTATCGTGCTGCCAGTTGTTGTCTTTTGGTTGAGCTGACTCATAATATCGCTCCAATAACTGAGCCCTATTCACTACATTAGAATACAAACACAGTTTGTGAGAAATGAGGTATTAACGTATTTTGGGTTTCAAACCTCGCAGAAACATTCACGTCATTATCTCCTCATTATCAACCAAATGGGATGCAAACTGGGACAACTCGGCAAACTTAGCTTCGTACTATGACATGGTCATATTGTTTTGCTCCAGTTTGATGAACTCTACCTCCTTCATATGACGAATACTTTCGGGAAAGTACTTGTCGTTGAACAATTCTTGGAACTTCTCTCAATACATCTTGAGTGCGGCAGGCTGAGTACACTTTATGGATTCCCACCAGTAATCTACCTCTCCTCGGAACAAGAAGGTGGCAAAGGGAACCTTTTGCTCCTCGGAGCATCCCAAGACATCAAATATCTTGGTGATCTGCTTTATCTACGTCTCTATCGTAAGTGGTTCTGGCTTTCCCCAAAACTCTGATGGTCCCAGCTCCTTGAATGGCTTAGCGGTGACCATCCGTGAGTTGCCAGTGTTTCCACCTGTATTTTTCACATGAGTCTCTTTCGCCTGATGTTGCATGAATTTCAGGAAGCCTTTGAACATCCCATCGTTCATCATTTGGTCGATGATGTCGTTTACCTGAGGGTTATTGCCTTCCTGATGCATGTTATTCTGGGTATTAATCAGCGGTGATTCAATGGTCTCATGTCCTCCATTGCTTAACTTGACATTTTCAGATGCCATTTTCAAACACTGCCACCAAATAATGGTTAATTGACATGCCACATATTATCCCTATATTCTGACCGGCCAATTAAATAACAAATAAGCTTAGGTAGGACACACTAGCGAAGGATTTACTCGTCTCTCCCCTCCTAGTTCTATTCCCCAATCTCCGCCAGAGACCATATCCTTAAGCTCTGATACCAACTGTGACACCCCCAAAATAGGTCCACACAACCCATTCTGAGTCACCAAATACATGGTAAAAAAAATAACTACAACTTCAGTATTATAATTGTCGTGCAAAATACGATAACACATATGCTGTGAGTTTAAATACAAATATTATCTTCTAGACAATATCCAAACTCAAATAAGTCCTTATTACAATTATTGATACACTATTTTACAAAATAGTGAGGACTACTAAAACAACTGCCCCGAAACATCACTCCACACCCCGACTAGTTCCCGTTATATCCTCGCCTCCTGTGAAGAAAAATGGAACAGAAAGGAAAAAGGTGAGCTCAACTAGCCCAGTAAAGAATATTATGACTAAGATAATATAGAACAAATTATCGTTAGCCTTCAATAAATCAGATACAATATAATAGACAACAAGTTTTATATCAATATTCGCAGCAGAAATAACAATTCATTAGAAGAGTTAAGTAGAGAATAAAGTCTACTATCTTCTATGATTTATAAGTCCATCATCAATATTTTATCCTTGTAACATCAATCAATATACATCCTGAATCAAACATTTATCTTTGCATTACGGGCCAAAGATATTCATTTGTATCACCAGTTGGTCATGTTCATCTCAACACTTGTCCATCTTTGCACTATGGGCCAAAGATATTCATTAAGTAATCATTCATCTTTGCACTATATGCCAAAGATATTCAGTTATATCACCATTTAAGACTGAGGATGATGAAAATATTTTAAAGAAAACGAATCCAGTGAGATAAAAGGACAAAGATTAGGGATTCGTACTTCAGTTTATCCATGTTCAAAAATACTCCATAATAATCAATTGTGGAGCAAAATTGAAGAATGAAGATCAAAACATGGATACAATCAAAGATAGTAACCATAATAGACAACTTGGACAAAGAAAAGAAAATTTAATTATTCTGTGAATAGTTTCATATTCGTGAATAGTGCTGTATACGTGAATAGTAACCCCAACACAAAAAAGTAAAATTTTTATAAGAACAATCATACTTCGTGAATAGTACCGTATTTGTGAATAGTGTCGTATACGTGAATAGTGTCGTATACGTGAATAGTAACCTCGACATAAAAAGGTAAACATTTCATAATAAAATTCATACTAATATTTCGGTATAATGATATTAAAAGAAATAACATCATTTACGAAGAAAATAACATCCCTTACCTCAAAAGACAAGTACTTCTGACTGAAATATCGGATATAATGCTGAAGAAAACTTGCACTTCTTATCAACTCTCAAAGTATCTAAATACTCACAAAAATACGCTCGATATATAGAGAAAGAAACTTCTGATTCTGGTGTGATTTTCATTTCTAACTAAGCACCTTATTTATAGGAGAATGTCAGATCACCAATGTAGACTAACCTGCTACCGATGGCTTCCACCATTTGCTATTCACGCACACCACACTTCAAAATTTTAGCAATTTTCCACAAAAAACAAAAGTGGGGCCCACCCATGTTTTTAATAAAAACATTTATTTCTGAAACTTTAATAATTCATAATAAATAGCCTTTTATCAGAAAAATATGAACCTTATGTCCATTCCATATAAAATTTAATTCTCTACAACTTTGTAGAAGAAAGTTTTTCCAAATTCCAAATAAAAAATAACCGAAATTCACATACGGATGATTTTTACTACCTCCATTCCGACAAAATACTGATAAAACACCTCAACATTAATTCCTTCATTTATATCCACATAAAATAAATATTTCTTTATCATATAAATCAATAATTAATTATTCACAAATAATATTACAGAATCACAATAATGACAACCAGGTTATTCCCAAGAAAGAGGGGGCTTTCCGATAAGGATTTCTCCTTATTGGCCCGCAATTAGTTGACCAAGCCCCTTTCCTAGACAGAACTTCCTTAGACATTGCTAATAATGCTATCTAATAATATTATTCAAATAATATGAATTATTGATCTGATAATGGGAAATACTGTGCAGTGACCATTATTGAAACAACAATAATATAAAATATCAACATAGCAATTATTGAATCAATAAAATAAAATATTGAACAGTAATTACTGTAACAATTATTAAGTAGTGCCTTTTTACGTAAGAATCAATAATCCAAAAATATTGTGCAATAGTGTGTATCATCAGGTGCAACCACGCCAGACATCTTGTACTTTAACCACCGTGTTTTCCAACAAGATAATTCAGAATAACTACGTCGTTATTTATAAAAATCTCAAACTTGTCATTTTCTTCATCCGACAATTTTCTGTTATGGAGCCCACAAATGGCTGCACAATCGTACGAATATTCTCCGACAGTAAGAATATTCCACGACCAAACGAATATTCCCCGACAACAATGAGTATTTTATAACCACTTATTTATTTAAAATATTTGCGCATTTTACCCATAACTAACCACATTAATCAAATCAACCCTTTACTATATCAAAATAATAAATAGAGGAAATTCAATTTTATTCATAAAAAGTTAGGGTCTTATAACCTACCTAAGCTTATTTGTTATTTAATTGGTCGGTCAGAATATAGGGATAATATGTGGCATGTCAATTAACCCTTATTTTGTAGCAATGTTTGAAAATGGCATCTAAAAATGTTGAGATAAGCAATGGAGCACATGAGACCGTTGAGTCACCGATGATCAATAACCAGGATAATGTGCATCAGGAAGGCAATAATCCTCAGGTAAACAACAATACCGACTAAATGATGAACGACGAGATGTTTAGGAGCTTTCTGCAATTCGTGCAACATCAGGCGAGAGAGACTCCTATTCAAAATGCAGGTGGAAACACTAACAACTCTCGGCTAGTCACCTCTAAGCAATTCAAGGACCACCAGAGTTTTTGGGAAAGCCAGAACCACTTAAGGTAGAGACGTGGATTAAGCAGATCACCAAGATATTTGATATCTTGGGATGCTCCCGAGAGAAAAAGGCTCCCTTTGCCACCTTCATGTTGCGAGGAGAGGCGGATCATTGATGGGAATCTATAAAACGTACTCAGCTTGCTGCACTGAAGATGTCTTAGGAGAAGTTCCAAGAATTGTTCAACGACAAATACTTTCCCTAAAGTATTCGTCACATAAAGGAGGTGGAATTCATCAAGCTAGAGCAAAACAATATGACCGTATCGCAGTACGAGGCTAAGTTTACGGAGTTATCCCGGTTTGCATCCCATTTGGTAGATAATGAGAAGTGAATGACGTGAATGTTTCTGCAAGATTTGAAACCCAAAATAAGTCAATACCTCATTTCTCACAAACTTTGCTTGTATTCAGATGTTGTAAATAGGGCTCAATTATTGGAGCGCGATAATGAGTCAGCTCAACCAAAAGACAAAGACCAACAACACAATAATAATCATACTGGTGGCAACGGCCATCGGAACAATGATAACCATCGTGGAGTAAATTATAATGCCAAAAATGGTAACCATTTCGATGGTAATCATGGCCAAGATAATAGGAAAGGTGAACTAAGTGGGAACAACTTTAAGAAGAGAAGATTCAACAATGACAGAAAGACATCGACAGCAGCACCAACACCCATTTCCAAGGAAGGAGAACAACCACCGGTCGTATGTTACAAATACAGACATGAGGGACACATCCATCTAAACTGTACGCAGCAACCCAAAGCGTATTTGAACTGCTGAAGAGAAGGTCATTTAGCTCGATTTTGTCGTGTAGAGAAGTCAAGTCCAGCTGGAATGGTGACACCAAAGGTTGTCCCAGATAAGTCAAAGTCGGTAGTTTAAGGGAGAACATTTTTCGTGATGAGGAACCCGAACGAAGTTATCACAGATAAGCTAATCATAAACTCTTGTGAAGTTTATACCTTATTTGATACTGGTTCTACCCATTCTTTTATTTCACCTACTTGTGCTCAACGTTTAAATTTGACTCTAGAGAAATTAGACTTTGACTTATCTGTTGAAACTCCGTTAGGAGAAACCTTCGTTACATCCACTGTTTATAAATCTTGTTTGATTCAAACCGGCACCCTCACGTTACCTGTCAATCTTATCTCTTTGAAAATACTTGCATTTGATGTGATTTTAGGAATCGATTGGTTAACTACTCATCATGCTAAAATTGATTTTTTTTCATAAAGTTGTTAGTTTTCATATTCCTAACCAACCTGTTATACGAATTCAAACAACCAAACCACTAAAGTCAATTACTATCATATCAAGCCATAAGTAAAGAGCCCCAAGCCTTTCGCTAGTGACTTCCTTGTGTGGGATGCACCGAAGCCATACTTTCCGTAGGGGACACCATGAATAACGGTGGCAAGTTGATAGGTATCAATGTGAGGTGATATTCAAGTCTTGGATGAGAGTCACAGTTTTAAATGATATTTCTATTGTTAATAAATTTCCTGACGTATTCCCCGAAGAACTTCCTAGCCTACCCCCAGAGCGTGAAATCGAAATTGTATCGACCTTGAACCCGATATAAAACCCTCAAATATTTCTTAACCCAAAACGAACGTAACATGCACTGAAGACGTTGGCTCGAGCTGTTAAAAGATTACGATAATACCATTCAATACCATCCTAGAAAAGCGAACGTGGTAGCTGACGCGTTGAGTAGAAGATCGTATGCGGTTACGAGTGCAACGTCATTAACACAAAGACCCATTTCATATGATGGAGATAGAGTTAAAGACTCTAGAGACCCACGTGATGATGTCAATATATAAGATTAGAATCGACTTTAATCGATAAATTTAAAGTTGCTCAAGCTGCAGACCTAAAGTTGATGCATATGAAGAAAAAGGTGCAAGAAGTCGTTATTCCAAAACTAAGAATCGATGAAGTGAGGAAAGCTCAAACCTTCGATTTATTGGTCTATTTGAAATCCTCGATCAAGTAAGAACTGTGGCCTATAGACTCGTCTTACCGCCAAGTATGTCTCGTGTTCATAACATTTTTCACATATCTATGTTGCGTAAATATATGGAAGACCAGAACCACATTATTGAATTTGAACCAGACGAGATAGCGGATGATTTAACGTATGAAGAGGTACCCGTTAAAATCTTGGATAAGAAGAAACATATTCTATGCTCCAAGGTTATACCTCAAGTCAAAGTTTTATGGAGAAACGGAGATATTAAGGAAATGACCTAGGATTTAGAATCTGAAATGAAATTAAGGTATCCTCACCTCTTCGACATACCAGGTATATACATCAATTTTAAGGATGAAATTTTATAAGAAGGGGAAAGACCCCAACTTTTATGAATAAAGATTTAATTTTCTCTAAATATTATTTTTGAATAATAAGGTGTGAATTTGATATAATGTTATAGTTGTGGGTAATATTTACAAATTTTGCAAAGTAAGCAAGTTGTCATAAAATATTGGATTGGTCGGGGAATATTCGTTTTATCAGGGAATATTCGTACGACGACACAATCATTGGTGGACCCCACAACGAAATTATTGTCCGAGTTAGAAAACGACAAAAATAATTTTTTTATAAAAATAACGGCAAAAGTTTTACCGTTAACTGTTGAAATACCCGGTGATAAAATTACAGTAATACGCGTGGTTGCACAGTAGCACATGGTATTGTACAGTATATTTGATTATTGATGCTTACGTGAGAAGTCACTGAGTTTTATTCAATTATTGTCACAGTAATTGATGTATAGTATCTCACATTATTGATTCAATTATTGTCACAGTATCATCTGCACAATATTTTATGTTATTAAATCAATAATTGAGACGACAAAGTTATTCATATTATTATTTGCATTATTGACGATGTCTAGAAAGTTCTGTTGAGAAAAAGGGTTTGGTCACCTAATTGCGCACCAATAAAGAGAAATCCTTATTGGAAAGCCCCCTCTTTCCTGAAAATGATCTGGTTGTTAATATTGTGAGTTATAATATTAATGATGAAAAAAATGTTATTAAAAATGTATTTTGTGAAGCCAAGTGAATTGAGATAAATAGAGGGGATTTTTATGAAGTATTTGTTGTAAGTTTGGCGTATTATTTCGACCCCCACTTACTTATTTTTCAAAATCATCGGTAGAAGTTATCTCAGTTATATATATATATATATATATATATATATATATATATATATATATATATATAACATCCACTCACACACACATACACACACATGTTTTTATATAAAATAGAATATATTTTATTTTATTGTGCGTAAGATCGCATATTGTTGCATAAGATCGCATAATAGGTGTATATAGTGTCGCCTAGTCAAAGATAGTAAAATAAAAAATCGTAATTCTTCGCGTGAGTGAAATCATCGAAATTCTTTGCAGGCAATCCATGATTTTTTTTTCCTAAATAGTATCTTACCATTCTCCTATAAATAGGATGCTCAATTTAGAAATGAAAATCACACCGGAATCAGAGAATTCTTCTTCTATAATATTGAGCTTATTTCTTTAGAGTTTAAGGAAGCTTTGTATGTAGAAAACAGTGCAAGTTTTCTTCAAGAATATATCTGCTATACCAGTCGGAATACTCTCCTTTTGAGGTAAGGGGTATTATTTATTTCATATTCGCTTACGATATTATTTTTCGTATTCGTAAGAAATTTTATTTTCGTAAGGAATATTATCTTTGTTCAATATTCATAAGGAATATTATCTTCGTTCAATATTCATAAGGAATATTATTTTCGTTCAACAGTTGTAAGGGATATTATTTTTGTTCAATATTCGTAAGAAATAATATTTTCTTTCATACTCTGTAGTATGTAAGTAATATTATTTCGTTTCAGATTCCGAATTCAACACTCATTTTGTCAAGTATTACTTCTATACTCCTTGAAATTAGTATAATATCCTTGAAATTTGCAATTCATCTAGTATCGTTACACAAGAATATTTTTCTGAACATTCTTATTAAATTTTGATCTTTTCATGCCGGAGTACTATTCATGGGTACTATTCATACTTACGGCACTATTCATACGTACGATACTATTCATATGTATGGTATTATTTATACGTACGACACTATTCATGAAGTACTATTCACTCAGTTACTATTCACCCGGGGTACTATTCACGACGAAAAATTGATTCTTTTCTGTTCAAATTATTTTTGATACGTGAATATTATTCTTGAATTTTACTCCACAAAGCAGTTATCATGTTGACAATTTGGACATTTTTAAACTCTGGATAAATTAAAAATCTTTAATATTTATCATTGATTTCGTTTGATTGTTCTTATATCATTGTCATCATCCTCATGCTTATATTGTGATGAAAGTCATCTTTGGCCCGTAGTGCATAGATGGACTATTGATTGGTATGATTATGACCAGGAATTATGTATCGATATAATCATGACCTGTAATATTACAAATGATGTGGTAAAAGTCCTCATTGGCCCGTAGTGCATTGATGGACAGTTGTTTGGTATGATCATGACCATAGGTTCTCATCGACCAAGGGTGCAAAGATGAATTGTTGTTTGGCATGATCATGACCACTGGTGATACTAACGAATATCATTGGCCCGTAGTGCATGGATAATTCGTGGATGTGATAATAATGAATATCCTTGGCCCGTAGTGCATGGATAATTCATGGATGTGATACTAACGAATATCATTGGCCCATGGTGCATGGATAATTCGGTGATGTGGATTATTTATTGATTTGTGTTATAGCGATAAAATATTGATGATGAACTTTTAAATCATAGAAGATAGTAGATATCATGATCTACTTGACTCTTCTAATGGATTGTTTATTTCGCTGCAGTTAAACTTGTTATCTATTGTATTCTATCAGTTTAACACTGTTGAAGGCTAACGATAATTTATTCTGCATTATCTTAGTCATAATATTCTTTACTGGGTTAGTTGAGCTCACCCTTTTCTTTCATTGTTCTCTTCAGGAAATGAGAATATAGTTGGGACTAGTCGGGGAATGGAGTGATGGTCCGAGATGGTGGCTATATTAGTCTTCACTATTTTATAAAATAGTGTGATAATAATTGTAATGAGGACTCCATTTGAGTTTGGATATTGTCTACGATACAATATTCGTGTTAAAACTCTCAGCTATGTTTTGTCATATTTTATACGACAGTTGTATAATTAAGTTTTTATTTGAATCTTGTATCATGTATTTGGCGACTCAGAATGAGTTGTGTATACCTATTTTGGCGGCGTCACAAAATCAATTAAACATGTAAGTACATCATTGACATGTTAAGAATTTTTTTTTAACATCACATTGTATGTTTAATACATTTTCATGTTCATTAAGTTGGGTTTAAATTACATTCTCTAGACTTGAATAATTAAATAAAAAAATTTGGACGATTCTGGTAACCAAGGCGCATTTGTACGCTGACCATGGCATCTTACTCTAAGTTTATTAAGCCTGTGGTCGTAGCTGACTCGACTGGCCACAAAGACGCCTAAATACACTTGAGGTTTGCACACAGTAGTATATATATGGCCAAGAAATGTGGCAGACAAGCTCGCTATATGGCGTTGTTGCCTTGCTTAGCAATTTCTTCTTGATTCATGAAGAACACAAAACAGGGCTAATTTTGGCCAAAATTTCACATAGACAATTAATACAATTTTACCCAACTGTTATAAACTTAACATAAATACTTAATGACACTTCTAGCATGTTTTTAACACCTTAAGTCACATAAACAACAGAATTTAAAGCCAAAATTTTGATGTTCTTATGAAAAACTCCATTTTTAACATTCTCAACGAAATCAACTACTGCCAACTCATTTTTCAACCAAATCAGTCCGTTTAAGTTTCTTTCTTTTCGTTTTTACATGTATAAACGTAATCATCCATCAATTTATCGATTAATATACAATTTAAACATAAATTTTGTACTTATAATTCATATTCATATAATTTTCTTTGTAAAACTATAAAACTTCAATTTAAACATAATTTCATGGATTAATTACTCTAAAACACATATAAATCATTTATAATTGAACTATACATGTTAATAAACATATACAACATCATAGATTTAACAATTAGCCATAAAAATTCAATTACAGAAAATTAAAAGCCAATTTTCATGAAAAACTTTAAGAACGTAAATTAAAATTTTAGATTAAGGGATTACCCTTGATTTCTCTGCTTGATTACACAAAGATGATAAGAACTTCTTTAATTTTCCAAACTTCTTCTTCAATCTCACTGACCCTCAATTTCTCTCTTCTTCTCTTTGAACTTGTTTTCCAGACTTAAAAGAAAAATAAAAGAATGCGTATATAACTGATGAGGATGTGGGGTAGCGGTTAAGCGCAATATGGCCTTAACTGCTCCCATATTCTCAAGTCCATGTTTGGCTTGTTTTAAATTCCTTTTCTAATTTATTTTAATTAACTTATTATTATATAGTTTATTTGGCACACCTTAATTAATCAAATAATAATATTTAACTTAATTAAATAAAAGGCAATATTTCCCATTAAATCACATCATCACATAATTAAAATTCTCATTTATTAATTATGACACATCAATAAATCTCTAGTTAATTATTAAATTAATTAGAATAACATTAAATTATTTAATAACTCATTTAGTTTAATTATATCAATTAAATTCTCACTTTGATCAAAAAAATTATTCCACATTAATTTAATCCTTGTGGCACACTTAATTAAATTAATCTACCACAATTACATCCAATATTTATTTAACTCAATAAATAAATCAACAAAATATATATTTAATTTAATAAATATTTAGAAATTAATTACAAAATTCTCGTTCATCAAAGCCCGAACTATTTGGCTCGTTTACAGCCTTACATGAGATGTTGGCATTCTTGAATAAAAGAAAATAAGGGAAAAACCAAACCCACTCCCACCCTTTCGGCTGCTAATAAGGAGGAAGAAATAAGAGAGAGAACTTTGTGGGAAATGAAGAGAAAGAAAAATAAAAAGAAAGGAGAAAGGGATAGAAAAATATTTCCTTTGTTCCCACCCAATACCTCACATGGTTGATTTCAGAAGCGAGGGAGAGAATGTTTTGGTTAGAGAAGAAAAGAAGAAAAATCAAGGAAGAAAGAAAGAAGAAAATGAAACCAAGAAATGTAATCATTTGATTTTTAATTATAGATGTTAATTTCATGGATTTTATGTATAGATGTTATGTTTATACTTTTTTAGATGATTTGAACAAGTATTAAATAAGAGAAAATAAAAAATTAAAGAGATTAAGTTTCGCCGAAATTTCGCCGAAAAACTTAGATCTAACAATGATTGGTGGTTTGTTTTCAAATCTAAGACCATGGTTAGACTCCTAAAATATAGTATATCTGATCTGGGCAAAAAAAACTGAAAAACTCACTTGAAAACTTGCCACAAATTGGGAAGTCCGCCGAAGAAGATAACCGGAAAATATTTTTGGCAAACTTTTTCGGTCAGCCTGTTTCTCTATGTTAGAGGCGGAATTAGGAAAAACTTTATTTTACAAAGTTGTAGAGAATAAAATTTCACATGGAATGGACATAAGATCCGTATTTTTCTGATAAAATGGCTAATTACTATGAATTTTTGAAGTTTCAGTATATTGGAAATTATAACTAAATCATCAGAAAAATTATTTGGGCTGAAATATTTTTACAGAAATTTTATAATATCAATTTTGAATTTTTGTAAATTTTTGATGAATTATTAAAAATCCGAAGTAATTATTGTATTTTTAAGCTATTTATAGTTAGCTTAAAAATAATAGAAATTGATAAAAAAAAAATCTATGAATGATGAAACATTATGAAACTTGGTGGAAATCCTATAATATTATTTATTAATTACTTGAATTTTTTAGAGAATTATTGAAGATCAGAAGTAATTATTGAATTTTTAAGCTATTTAAAAATTAGTGGCAATTCATAGAAAATTCTAGGAATGGTGGAAAATTATGAAATTTTGTAGAAAATCTTATAATAATATAAAATTAATATTAATGGTGATTTGAAGATATAAAAGCATGTTGAGTTATTATTTTTATTTTGAAACTATTAAATAATAGTTTTTATAAATAGAAATAATCACATAAAATTGTTGGATAATTTGAAAAATATGAAAATTGGTTGGAAAGTTCATAATAATATTCTAAAGACTTTAGAATGTGTTAGTAAGCTCATGAGGTGTCGGGATGTGAACGCACGAATAACGAATGAGTTATGATAAAATCAAAAACAATATTTTTGTTAAAAAAAATGGTGATAACGAGTTTATAACTTGAATTGAAATGAACTTTTGAAGTAATGATATAATTTGACATATAATAACGTAAGAGAAGAGATTGTCCAATATTTTAAGAATTTCCTGACGAAACTCCGAATATTGGAGATTATTGAAAAAGTAAACGAAAATGTTAAAACATAATTACGGAAAGTAATTTATGTTATGATGAGAAGATTATTGTGTTAATGAAAAATATTATAAGATGTTGTAGATGACTCGAAATTGAGTATGAGATAGTATATTGTTTGTAAATGAGGTAGATGATGAACTATGAACCTAATAAAGTGGATTTCATATCCACGAATCGATGTTCATTTCAAGCTTAAATTCATTGTTATTTTCCTTTTTCGTGTTCGTTTTCACTCGTTTTGTGTTCTTTTATGTGTAAGGTGGTCATTGTAGCATTTAACAAGATTTGGAGTCAATTGGGGTCATTTCGGGACGAATTCGTGAAGGAAAGGAAAAACTCACTCGGCAACTTTTTGGAAAAATTAGCAGAAGGCACCCCTGCCGGAGCGGGCCCTTTTTGCCTGTGCACCCCCGCCGGGGCGGGGGGTCTTGATGAGTGGGATTTATACCCGCGAATCGGACACTTTATGACTTAAATAGTTGTCTGTTCTTGTAAAGTTTATATGTTTTTATTTGATTATAGTGTTGTTGCGCTTAATTGACATATTGCAGGGCTTATCAGGTGTTTTCTAGCATTCAGGGGCAAAACAGGCATCTAATCGTAAAGCCACGCCACGGCGCCAATGTCAAGCATATTGGCCATATGACAGCCACATCCTATGATACTGACGCCAAAGACCGTGTCATGGCGCATCGTGTCTTTATATGGACTCGCATTGCGCAACATGAGCTCCGCCTTCTAGTTGCACACATGGCACTACATCGTCATCCTTAAGTCTATTAGTCGGCCAGCAACATGAATTCTCAAGTGCTCAAAAGCGGAGAAAGGCTTGTTTTGACCTAGAAAAAAGGAGCTAGCATATAAAACAGAAGGAGCCACTGCATAAAGATATCTGAGACATCCTATATCATATTTTCACATAGATTAGCTTAGTTTTTAGTTTTTCTTTGTAATTTCTCTTTCTTTCCCTTAGTTGATGTTTGTACATATAGTTTAGGTAGATTTAGGGAGAAGTCTGTATTTCTTTGGAGCACAAGAGCAACGAGCGACACGAATTAGAAAGTTTGATTTGAGCGGAGTATATGGAGATTGAAGGGCCTTGACAGAGTTTCCTATTATCCATTTATCTTCTCTAGTTTTATAATCTATAAATGTTGTCTTATTTGTTACTTGTATTTGGTTTATTAAATATGAACTGATTATTGGCTCTAAGGTTATAATGGATCCCTTTGTTATTTGAATCGATTTGTCTCAGATCTCTTTGGTTGGCACCATATGATTTGGTTTAATATATTTGTGCTTTATGATTCTCGCTAAGACATTAGTGATGATTTTGGTAATCTGCATGATATCGACAGAAGAATTGTAGATTTACACCTAAATATATTGGCATGTGATTGTGGGTTTCGAATGCATAAGTTGTGCAAAGAATAGACATATCTCTATGCGCCACGTGCGACCTAATTGAGAACCTATGCTTAAATCCTTGTTATGATTGATTCGCATAGACATATGTAGGATTGCATCTAGCTTGGACGTTCCTTTCTATTCTAGTCCCTTCGGGGCGGATCTGGAGAGGATATATTTGTGCATACCTCGACAGAGGTGCATAGGCACATGTGTGTTCTCGGTCGATAAATTGTCGTGACCATTCAGACTAAAGAGAGAAGGGTAGCTAGTTTGATGAAGCATAACACGCCAGGTGTTCGACAGAATGCCTGTGTGGGGGTGAAGTTGTGACCTTAGCTTGTATTTCCTTAGATTACCATTCGTTATCCATTTACTTGTTTTGTTAATTAGTTAACTAGATTAATCACACTTCCATTTACTGTTGTTTGAATAAGACTTTAGCGATACATAGTCGGTATTTGGTAAATATTAGTCATAGTTCCTCGTGGGTACGACACACTCCTTATCATTGTATTACTTGTTAGACCACGTATACTTGCGCGTGTTTAGTGATCGGTTTTCTGACCAACAAGTTTTTGGTGTCGCTGCCGGGGAACTATTATTCTAATATTGTCCAATATTGATTTCAATCAATAGAGTCTTACTTTGAACGTGTATATATTTATTTCTTGTATTTGTTTGATCTTCCTTTCTTTTTGTTTTTGTTTTTAAGTTTACATATTATGGACTATCAATGTTATCAATGGCCTTATGAGGGGACAACACAACCAAGCTCAAAAGAAGGACTCGAGAAATTGCAACTTCAAATTGCTAATGCCTTGAGATTTTCTGACAATCTTGAGTGTCAGTCCACTTAGAATGCCTACCATCAGAATCAAGCTGACTTTGAACCGATCTCCTATTATCCAAACTCATGGGACTACAGTCAGGAACCATATCAGGATCCGAATCATGCCTCTCAATTTGACTACCAGGCTCCGCCGCAATATGAGTTGACGTCTCAACCTAATGAGAGCTTCTATGAGACCTCAACGTAAGAAGAAGAGAACAGGCTTGAAGAGCTTCTCACCGACTTTATTGAGAAAAATGAGGTTCGGATGGCAAGCTAAGAAGCCGCATTGCACAGCCTTGAGAATCAATTGGGGCAACTCGTCAATGCCATCACAAATCCACCGAAATGCCATCTACCGGTTATAATTGATCTTGACGATGAAGAATTTGAGTATGGCACGGTGGATAAGCAAGGAAAATGTAATGAATCTCGCACATTTGTTGAGGGAGAACCGATGGAGTCTGAAGTTGGAGACAATAGGTTCAAGAGTGGGTACACTGTCAAGACTGATCAATAACCTGAACCCACGCTCTCGACTGTGGAAATCTGTGAGGGCCCAATAGCGCACAAAGAACGTTTTTAAATTAATGAACAAGGGGAATTAGTGGATAATTCCAGTGGTGAAAGATTCTTTGTGCCGAAGGATGAAGAGAGCTTGAATGACCAATCATCTATGTCTGCCAAGAATCCAAAGGAATTGATGAATAGGCGGCATGAAAAGGTCATTTTCGCTTATGAGCCGGATTGAACGGCGTCGGTATAGTCAAGCCGACAACTTTAAAACAAGCGCTTGGTGGGGAGGCACCCCCATCTCGGTATAAATTTTTATATATTTTCTTTCACTTATATCTAGTTTACTCTGTAGTTAGTTATTATCTTGTATGTAATAATTTATTTTTTCTTCAAGTGTTGTTCTGTTATAATGATCTTGGCATGTGCAGATAGCAGTTAAAAATTTTACAGAAAAGGTATCTCGCGCCGCGGCGCCACAAATTGCATTACAAGTCGAGCCGCAGCAGCTACCGCTTCATACTTCATTCATTCTTTTCGTACAAGTAGCAATACCACCGTAATGGGCAAGTCTCTCTCCTTCACTTGGCAAATACCAACCAACACTACACAAGTCGCACCGCGACGCCATGAGCGAGCCCATCCTCGTTAACTCATATTCTTAAATACCACAAGCTTCAAGCGTCACAAGCACCTAAGTGATGAGTTTGATTTTTAAAAGACACAATGTGTGCAGCACTCAAGCCATTTCTCCCCAATTCTCTCGACATCTCTCGGCAGCACAAGAGTCTCCAACAGCCCATCACTTGCCTAAGCTCCCAAACACCCATATCCCTTAATCAAACTACACTCAAGATCAGTTTCTTTTTCCCTCAAGTCCCAGGCCAAGTGCACGCAGAAAAGAGAGATAAGAATTAACCTAGTTTTTTTTTCTTCCTCAAGGTAAATTTTTGATTTTCAGAAACCAATTGAGGTTAAATTGTTTGGATTTGTGAAATTCTTGCTGTGTATCTGTGTGATTTCTGCTGCCGAAAATCTGGTTTGAGCCCTTGCAAACAAGGTTTTGTCCAAATTGGTTTTGAGGAACGCCCGCAAGGTGTTTGAGTTTTGTCTGAACCAAAAATTTGACTACATTCGGCTGTTTGGAATTGGAAATTGTTCGGGTTTATTTGGCCTAGGTGTGGGGGAAGTTTGGCACTGCTTAAGGACTGCTTTTGCATCAAACCAACTGAAATTCTAACATGGCGCAAAAGAGACAAAGACTAAGTGTGGGAGGATCTTCGTTCGCGGCACCACCAGCGGCATGGGACAGAGCGAAATTTGTGAGCGAAGAGGCCTGGAAAAGGTATAAAAGCTCTTATGTCGCGTAAAACTTGATTCCCGAGCGGGGTTTGACGCCAAGCAAAAATGATGGCAAGTTAGTGACCATGATCTCGGAACGCCAGTGGATCCACTTCACGAGGTCGCTCGAATCGGCTGTTGTATCTATGGTTCGGGAGTTCTAAGCCAATGCCAGTGCCAAAGGTTTGACGGTTGTCCAAGTCAGGGGGAAAGCAGTGGATTTTGGAAGCCTAGCGATTAACAAACTGTTTGCTACGCCCAACTATGAGGGCAAGGACTATATGGAGTTGGGGCTCCGCAGCTATGATTTAGAGGATATTATCAAGAGGCTCTGCAAGCACGGGACTTCATGGAAACAGAACGACTACACGGGGGAAAAGACCGGTTCGCCTTCTTGGCTTTCGACCGCTATGGAAGGCGTGGTTTAGTTTCATCTATGCTAATATGATTCTGACCCGTCACCTGAGTGACATGACGAAGGATAGAGCGATCTTATTATTTTCTATTGTCACGGGCGTGAAAGTGGACATCGGGGTTCTCATACATGACTCCATCATAAAAGCGATCAAAAGCACAGTGGTTTCGGGACTCCCTCACCCATCCATGATCACCTGGCTATGCAAGAGGGCAGGTATCCAGTGGGGGCCTGAAGAAATAACTCTGCCACCCATGTCAGTCATTGACCATCAGACGATCTCATGCTTCGTTGTGTGGGACGGGGCAGAGTCGAATAGCAGAGGCGAAGGTTACGGACCTCCTACAGCAGAGCCAGAGCAGGCACAGACTTCAGACGTCGGACCAGCTGGACAAGGGCTATTGACTGACATTATGGCGTCCCTCACTCTGTTGCACCAGAAATAGGATGTCGAGGCCCAGAGACAGCAGAGGCACATAGCTGCAGTGGCTAAGAGCCAGGAGATAGCAATGCAGTACCAGACTGAGCTGGTAAACACTATGCAGTGCATCTACACCGTGTACAGTGGCGGGAATGATGAGTTCACACCATTCCAGTTCCCGGAGCCTCCAATTTTACCACCCTACCCTCCCCCATCACCGCCCATCGAGGCTGACGAGGACGAGACCGCTGCTGAGTGAGCCCACTTCAGGGAAGCCCTCTTGTATCGATTGCTTTATGTTTAGCAATGAGGGCATTGCTTACCTCAAGTTTGGGGGTGTTTTGGGCTATTATCTATCTATTTTTGAACTGCCATGTTAGGATTGCATACTTTAGACTTTATTATGTTTTATTTCAGTATTGTGGTGCAGTCGTTTTGAACTACGGGATTATGTTTGGATTTCTATTATTATGCCATGAACTATTTTTTTTTTTTTTATTATTTAATGTTTTGATTATTATCAGGATGATTGTGGTTTATAGCCATCTTTTTTGGGCTTTTATAGATTATATGCTTATGCCATATAAATAGCCTTTTTTACCCTATTTTGAGCTGCTATTTAGCAAGGGTGTTATAATTATCATTAATTTTTTATTATGGTTGATGACAAGCGTCAAGTATTTATGCCTATCTCTTAGAGTCGTGTCAAGCATGTATGAGTTAGGGGTTGTTCAATTGATAAGTTTAGACTGTTATTGATCTGTCCTTCTTAGAAAGCACTGACCAACTGTGTTGACTCGTTATTTTTTGAATTTAGTTTGCTTGTTTATCGCTTTGAGAGTTTGTTCACTTTTATAAACTTTCATTTTTACAAGGTAATAAAAGACTTAGATGTTTGTGCAGTTTTGGATCTTGGTTTCTGGCATGTTGACATATATATATATAAAAAAAATGATTGAAATAAGAATTAAAAAAAATAGAAAAGAAGAGTTTATATCGAAATTTTTGTGGTGGTTCGAGATGGAGCGTAAAATGCACTCGTCCATAAACTCAGGACCGATATCGAGATGGAGCATAAAATGCACTCGCTAAATAAAGTTCGTTTTTGTTCTAAAATCTCTATGGCTTATGTTGATTACGTGGCCTTTACTGCTCGAGTTATTAGATTCATAGGGGTGTTCTACACCTATTGCCCTAAAGTCGTCTGGCTTGGGAGTCACTGATCAAAAGCTCATTCATGGGTAGTTCTGAGTAGCCTAAGGTAATTAAGTATTGTTCGAGTCAGATTTTACTGTTGTCATGCTAGAGTCTTTTGATATTTTCATGCATTTACGTCTTATTCTTAATGCTTGTTAAATGCTTAAGTTGTGAAGTTTGCTTATTGATATTAGCAATCGACTGTGCGAGCTTATTTGAGTTATGATTAGTTATGACGGTTGGTCTCCACACACACACATAGAATGGATCGAATACAGTCTTATGCTTGAAATTGAATGAACCCTTATTCATCTCTGTGTTTGCCCTATTCTTTGGGAGTGGCTATGATCGAGCTTTGAAGCCATGATACTACTTTACAGTTTTAGTTTTCTTTCGCGTGTGTTTTATTAGTAATGATGTCTTTGATAGTTTGCTCGAGGACAAGCAAAGACTTAAGTTTGGGGGTATTTGATGAGTGGGATTTATACCCGCGAATCGGATACTTTATGACTTAAATAATTGTCTGTTCTCGTAGAGTTTATATTTTTTTATTTGATTATAGTGTTGTTGCGCTTAATTGACATATTGCAGGGCTTATCAGGTGTATTCTAGCATTCAGGGGAAAAACGGGCATTTTATCGTAAAAGCATGATCACGCGCCAATGTCAAGATATCTTTCGGCATACGGTGCCACATCCTTGCAGACACTGACGCTTGACCAAGGCCATGTGAGCCAATTTCCCTATATGGACTCGCGACGCAGCACGAGCTCTGGTTCCTAGTTGCACACGTGGCGCTGCAGTGCCATCCTTAAGTCTATTGGTCGCGCCGCAGCACGACCTTCGGTGCCCAGGCAGAGAAAGGCTTGTTTTGACCTAGAAAAAGGGAGCTAACGTATAAAATAGAAGGAGCCACTGCATAAAGACATCCGAGACATCCTATATCATATTTTCACATAGATTAGCTTCGTTTTTAGTTTTTCTTTATAATTTCTCTTTCTTTCCCTTAGTTGATGTCTGTACATATATTTTAGGTAGATTTAGGGAGAAGTCTGTATTTCTTTGGAGCACAAGAGCAACGAGAGACACGGATTAGAAAGCTTGATTTGAGCGGAGTATATGGAGATTGAAGGGCCTTGACAGAGTTTCCTCTTATCCATTTATCTTCTCTAGTTTTGTAATCTATAAATGTTGTCTTATTTGCTACTTATATTTGGTTTATTAAATATAAACTGATTATTGGCTCTAAGGTTATAATGGATCCCTTTGTTATTTGAATCGATCGTATTCAGATCTCTTTGGTTGGCACCATATGATTTGGTTTAATATATTTGTGCTTTATGATTCTCGCTAAGACATTAGTGATGATTTTGGTAATCTGCATGATATCGACAGAAGAATTGTAGATTTACACCTAAATATATTGGCATGTGATTGTGGGTTTCGAATGCATAAGTTGTGCAAAGAATAGACATATCTCTATGCGCCATGTGCGACCTAATTGAGAACCTATGCTTAAATCCTTGTTATGATTGATTCGCATAGACATATGTAGGATTGCATCTAGCTTGGACGTTCCTTTCTATTCTAGTCCCTTTGGGGCGGATCTGGAGAGGATATGTTTGTGCATACCTCGACAGAGGTGCATAGGCACCTGTGTGTTCTCGGTCGACAAATTGTCGTGACCATTCAGACTAAAGAGAGAAGGGTAGCTAGTTTGATGAAGCATAACACGCCAGGTGTTCGACAGAATGCCTGTGTGGGGGTGAAGTTATGACCTTAGCTTGTATTTCCTTAGATTACCATTCGTTATCCATTTACTTGTTTTGTTAATTAGTTAACTAGATTAATCACACTTCCATTTACTATTGTTCGAATAAGACTTTAGCGATACATAGTCGGTATTTGGTAAATATTAGTCATAGTTCCTCGTGGGTACGACACACTCCTTATTACTGTATTACTTGTTAGACCGCGTATACTTGCGCGTGTTTAGTGATCGGTTTTCCGACCAACAGGTCTCGACCTGCTGACTCTCCTGCATGCTTTAGGACTGTGCTGCTACATGGGTTTTAGCGATGTAATCACATAAGGACTCTAGAATATAAGGGATTTCGACTAGGACACCAGAGGAGACATCCAATTACTCGACTAACAACAGATTCGGCAACACACAGGAGCACATTACGAAGATTATTTCCATATTTTCACAAATAGCTTTGGAGGAGTATTTTGAAGAGATTTCCGTGACGATTGCAATTCTAGGCTACGTGAAGGGTGTTCATCACTATTTTTCTCTTTAGTCTTTTATTTGTAATCGCAAGGATGTTTTCTTTAGATTATTCAGTTTTTATTTCATTCGTTATGAACTAATTCACTTATTAGGCTTATGATGAATCCTTGGATGAAACGATGATTTCATTATTTTGATTTCCAGTTTAATAAAATATTTTTAGTTTATCTATGTTAATTTGAGCGTGAATTTATGAATTTCTTGATCAACAGTTCTTTGTGGATTTGTATGGAATCGAGAGAGGATATTCAAATCTAGACTTAGTTAATATAGCATGTGTCATGAATTTTGTGAATAGCGGATTTTTGATTATTGTTAAGGTAGAGATATGCTTGACATCGCATGTAATCGGATAGAGAACTTATGCTTAAACCTTCTTTAATTTTAGTTCACATAGAGATATAGTGAGTTGGTTGATTTAGGTGTTTAACTTGTTTCTATCTAAATTATGGATTTAAGTTAATACGGTATTAGTGCATCGAGAGGTGGCTAGTACTACATTTGTGTTCTTGATTAATAAACTGTGATATTGAATTGAATTGGAATAAATGTTTGAAAATCATAGTGAAGCTTAGGGTGAGATCATAAGTCTAATTCTCCATTAATTGTTTGAAATTCCGGATTTTGATATTTGTGATTATTTTGTGATAGTTTATTTATTTATTAATTTAGTTTCTATAAATTTAAACCATTGAATTGAATAGTTTAATAGAATTAGGATTAATAGAAAATTGATAATTGTGAAGTTAAATTTCTTGCTAATTTGTCTTCGTGGAAACGATACTTTATTCACTACTATATTACTTGTTGACCACGTATACTTTCGTGTTTTGCATATATAGATTTTACCCAACAAGTTTTTGGCACCGTTGCCGGGGATAATTTAGCCTAGATTTTAATATTTTTTTAATATCAGTTTAATTAGTCCAGTTTTACTTAAACATTTTTGTTTTTGTTTTTGTTCTTCCTATTTCAGATTTTTGACATTGGTTTATGCAAACACGATCCAAAAATCCAGACTTGCTTCCTTTTGAGGACAACATTGAAAGAAGATTTCAGAGGTTAAGTAAGTGGATCAAGGAAACAAGGAACGAATTCAAAAATTCTGATAAGGAAGAAGAAATGGCTGCCGAAGACCAGAAAGCGTTGAGGGATTTTTCAACACCTAAGGTGACTGATCTGCAGTCGAGCATCACTAGGCCTACAATAGCTGCGAATACTTTTGAAATCAAGCCTGGGGCCATTCAAATGATGCAGAATTCAGTTCAGTTTGGGGGAATGGCAAATGACTATCCGAACGAGCATTTAATCAGTTTTCTGGAAATGTGCGACACTTTCAAGTACAATGGGGTGTCGGATGAGGCAGTGAGACTTCGCTTGTTCCCGATCACTTTACGGGACAAGGCGAAGAGTTGGTTACATTCTCTGCCGCCGGGATCGATAACTACGTGGGAAGACTTGGCTCAAAAATTCCTTGCAAAATTTTTCCCACCGACGAAAACTGCCAAAATGAGGAATGACATAACAATGTTTGAGCAGCAAAATGGGGAGTCGTTATATGAGGCATGGGAGAGGTACAAGGAGTTACTTATAAAGTGCCCACATCATGGATTGCCCAAGTGGCTGTAAATGAACAGCTTTTATAACGGATTACATGGGAATGTCAGAACGAGTATTGATGCAGCGTCGGGCGGAGCATTCATGGCTAAGAGTTACGAGGAATCCTACAATTTGATTGAAACCATGGTGGCCAATAACTACCAGTGGCCCACAGCAAGAATGACACAGGCAAAGGCAGCTGGGGTTTTGGAAGTAGATGGGATGACAGCTATACAAGCATAGATTTCTGCGCTGTCCAAGAAGCTGGATGCTATGACAGGGGCTCAAGTACAGCAGGTTGCGGTAGTATGGGAATTGTGTGCGTGTGATCATCCTAAAGATCGGTGCAGTAATTAATCCAAAGATCCATCCAGCCTATAGGTAGCTATAATGTAATTCCACAAAATACATACCAAAACACTTACAACTGTGGGAATAAGAACCACCCAAATTTCTCGTGGAGCAATAACCAAAGAAAATCAAGCTCCAAAGACCGTTCATATCCCCTGTGTTTTAGTAATCACCAACAACCGGTTCAACATCAGGAAAAGAAATCAGATTTCGAGGAAATGGTGTCGAAGTAGATAACTAGCAATGAGGCAGCAATGAAAAATCAAGCAATGGCAATGAAATCACAAGAGATGGCTATCAAGAATCTAGAAAATCAGATAGGACAGCTGGTGTTAGCATTGAATAATAGACCACAAGGAACGTTACCAAGTGACACTGAGAGAAATCTGAAGGGTGGTCATGAGCAATGTCAAGTAGTTATGTTGAGAAGTGGAAAATATCTCGGGGGTAATAATGCAGAAAATTCAGCGACACTAGAGGAAAAAGTTGATGACAATAACGTGGTTGAAGGTAACAAGGGTGAGGATAAGCAAAGTGAGGACATAAAATTAAACAATAAGCCAATTGTTTATCCTCCACCACCATTTCAGCAGAGGGTTAAAAAACAGAAATCAGATAAGCAGTTTGCAAAGTTTTTAGAAGTGTTCAAGAAACTCCAGATTAACATCCCATTTGCAGAAGCCCTGGAGCAAATGCCGACTTATGCGAAGTTCATGAAAGGAATTCTGTCGAGGAAAAAGAAATGGGAAGATTTTGAAACAGTGGCACTAATAGAGGAGTGTAGTGCGGTGTTACAGCAGAAGCTACCACTAAAACCTAAGGACCCGGGGAGCTTTACTATCCCATGCACGATCGGGAAAATGTCGTTTAACAAATGTTTATGTGATTTGGGGGTGAGTGTGAACCTTATGCCATTGTCAGTATACACAGAATTGGGTTTACCTACGCCAAAGCCTATAAATATTTCATTGCAGTTGGTGGATAGGTCAGTCACATACCCGAGAGACATAGTAGAGGACATTTTGGTTAAAGTGGATAAGTTTATATTCCCAGTGGACTTTATCATTCTGGATTTCGAGGAGGATAAGAACATCCTGATTATCTTAGGGAGATCTTTCTTGGCCACTGGAAGGACACTCATAGACGTGCAAAAAGGAGAACTTACTATGAGAGTCCAGGATCAAGAAATCAAATTTAATGTGTTCAAGGCCATGAAATTCCCTACGGATGAGGAAGAATGTTTTCGGATGGATTTAATTGAGCAAATCATCGGTGAAGAAATGAGTAAGAGTTTGGTCAACGATCCGCTAGAAATAACTTTATTGGGGGATGAAGATAATGACGACCCAAAATTTGTGGACTACTTACAGATGTTAGACTCGCCACACGAGTTAGCCGATCTCAGAGCATCGTTTGAACCTTTGTACACTGAGGAGACAGCCGCAGAAAAACTAAACCGCTCATCGAGGAGCCACCAATATTGGAACTTAAGTCACTCCCTAAACATCTCAGGTATGCGTACTTAGGCAATTCAAATTCTTTACCTGTAATTATTTCTGCTGCACTTAATGAATTGCATGAAGAAAAGTTGTTGAGGGTGCTTCAGGAACACAAATCAGCGATTGGTTGGACGATTGCGGATATAAAGGGAATTAGCCCTTCGTTTTGCATGCACAAGATTCTGATGGAAGATGATGCAAAACCGACGGTGGAGCAACAACAACGACTTAACCTAATTATGAAGGAAGTGGTAAAGAAGGAAATTCTGAAATTATTGGATGCCGGTATCATCTATCCGATTTCTGACAGTAAGTGGGTTAGTCCGGTTCATTGTGTGCCGAAAAAGGGGGGAATGACCGTGGTAAAGAATGAGGATAACGAGTTAATTCCAACAAGAACAAAGGATAAAGTTGGAGGTGTGCATCGATTATAGGAGGTTGAATAAGGCAACCCGAAAAGATAACTTCCCGCTACCCTTTATCGATCAAATGTTAGACAGATTAGCGGGACATGATTACTATTGTTTATTGGATGGATACTCGGGCTATAACCAGATCACCATCGCTCCTGAGGATCAAGAAAAGACAACATTCACGTGCCCTTAAGGCACATTTGCATTCAGGAGGATGTCATTCGGGTTATGCAATGCACTTGTAACCTTCCAACGGTGTATGATGGCCATTTTTTTAGATATGGTGGAGAAAAATGTTGAAGTCTTCATGGATGATTTTTTGGTCTATGGAGACAACTTTGATAATTGCCTAGGGAATCTGGTCATGGTATTGCAGCGATGTAAGGATACAAACCTCATACTCAATTGGGAAAAATGCCACTTCATGGTTGAAGAAGGCATAATTTTGGGCCATAAGGTGTCTACCAAGATTGGAGGTGGACAAAGCAAAGCTGGAAACAATCGAGAAACTGCCTCCACCGAGCTTAGTTAAGGGTATTAGAAGTTTTCTGGCACATGCTGGATTCTACAGGAGGTTCATAAAGGACTTCTCTAAAATTGTAAAACCCCTATGCAGTCTTTTAGAGAAGGATGCTACTTTTAGTTTTACTGAGGAATGCAAATCAGCGTTTGAATTATTGAAGAAGAAATTAACTATAGCCCCCGTGATAGTCGCACCGGATTGGAATATGCCATTCGAATTAATGTGTGATGCGAGCGACTATGCGGTTGGGGCTATTTTGGGCCAAAGATGAGACAAGGTGTTTCACGCCATATAATATGCAAGAAAAACACTCATAAAGACATAAATGAATTATACAACCACAGAAAAGGAATTGTTTGCAGTGGTGTACGCGTTTGACAAATTCTGGGCATACTTGATCGGGACTAAGGTGATAGTCTACACGGACCATTCGGCGATTAGGTACCTAATAGCGAAAAAAGATGCTAAGCCACGCCTTATCCGATGGATTCTCCTACTTCAAGAGTTTAACTTAGAAATTAAAGATAGAAAGGGGACGGAGAATCAAGTAGCCGATCACTTGTCTAGGCTGGAAAACCAAGGGAAAGCGAAAATAGACAGATGTGAAATTAATGAGTCATTCCCAGATGAGCAAGTGTTTGGGATTTCTACAGAATTTCCTTGGTATGCGGATTATGAAAATTTTCTTGTGAGTAATATTCTTCCACCTGACCTCACAAGACAGTAGAAAAATAAGTTTCTTCATGATGTAAAGTGGTACATGTGGGACAAACCGTATTTGTTCAAATAATGCGCCGACAAAATGATTAGACGGTGTGTCCCCTATAGTGAAGTGAAGAACATTATGCATGAGTGCCATTCATCTGCATATGGCGGGCATTATGGTAGCGAGCAAACATTAGCAAAGGTGTTGCAAGCCGGGTTTTATTGGCCCACATTATTCAAAGATGCCCACCATTTTGTCAAACAATGTGATAGGTGTCAAAGGGTGGGAAACATCTCAAAACGAAATGAGATGCCCCTACAAACAATTCTTGAAGTGGAAATCTTTGATGTATGGGGCATCGATTTCATGGGGCCATTCCCTTCGTCTTTGAACAATCAGTATATTCTACTCGCAGTGGATTACGTTTGAAATGGGTCAAGCCGCAAAGACTACCATCCAACGATGCCAAGGTGGTCCTCAAATTCCTACAGAAAAACATTTTCACGAGGTTTGGCATGCCAAGATCAATAATCAGTGACGAAGGTAGTCACTTCTGCAATAAGGCATTCACAGCTCTTTTAACACGGTATGGGGTCAACCACAAGGTAGCGACAGCGTATCACCCTCAAACAAGTGGGAAAGCTGAGGTCTCAAACCGGGAAGTAAAGAAAATATTGGAGAAAGTAGTAAACCGAGTCGAAAGGATTGGTCACTTTGGTTGGACGATGCATTATGGGCATACCGGATCGCTGCATAAAACTCCCAATCGGATGTCACCATATCAACCATCAGACGGGAAGGCATGTCACTTATTTGGTCGAACTACAAAGACAAGGCTTATCAAGGCGGTTCAAAAACTCAATTTCGATCAAGCAGCTGTAGGGGAAAAAAAACTACTTCAACTTAATGAGCTCAACGAATTTCGCTTTCACGTCTATGAGAACTCCAAATTATACAAAGAAAAGGTAAAAATATGGCACGACCAAAAATTATGCATCGAACATTCAAGCCGGGTCAATCAATCCTCTTGTTCAACTCACGGCTGCGATTGTTCCCAGGAATGTTGAAGTCAAGATGGTCGGGACCATTCACTATAAAGCGGGTATTCTCTCATGGCGCCGTTGAACTCTGCAATCGTAATCCACTAGAGACATTCAAGGTCAATGGTCAACGGATAAAACATTACTGGGGTGGCGATTCAAACTGCGATGTCGTCAACATTACCCTCACCGATACACAGTGAAACAGGGAGTAGTCAGGCTGAACGACTTAAAATCAAGCGCTAATTGGGAGGCAACCCAATATTTCGTTATTTTTCGCAGTTTCATTTATAATTTTTAGAATGTAGTTTTTAATAAGTATTAGGTAGGTATTATAGAGTAAAAGTTTTATGGAATCTCTCAATCATACTCCAAGTAATCAATAATCTCACATCTTGCATGTTTATGGTTGTAGGAGGAGTCAAAAGTGAGTAATAGCAACAACAGGCATGAAAAGAAGGAAAAAAGGCTAATTTGGATCTGCACAATTTGAAGCCAAAAAAATCTGAAATCAGGGGGCATGCCCGCTGGGGCGGGCTCTATTAGCTTTGTACCCCCCGCCGGGGTGGGGGTCCTGGAAACTGGGCATACATATTTGGCAGTCACATAGCCACACGCCCACATATGTTCTTCTACCTAATTGAACCCTTCTTTCTCCTACATAACACTCACAATTTACAACTCCTAACACATTACTTCTACCCATTACCTAAATCCATTGAACCCACTTCACCCCCACGAATTCCACTACCCCACATCATCAAGTACTCCCATTCCTCTCCCCCACAACACCTCTATATAAACCCTATCACTCAATCCCCATTATCACCACATACACTCCACTCCTTCTACACAAGGCCACGAATTCAGCAAGTTATTGGGGGATTTGAGAGCACAAGTCCGCTTCATCTTCATCTTCTCTCACCAGAATTACCATAGAAAACACCTAGTTTGGGGGGAAGAAAGGACTGTGCATGCCACGTTTTTGACAGTTTGGGTAAACCAAGTTTGGGTGGAATTACTGTATCAACAACAACCATGGCATCACAACCAACATCTAAACGCCAAAGGGGAGAGAGTTCACGATCCGCACAACCGACACGAACCATTGATCGCTAGAAATTTGTGAGTGCCGCCGCCGCAGACCGGTATGAGTACATGCTAACCAAAGCCCTTACACCGGAGCGGGGATTGGCACCGGATCCCAATGATGGGGAGATGATGCCTCAAATCTATCAAAAGGGGTGGATCAAATTCACCGAAAATTCGGAACCCGCTGTGGTTAACATTATCAAGGAATTTTACGCCAACGCTCAGGACAAAGCCTCATTCAACGCGTATGTGCGGGGTCGCTTGGTTTCGTTCAGTGCTGATGAAATAAACACTTATTATCAGTTGCGGGTACCTCATCAATGCCAATATGCTCAGCTACGTGATTTTGATCCGAACTTCGATGAAATAATCACAGGGATGACAAAGTCGGGAACATCTTGGATGAAAGGTCGGAAGGGAGGCACAGTGTTCCATAACAAGGACCTTAGCCTGTATGGAAAAGTATGGTACGCATTCTTATGCGCTAAATTGCTTCCGTCCTAACACACCTCGGACGTCACCAAAGAGAAGGCGTTGATGTTGTATGCAATTGTGTAAGATTTCATTATGGACGTCGGGGCTATTATCTGTTTCTCCATCCGTCGGTGTTTACATGGAAATTTTTCAGGTGGCTTGCCACACCCATCACTCATATATGGGCTGTGTCGCAATGCAGGGGTGAGATGGTCCGACGATGAGCCCACACAATTGTCGTTCGCATTGCTTGATTCTAGAATGATAGCGCGGTATTCTGTATGGGCAGGAGGCGAGTCACATCCATGAGGTCTGGGCTTTATTTTTCTGTCGGCTTCGGAAGACGAAGTTGATGCTACAAGGGCATCGGAGGATGATGATGCAGCTACGGGCGATCAACGGGCTAAGCAGGTACCACAGACCGAGGCAATATCTTGTCCTCAGTTCCTTGAGTTCCAAAATCAGATGACTGCGCACAACAAAGCAGCACGTCAGGAAATACGGCGATTGGCAATGCGGCAAGATCACATGTTTGATGCTATGAACGCATCTTTCGCCTCACTCAACACAACCCTTCAAAGCTTCAACCCGGCGGCTCAATTTCCATATCAACATCCCGGACCACTGCCAAGATTTCCGCCAGTGATTCTGATAAAGAAGAGCAACAACCACCCCCTCAGACTTAAGCGATAGCAGGGAAGTCCTCACGCACTTATTTTGAGAATTCATCCAATGGAGACATTGTATTACTTAAGTTTGGGAGAGTTAAATTCTTGTTTGCATGCATATGTAGTATTTAGGTTTAAATTTTGTCATTTTAAATTCCAGTGTTGCATAGTTATTTAGGAAGAATTGCATAATAGCTTAGGTGCATACATAGTAGCTTATGTTATTGTTGTCATTGCATTGTGTTTAGTTTTGTATATAGTGCATTTTATTAAAATAAATAAAAAATATATATATAAAAAAAAAATATTTAGTTAAATAGTGTGTTTGCATATGTCCAACAGTGTTCCAGTTCATGTTATTTGTGGGCCAATGATGAGATTGAGAATAAGTTAACCAATATAGTATTGATTATTAGAACTGTGGTATAATCTCTGTTATGAATCGAATCTTACACGTGTTTGAAATTGTTATAAAAAGGTTAGCACGTTAATAACATCTTTGTTGACCGGTCAGTTCCAATTGATACATAAATAGTTTCTAAAGGATAATGCTAGGGTAAATGAGAAAATGATAAGGATAGGCAGTACAGGCTAAAATTAGGCAAGAACCTAAGTTTGGGGGAGTATATGTGGGGTATATAAGCTTTGAAAAAAAAAAGAAGAAAAAAAAAACAAAAAGAGTATATATTGTGACTAGTCTTATTTCGGGGCCTTTGTTACTTGAGCAAGTACGCCCGAGGGGATTGTCTTTACACCTAGCGCCCTAAGGTCTTTTATGGTCTGGGAGTCATTGGTCGAAAGCTCGCTAAGGGGTAGCACTGTTAGCATAATGGGATGAGACAATGCACAGTCATTTATGTATATTAAAAAAAAAGAATAATAACAGGAAGAGCAAAAAGCCCTCGTGGAAAAAAAATGAAATAAAAGAAGTATAAGTACCCTGCATGAACCCTTGAGTTTGGTATTGCTTAGTTTTAGTTGGGATGTGCCTATTTTTGAAATTTTTAAGTTTGCACTGTATGATTCCTTCTAAGAAATTGCTTATGTATTGAATTTGAGTCCGTATCAGTTATCATAGATGTTGAACACACACGCACACTATACCAGTGATAATTGTTCAAGATTTGAGAATTAATACGAAACTATTGATTAGTTTTTGTAATTCATATTGTAGAGTTGCTTGTTTTCTCTAAGGCCGATGGGATAATTTTGATTATGCGATATTGTTTGATTTGTAGGCATTTAGTTTAGATTTATTTCATCTCATTGCATTGCATTGCATAGCATGTAGTTTGTTTTGTGCTCGAGGACTAGCACGATTTAAGTTTGGGGAATTTTGATAAGTGGATTTCATATCCACAAATCTATGCTCATTTCAAGCTTAAATTCGTTGTTATTTTCTTGTTTCGTGTTCGTTTTCACTCGTTTTGTGTTCTTTTATGTGTAGGGTGGTCATTATAGCATTTAACAAGATTTGGAGTCAATTGGGATCATTTCAGGACGAATTCGTAAAGGAAAGGAAAAACTGTAATACCCGGTAAAAATTAATTAATAAATAAATATTAAACAATAAAAGATTATTTTGTTTTACAAACATATTAATTGGACTTTGTCATTTAATTGGGTCAACTAGTTATTTAATTTATGTGGATTTATAAATATTAATAAGTGATGAATAAATTAATTTGACAAATTAGACTATAAAATTTAATTGGGTTTAATTTATATTTGGGGGTAAATTTTAAAATTCTATTTAAATTAGGGGAGTCTATCATTTATATAAATAAATATTTAAACCCTAATCTATCTCACGTACATCTGATAACTGTCAAAAATAAAGAGGGGCGCAACCACTGACTGTTTCGGAAGAGAGAAAAAGAAAAGAAATTGGACTGCACTTTGATTTCCGGATACAAGTAAGTTGGCAGGTGTTGTTATTAATTCTATTAATTAAATAGTAGGGAGAATTGCGTGAGCAGATAGCAATACTCTGACATTTTTGACTTGTAATCATGCCATCTATGTATATATATTCCTTTATATAACGGTACTCATCTTTATTAATGAATCAGGGAAGGGAGGTATATATATTATATATATAGTTTATATATAAGGATCATATAGGTTTGTATATCACATGTGCTATGGGCTAAAGATCTTCTATAAAGTGATTTATTTTTTTTTCTTTTCTTATATATATATATATATATATATTATGTTAATAAACTCTTGGCCATGAAATTTATAATCGGAGTAGTAATTAAATCAGTTGGAGTTATGTATATTAATTTGAATTAATTAATTTTGTCGACATAGTTATAAAAGTTTTTAATAATAAATTTAATAGTATTATGTTATTAATGATTGGATTATAATAAAATCTTATTAAATTATTTAGATTGAACGGAGAGAGTCTAAACGAGTCAAATTTGGAGTATAAACTTTGGGTATTACATTGCTTAATCCAGGTACGGATTCCGTACTCTTTCAACGAGACTCTTTTGTTTTTGATTTGTTCGTTTCGTTTTTGTTTTGAAATTTAGTATTGCCTCTCATAATTGTTCATTGTCAATTTATTGTGATAAATCTGTCTTGGCGTTGTATTAGAACTCATATTTGTACTCTTTAGACTAGTGTATCATGTCTAAATTTTATTTTGATATTTATAGTGATGTACATGTTATTATATTTTTGAGGCTTGTGTTGATGATTCATTCGATTTAACATGTACACGTTAGAACCTCTTTGTGTTGATATTTTGTCGCATATGTTGTGACATGATATTTTGTTAGAATACCGTAGGGTATACTTGAGCTATAACCACTGTGTGGGGTACCATGCACGTCCTCCTCGGCACCGAGGCATGACACCTGTCGTGGCTGTGTGATCAGTCCATGGCGTCTCTGTTTTGTGCTCCGTTGGGAGTTGGGCATTTGGTGTTTTGTTGTGGGAGGCGTATGGGTCGACCCTAGTTTTTCTGTTCTGTTCTACGGATTGGTGATGATTGTGCCAAATACGCCTTTCTGATTTTACATGCATTGGATTCGCGGTCCAATGTGTGTGACTTGCCTGTGTGGCATTATTTGACTTGCCTATGTGGCATTATTTGACTTTCTATGTGGCAATGTATATTTTTGTTTTATTCTGAGCTCGGTATGAAATAACACTCAGCCATTTGATTTCGCCTATTATTTCGTTGTGTTAGATTTATTCGTTTCGTTTCAGTTCATTTCGTCTCTTTTCATTTAATTGAGTTAGTTATTTCGGTTCATTATTTGTATTCTATATCCGTACCGGGCGTTTGGCTCATGCTGTGTTTTCTTCCAGCAGGTAATCAGGGGGATCAAGGGCAAGTGTGATGAGAGCTCCATTCATTCCAATGATTTAGAAATATTCTATTTAGACTTGATGTGTCAGTTTACTTGAAATTGTAATAATTATTTTAGATTGTGGTTTGAGACAGTTGGAGATTTATTATGGTTGACTTGTGGTATTTATCAGTTATTAAGACTATTCTTTTATGGCTTTGAGCCTTGCTATTAAATTCATCAGTTTTGTTATGTTTTGAGTAACCTCTCTTTCTTTTTTGGAAAGGGGGTGTTACAAAAACTCACTCGGCAACTTTTTGGAAAAATTAGCAGAAGGCACCCGTCAAGCAAGGCCCTTTGTATGTGCACCCCGTAAAGGCTGAGGTCTCGATTCTTGACTCTCTGCATGCTTTAGAATTTGTGTTGCTACATGCATTTTAGTGATGTAATCACATATGGACTCTATAATATAAGGGATTTCGACTGGGACACCAGAGGAGACGTCTAATTACTCGACTAACAACAAATTCAGCAACACACAGGAGCACATTAAGAAGATTATTTCCATATTTTCACAAATAGCTTTGGAGGAGTATTTTGAAGAGATTTCCGTGACGATTGCAATTCTAGGCTACGTGAAGGGTGTTCATCATTATTCTTCTCTTTAGTCTTTTATTTGTAATCGCAAGGATGTTTTCTTTAGATTATTCAGTTTTTATTTCATTCGTTATGAACTAATTCACTTATTAGGCTTATGATGGATCCTTGGGTGAAACAATGATTTCATTATTTTGATTTCCAGTTTAATAAAATATTTCAATTTATCTATGTTAATTTGAGCGTGAATTTATGAATTGCTTGATCAACAGTTCTTTGTGGATTTGTATGGAATCGAGAGAGGATATTCAAATCTAGACTTAGTTAATATAGCATGTGTCATGAATTTTGTGAATAGCGGATTTTTGATTATTGTTAAGGTAGAGATATGCTTGACATCGCATGTAATCGGATACAGAACTTAATCTTAAACCTTCTTTAATTTCAGTTCACATAGAGATATAGTGAGTTGGTTGATTTAGGTGTTTAACTTGTTTCTATCTAAATTGTGGATTTAAGTTAATACGGTATTAGTGCATCGAGAGGTGGCTAGTACTACATTTGTGTTCTTGATTAATAAACTGTGATATTGAATTGAATTAGAATAAATGTTTGAAAATAATAGTGAAGCTTAGGGTGAGATCATAAGTCTAATTCTCCATTAATTGTTTGAAATTCTGAATTTTGATATTTGTGATTGTTTTGTGATAGTTTATTTATTTATTAATTTAGTTTCTATAATTTTAAACCATTGAATTGAATAGTTTAATAGAATTAGGATTAATAGAAAATTGATAATTGTGAAGTTAAATTTCTTGCTAATTTGTCTTCGTGGGAACTATACTTTATTCACTACTATATTACTTGTTGACCACGTATACTTGCGTGTTTTGCGTATATAGATTTTACCCAACAGAACCGAGACAAGTTTCCTAGCTTACACAACTTTATATATTGTGTAATTTTCTATTCTTAAATGTATTTTGTTCAATGATGTGATTGTTGAATTTCATTTGTTATATGAAGTTCATTCTACTATGTCAAAAGATTTATGAAAATTGAGTTATTGCCATTTGATTCGGCCTAACTCGATTGTTAAGCTATTCCAGTCGAAATATTTATTGTTGATATTGAATTGTGATAAATTCTTTATTTACGACAAGTTGAATGAGTCAAACCAAATAATTTTGGCAAGTATTTATATAAATTGCACACCGTGCAATAATGTGTTTATGTGATCAAATGTAGATATAATTGCACCCTGTGCGACGATGTACTTGTTAAGCATTATATTTAAAAAATGTGTTATGCCAATATTATGTACTTGTGTGCTAAATTAAAAGAGGAAATGTTCTATAATTGAACTGTAGTTGATCTTGCGATTATGTGATTAATGAATGATGTATAATCAAAAGGAAAACTTTTATTCCTGATTATTTAAGTAATTCACAATTATTGTT